>WBMW01000423.1:425299-529999 GCA_013396635.1 Penelope pileata | reverse complement strand
AAAAAAAAAAAAAAGCTGTGAACTGCATAAAAAACCCAAGCGATGGGAGGGGGGGAGGGATCTCTGTTTCGCATTTGTTCGTTTCATAGCATGCGAACCCCGGTGTCCCCTAGTATTGGGTGGGAAATTTCTGTTAGTGCACTGATCCAAAAAGGAGAATGTGTTGTGTTGAGTCATTGCTTGTCCATCCTTGGAGGTGTTTGGTAATAACCCGAGTCTACTTATGACACTAAGGAAGTTCTTCCTGGATTGTCAGATGTTGGCTGAATTTTCATTGGCAAAAGGGTGTTCTTCAGTTTCACTCCATCTTCCATTTTAGATTTCAGTTTGATGCATGTGGATTTTGTGCCTGATAAAGGTACAGCGTTTGTTAAATTGGCAGTCTGACTCATTTCAGCTGAACCATGCACATGGGCTGAGTTTTGTTTACTGTATCCACTTTGGTTCTTGTGCACTGCATAAACATTCTTGAGCCAGAGAATTTCCACATCAAAAAAAAAAAAAAATGGATTGCAGTGCATAATCACCTATAGAATGATAGAAATTTCTATAAGAAGCATACAGGTTTTTCACAGAAACTCGGTGGAAAAAAAAAAAAGAAAGATTTATAATAACTTTTCAGCTTCCAGTTCACATTGCTGGCAGATAACAAATAGTAAAAGAATGTTTCTGGGCTTTGTTGCTACCATATAATGGAGAGCTCATGCACATATTTAATATATTTTTAAATAAAAGAGGCAGTTTGATAAATGGCTGGCCCAGTATTGCAGTCGCACACAGTGTGGACTGAGATACTATCATTTCTCAATCAGTAGTGCAGGGCTTACATTCGCATCAGATGCTAATGTAAATGTCTTTACATTTTCTGTTTGCTTAGGTGTAAAATGATTTGGGTAATGGATTCTTTATTGCACTACGCCTTTTGGCTGTGCAACTGATTTAATCTGGTGCCATATCTACCACTTCCTAAGGTAAGAAGATTGTATAGCGTAGAAAGGTGTAATTTAATAAAATTTTTGAGACCTTGAAAAGCTGTTTTGCCTCCCAGGGATTTCCAACTCAGTTTAAATATTCACGTGGCTTTGCAGTTAAGTGTTGACAGGAACTTATAGCTTCTCATCTATAGGAGCATTGCATTTGAGGAGTAAAGGAGTGAAAAAAAAAAAAAAAAAAACTATGTAAAACATTTCTAAAATTCTTTTTGAAAGATTTCTGATTCTTCTAAGGCAGCATCCAAATATTCATGCTTTAATTCCCTCTCAGAGGAGTCCAGCCATTACATGTTTCTTGACTGGGTCCCATACTTCATTTATGGATATTCATAAGTTACCTAATTATAAGCAAAATAGAGATGAATTGCCGATAGCTTTTATGTAAAAAAACTGGGAAGTGCAAGGAAGAGTTAGCACTAAGCATCCCAAAAATGTCCTGAACTGTTGTACTCTGACAGGTACCTAACAGCCCAGATAAGCTTCATATTGTGATGTTAAACTTCTCTTAGGGCTGAAGTGCTGTCAGGGGGTTGCAGTTCCTGCAGGTACCGTACTGTACTGTTACAAAAAGAACCCTGGCAAGTGTGACTGAACTGTGTTGCATATAGGCCATGAACTTACCCTTCCAGATTCCTTTTTCATTGCAGGTGCTTCTTCAAACTAGTTATTTGTGGAGGGAAGGATTTTCTAAATGATCTAAGTGCCACTAGGTGATAGATTTAATTCAAAATCAAGTTGTTAGTTCCCTGTCTGAGATTATTTCTGCTTATGATTTTTATTATTATTTTTTCATGAAGCTTGTCCAAATTGTCTCTGTGTTTGCATAGCCTTTTAATGGCAGTATGGTGAACTGCCATGTTTCCCAAATCCCAGGTTATCTGGCTGTACACTAGCTGGTTGGAAGCTGAAACTTCTGCACTTCTGACTTGTGCCACATCTCAGAGCAGCTGTGCTTGCAGCTCCTCTGTGCCTCAGTTCCTGCACTCCTTAGCTGCAGAGTAGTCAGTCTAGCGGCATTGACTTACTTGAAAGGAAATCCTGAAATTCCTGTTCTGTAGGGAAGAGGAATAATTTAAATTTTTATTTCTTTAGGGAACAAATGTTCCCTAGCTATGTTCCAAAGGTTTGTATTGTTTGGGGAGAAGAAACATGAGAATTTCTGCCCAGCTATGTTCAGAAGTCCTTTAGATGACTTTTGGAAATCCCACACTGAGTCTTTGGCTGGATTCAGAAAGATTCACAGGCAGAGACCAGCTATTGCCAAGTTTTCTGTGTTAAGAATGGGAATAATGTATTGATGAGATAAATTTTAACTTTTGCTTCATTTTACCATTTGTGATCATTATTATTACATCCATCGCTAGAATAATTCTCAGAGTTTGGCCTACGGCTACAAATATTCTGTTCCATCTGTTGCAGAGATGCAAATTTAAGCAGGTGGAAAAATACCAACTCAATCCATGTATCTACATCAGGGGAAAAAAGAAAAAAAAAAACTTTGGAAAGAAGTTTTTCCATATCTACTCATCTCAGATGATTTTGTGTCAACTTCCCATGCTACATACGGTCAGTGCTTAGGAAGAAACAGTGTGGCAGGAGTTGTGTAGTGCAGAGCAGGCTCTTGTGCCTGCTGTTGCATTAACTGTATTGAATGAACCTTCACTAAGGAGTGGAATTTTATTTTTTTCATGGTCTTCCACCATCGTTCACTAAAGAAAATAGAAGTAATGGGTTATCTACCATAAAGAAAGCAGCTCTCATAAATTGTTGGTTCCCATTTAAACTCCTTTTTGCAGACCATTTCAAGAAGTACAAACCTCAAAATCCTCTGACCAGTTCCCAACAGAGCTCACATTTGATTATTCCTGTTTTCCAGTTTCTCTGACAGCTCAGGATCAGTCCTTCTATCTCACTTAATTTTAAGATCCTGTTCAATGATGCAGAATTCACATTGTTATTTATTCCTGTTATCCTGACTGGGAGAAGAGAAAAACAAACAAACAAACAGAAAGGCACACCTGCATGCTAGGGATGTTTTAACAAGACAGATCACACTCCAAGTTTGGAGTGTTGCCCTAACTTTGAAAGACTTTACTCTGTGGTCTGTTCTGACTATCTCTGGGAGCTTTCCTTTCGTTTTTCTCTTCCCAGCCTGCATTCCTGTCCCTCCATGAGCACTGCTGACTCTGCTCCCTCCTGTTTTTTCCCTTTCTACGCTCTCAGAGTATTGTTGGTTCCATGTCCTACTAAGCCAGGATAGTGTCATGAATAGTGCATGCTCTTCAAATGTGCAAGTCTGACGTGCAAAGTTATAAAGTAATTGCTTCTGTACATAGAAACTGTGGGGAAAGTATCACCAGAGCTAAGAAAATTGTCTGTTTTCTAAAGAGAGAAAACACATTGAAAACAGCCGTTTGTAAAGGACCAATAAGCTTAGTGAACCATATGCAACATTCTAAAATCTAGGGTATATGGTAAAAATCATATAAAACAGAGACCTAAAGATTATTTTTTCAGTCTTCATCTCCAGGGCAGTTCATCTTTTCCTGATGTATTGCTACTAGATTTTTATGTAGCCTTTTCTAAGAAGGGCCTGCTGTCTGGACTTTGCTCATTCTTGTCCTCTCTAGACTCTCTCTAAGTGATGTGCACTCAGTAGATTTTTTGAAATGTAGAGTCCTAAACTGAACAAACTACCCCAGAGGAGGCTTTGTTAGCACTTAGTGCTGTAATGTTTGGGCTTTTATTTTCTTCCTTCAGCAGTGTGACAGAGTTGACTGATGTTTGATTTCTGAGCCATTTTAGCCCTCCAGGTCCTCTTCTGTCTCCTAACCAGTGATTTTGCATCCAGTATTTGTGAAGTTGATTGTTCTGACCTTCAGCTGGCTGACAAGATCTGAAGTATTACACTTAGCGTTTGTCTTTACCAAGGTACATCCTATTTATTTCAGACCACTTTTCCATTTTCTTAGAATTGTTTGGAATTCTAATCCTGTTCTCCAGCACTTTTTGACCTTTCCAACTTGATGTGATCTGCAAACACAGTAAGGGTATTGCATCATCCCAGGCATTGATGAAATGGTTGTATTCTATGAGTCTCAGTAAGACAAGAAGCTAGGAACAGCTATCCTTCAAATACGGTTTTTCAACTAGTAGTAGCTTTACATTACTCATATTCCCCTTGATTCTCTACAAAAATGTTGCCTGAGGTAACTTAGGGCATCGTTGGTAGATTTTCTAATAATGTTTGGATTGATGTCATTTGTGTTGGCTGTTACAAATCACCTTGCCATGCCTGTAGATTAGATCTTTGTCATTCTTAACCTTGCCGATTACAGGTAGGTGCACTGAAATCTGATTCTGTTCTTTCTTCTCTGTAAAACTGCCTCTTTCCTGTCTTTAAGTAGTACTTTGTCTTCCATAAGTTCTTGAAGACATTTCTCTCCCACGAGGTTGCTGCTGTTGCTTACAGCAGGCTGACCCTTTGGACTGGCTTGTGATTATCTGAGTAGGTGTCAGATAGTGCACAAAAAATTCAACTTCTAAATTAGTGTGTTATTTTTAATTACTGTTGTTGCCCTTCTGTTTCCCAACAAAGCTATTCTTTGATAGCTCTTTGAGATGAAGGCTGTTGTCCTTTTCAGCTGTTTGTGATGTACCTTTTCTATTTTATTCCAGAGACCTGAGGCCAGGTTCTGACCTAACCTCAGTGCCTCAGTATCTTTGGCTGTCAGGAGACGTGATCTCCACTCAGAATAAGCCAAGAGCATTTGAACTGTCTTAAAGTAAATCATCCTAACTGTGCCCCAGGCCACATTTAGGAGGCGAAGCCATCTTTGCTTTTTGCCCTTTAAGGCAAGCTCAGCAGATATCTAGCTCATCTGGGAAATGAGCTCACCAAGTTTACATGAAATATTCTTTGACTTAACTTTCCTTTCCTTTGAATGCAGTGCTTCTTTAATGTGCCTTTAAAAAGAGATCTTTCTTTCCTTCCCTTTACCACACATTAAGAGGTGAAAACCTTGCCCCACTGAAATTAGTAGAAACTTCAGTTAGGTCAAGAATTTCACCCTAGAATTTTTAGTACGGTTGTGTTGTGCAAGCCTAAAGTAGCACCCTTCATTTTTTTAAACTCAGTTCTTCTGTCTAACCACTCTTCCTTTGAAACTAAATAGAGTAAGGATCTGTGCATATAATCTTGAATTTTGTGCAGACAAAACCAATGTTATATGAATTTTTATGTTTCTTCTACATTAAACAAGTCCAAGTTCTCTGGAATCTATTTCATTACGTGTTAAATAAATTTGGATAAAGAATGGATTTGTGTCTCAATGAACAATTCCAGGAAATCTGAGTTGAGCTGACGATGCTGAGATTGGCATTACCTTTTCATGCTTCTGCTTTTCCATCTGCAAAATGAAGATAATGATACATGTATTTCTTTAAAGCACTTGGAAATCTTTGGCTGAGAACTTTTGACTATATTCTATAAGTGACGCTTCCTTACTTACCAGACACCTTTTCAGTCTTTCATTGGGGGAAAAAAAAAGGCATTCAGCTTTTTGTACAGCCACTTAGAGACTTCAGTGTCACTAGACCTGTGACTTCTCTTCCAAAAAGAAGTCACAAGAGCTGAGCTGGTCCTTTTGCAGCCTTGGTCTTGCTAGAGGAGATCATGATTTTTGCCTCTCAGCAGAAACATCCACCAACATTGAAGCTTCCAGGGAGTAAGTGCAACATGGATGTCTTGCACTTAGAAAGTGAAGCCTGTCTGAGGCTCTCCTAATACAGCACATGTTTTGGAGTCATCTAAACTCAGACATCAGTCTAAGAGCCATTTAGAATATGTTTAAATTAGTGAAGGGATTAAAGGGTGCTGGTACTTAGAATAGCAGAAGGCTGTTACTAATGACACAGAACACAGGTTCAGAAAGGAACAGGTCTGACTACACCATTACATAGGAAACAAAGAAAAAAGAAACCAAGTTTGCTTGGAGATCAACAGTTCTGCATTTATAGGAGAGGAAAATAAAGAAACGGAGAACTTATTAGTTTTTTTTTCAGTTTCTTCACTACCAGAGGGAAGATTTGGTAATTATTGAGAGGGTTTTGTTGCTGTTTTTTGAACTACTGGGGATTGTAAATGAGGTTTCGGAAAAGTAGCTGTTACATAATCTGTAGCACTGAAACATCCTGAGGTTTTTGTGTGACTCCCTTGGCATGGAGTCAAGCAGGGATAAAGAACTTATGTTTCTTAAAATGACTTTTTCAACAGGCTGAACAGTTGTGGTGTCTCAGGGGGACAGTCTAGCCCAGACTGACAGTCAAGTCGCATCACAGGCTGCCGTCCCAATGGAGATGGGAACAAGCAGCCAACTTCCATTAGAGGCCACCGTTGAGATTACCGCAGCGTGTCAGAAGTACTGTTTGCATTCCAGAGAGTAATTGCACATCGCTAGAACATGTCCCGCTTTGCTGCATGGCGGAAATGCTCGATACTGGCTTGTTGGGGGAAGGAAGCAGAAATGCATACTACAAGTGGGAAAAGCTTTAGACCAGTGTTGCTATCTTTTGCTTTATCCTCTGTGAGATAGTTCCCTGCCAATGTCTAAATCTTTAAAAGCATGTGCACTTCTGTTATCAATGATTAACAGCTTTTCATGTTTTCCAAGTTTCAAATCTAAATAGTTATTCAGGTTTTTTTTCTGATTCACTTTTAAAAATAAGGTTTTTCAAACTTCAGCTTCATGCTTTGGGAAATGATCTCACTGCCTATCAAATTTTACTGTGAAACGTCTTTATCCTGATGGTTTGTTTTTTCTTAGTTTCTTCCTGTAATGCTTAGATCTTTCTCTTTATTTGATTGCACGAAATTCCTAGCTTCACACTCTTCAAATATTTGTAGATCTAACATAAAGTTTTTCTATCTCCTCTGCATTTTAGGTCTCTTGGGGTCTTTGGGTGTCTGCCCTGTAAATCCTTATGTAGTTTTCCCACATTAAGATGATGGGCACCAAATGTGTAGTCCTTTAATGGTCCTTTCCTTGCACGTGTCTGTTCACCTTCCAGTTACGCCTCTACTTGTTTAGCCCAATCTCTCATTTGTCAATGTGTGGCCAAAGTACTTGGCGAATCTGTTTTTTTACCTGTACTGTTCACAGTTCATTTCTGAAAGCTTCTTGCCCTGCTCTAGTGCCAAAATTTGTTAGCTACTTTAAAGCCTTAAAAAAGATTAGCATAAAGAAATGCTTGAAATGTTTATTGGGTACTGGAAAGCTTTTAGCTTAACAGTTGTGCATTCAAAGGTGGTTGTGAGGACGGGAGGGCAGGAAGAGTACCTGAGTAACCTCTGCGCCCGAGGACAAGCTGCCATAGCCCCAGGCCGTTGGCATTTGGCAGCTTCCAGCTGCTCTGCCTTGCGCTGGAGGACAGACCTCCACAAAGCAGCTGCAGGCAGCAGAGTGCAAAGGCTGATGTGAAGCTGCGGTTGCGTCTTCTCCCTGCCTTTGCCAAGCATTCTGAGGCGAGAGCGAGCGGTCGGCAGCGCTGCCTCCCCCAGCACTGCTGCTCGGGGGGTCGAGGCACGCACCGCCCCTCCTGAGGGTGCTGCTACCCTCAGCGGCACTTTGTGGTCACTCTGCTCTCTCTGTACAAGGGTGGATGACCCTGCACATCATTTCTCAGATAGAGCAATATGTACTTTTCCTTAATTTCTAGCTGATATATTTACTTGTGTTTCTCAAGCTGCATCATCTTTTCATCTCTGGTCAGTATTGCTGTCTCCGCCAGTCCCTGTGTAGTGTTTGACTTTCCTCTTACACAAGTCTGCGTTTTCTTAGCCTATCCCTCATAGCATTTTCCTAGGAGATGAATAGTGAGATTCAGTCCTTGAGATAATTTGTTGTATTTTACAGCTATTTGGATGTTGGAACTGATGTGTGCTCTTTGTTCACTGGTAGAATATTTAATACCCTGTTCTTCCTTCTGTACATCAGCCCAGCAAGACCTGCACTGAGATTGCTCCGTGCGGGCACCAACGCTTGGTTCAGCGGTACAGGTTCTCCCTGCCTCTTGTGTCAGCCCAGGAGGATGCTCCTGGGGAAATGCTTATTGTCCCTTCTGTTTCCATCCTATGCTTCTGGTTCAGAAGAATGCTGTGCACTGTGTTTTCTTGCCTAGAAGAAGAAAGTGTTTGCCTTTTGAACCATTAGAGAGGTTGTGTTCTGCAAAGCAAACTTATTTTTGCCTTGTGGTGTACCTTCCCTTGATGGCCTGTTGATTCACAGCTCTCAACCAAGTCGAGCCAGACTGAGCCTTCTGCCCAGTCATGTGTCTCAGCAACTTGCAATTTCACACTTTAAGCAGAACTCAGATTTTTCTTCTGTGATGGGATTAAGCTCTTTAACCGCAGGTTCTTCCTGTGGATTTCTTTTGGGCTTGTGATGAGTGAACACGGTGCAGGCACACCTGGAGGCAAAAGGCACAGGTTCCACCCTGGCTGCTGCACACCTTCCCACCAGGCTGGGATTTCTGCTCCTGCAGCAGCCTTCTGCTCCCACGTGGTGTTGGTGTGGGGCAGGGGGTCAGGTGAGTGTCAGATGAAAGTGAAACAGAACAGAAGGCGTTTGCACAAATGCAGCACCCCCGCTTTCCCTGAGAGCTTTGAGGTGTTGGACTGATTCAGTGTCTCCTGAGGTTTTTGCAGCATACTGCTGAGAGGGAGAGGCAGACCTGCCTTCTCCAGGCCGCTTGCTTCCCTGGTGCTGGCAGCTGACTGACCCTCTCGAGCCAGCTCAGCTCACTAAATCTCCAGAGATCCAACTGTTTATAAAAATGTGAGTTTATAAAACCTGAGTGTCTGAGGTCAGCTCAGCTCCAGAGCTCCTTCTTGGAGCAAGCTACAGGCTGACTGCTCTCCTGTGAAACTGTGAAAAGTCTTTGTCCCTTGACTTTAGACTGCCTTTAGACCTAATAAAAACGCACTAATTTAGGTGCACCTAGATCTCTCCTAGCCTAGACAAAGACCCCTGGAGTGTTACAAAAGCTGCTTTGACATTCATGCTTCCTTTTAGACAGAGTTGTTTCTGTGTTTCTACGTCACATCTCACAGTGCAGGCGGCTGTATAATTTCCAAATTGCATGTTGCTAGCCCAGAACACTACGTTTTCTGTTCAGGTACTGTGATACCTTTTGCACTGCTTTGCTAGCGCATGCGTTTTCTGTCTGGGAAGTGGTGAGATTCTCCCACTTGCTCTTGCTGGAGGTTGGTGACACAAGACTGTGCTCAGCAGAAGGCAACGCTGAAGTTCATGTCAGCACTTCAGCTTTGGTGGGGTAATAACTGAAAGAAAAAAAAAGTATTTATTTACTGGCATATTATCCTCATTTTAAGATTTGTCTTCGCTGGAAGATAAAATGAAAAGAAATGCAAAAGGAAAATTAAGTCATTAATGTACTCTTTGCTTCTAGCTTTCACTTCATTTGGTTGTAAATTGTTTGCAGTAAAATTGAGAATTAGTAGCTTGGATAAAGCCTATAAATTCCTTCAGTATCAGATTTAATTGAGGAGGAATTGGGTCTCTAACCTTCACGGAGTATAACTGTAGCTGAATGCATTCCTGAGGGCTAATTATCCGTTCCTCCATATCATTTGCTTGAACTCTCAATCGCTCACTGCTCAGTGCACATTGGGTGGATGCTGGAAAATGTCTGAGAACACGTGAGGTGGAAGCACGGGCAGGAAGACGCTCTCGCTACCAAACACTGATCCCACCAGACAGCCCGCCTCCCGCAGCGGGGCTCGGCGCTGGAGTGGCTCTCAAAGACACGTACGGCTTTCCAAGAGTGCTGCAACATTTTAATCCTCATCTGGCAGAAAGAGAGACAAGGGATGCACCGAGCAGGCTTTCTGCATTTTGCAGGAAGAACAGGTTGAAATAGCTATTTCTCCTGAAAGGGAAAAGCACTGTGTAAGCTTCATGGTCTGTTGTCTCTGTGCCTCTTAACTGGGTACAGGAGAGGAATCCTAAAACGTAGGCAGTGTACATCTGGGCTTAGGGTGAGGTGTTGGTGCTGTCGTTTCGTTGCTTTTATGACTGAGATGTGATTCCTTCTTTGTTATCACAGAGCTAAAAGAATGACACATCCTGTGGAGCAGTCTCTTTTGTCTCACCTATATTGCTTCTACCAAATGTACTGATATAACAGTAAGAACAATTTTTAGGGGCAGAATTCCAAATTTTTAGAGAAGTGCCATGGAGAAAGAGGTCCTTTTATCTTCAGAGAGGGCATGTGTGGGGTGTGGGGTGTAGTGCCAGGGAAAGGGCTGCAGGCCCCTCCGTGTGCCCACTTGTACTGGAGGAGAGCCCTTCCCTCGTGCCGAAAGCTGAAGCTCCAGTTTGTGAGCACATAGAGCTGGGTTCGGGTGTTAATTAGAGAGCAGGGATGTCTGGAGAGTCAGAGGTTAAGGGAACTCTTGTCTTCCTGTCAGAGCAGTTTTGTCTGCAGTGTGCTGTCGGATAAAGCAGATTGCACAGGGAGAGTAACACGCGGGCTTTCCAGAAGCACATCAGGATGTGCTGATATTAGGCCTGTAGGTTTTTCTTCTTCTCTGGTGCACTCCTTATGCCTGCGGGAAAGCTCCCATTGCCTCAGCTGCTGGTTTAACTGCTGGGCTGTGCTCCGAGGCGGCTGTGGGGCATTAGGCCGGCTGTCGGTGGGGACGGCCTCCTGACCTCAGGCGTTCCGGATGCGCTGCTGGTCACGTGCCGTGCTCTCTGGGCTTCGGACCTCCGTCCACTTCTGGCTTATTTCTTCTGATGCAATGATTCTTCAGCCTTGAAAGGAGAAACAGCAACAGTGATGCATTGCCAGCTTTGTTCTAGCCGTGGAGAAGTGCAGCAGTGACTGTTCTGCCTGCTAGTAAAACAACAGAAGCAAAAGCAAAATGCTTGAATAAAATGAGTAAAGACAAAAATGAAACGTAAGGTAAATCTTGCTTACCTTTGTCAGTGGGCAAAGGCAGCGGCGCAGTCTGTGAGTGTGCTACGCCTTGCACTCGTGCTGGGTGCGGGCGGGCGCTGGCACGGAGAGGGGTCACCTGCAGTTGGTAACGCTGCTGGAAGGCTGAAATGAAACAGGGAGAGGAAAGCTGCAGGGATCTGGGTGCGAGCTCTGTTGGCTTGGTCTGTTGCTGCTGTGGTGTGATTGTTTGCTTTCACTGCTTTTTGTCCTGCAGAGACCAGGATGTCTTATCTGTGGCTTTGTTGCTTTGGACAGTTTGTGTCCTCCTTAACAGTTGCTTATCTCTTTGAATTAAGTGATGCAGATTTAACGCTGTGCAGAAGCCAGATCTCAGGGAAGTGCTGCACGTCCCTGGCCTTTTTCAGCTGGGCACACAGAGTGTCACTAGAACAGTTAAACTGCAGCAGCGCTGGGGCAGGGCATCCCGCGTGCAGCCACATCACACGCCGGCTCCGGAGCTGTTATTGCCTACGCTGTCATCGTGCATTAAGAATGAGTGAGCAACGTGTGCTAGATGGTTTGAGACGTGCTTGGTATGTGATGGCTAACGCGCCCTGACAGAGCGCGCGGCCCCAGCTGCGCTGCCGCCCTCGCACCGGAAGGAGAATCACGGCTGCTGGGTTGGGAACACGGGCTCGTGGCAGCCTCTGATGCTTATTTGTACAGAGCTTTATGGAACAAAGAGGCACCTGTGGGGATGGTGGTGTCTGTACCTGCCTTGAGACTTTTTACCAGAAGTGTCTTCCAAATTCTGCAGAGATGCAGAAAAGCGTGCATCTTTCCTAGTGAGAAATGCTTTCAAACTTGCCTTTACACATTAGATTTCCTAAGGAGCAAGACAATATATGCTTTTGTTTTAACGAGAGTTTAATTTTGTTTCATGAGGATTGAATTAGGCAATCCTTGTTGCTCAGTTGTTTGTGAAATTGGTGGTAAACTTGGCTGTGCTTAGAGCAGCTGATCCCGCTGCTGTTGGACCTTGCGGGTCTTCTGAGGGCTGTGCATGGAGGAGCGTTAGGTCTTTAATGCTGAAGCAGATAAATGTTTTTTTTCAGTGCTCTGTATTCACATCAGTCTTAGGTCTCTCCTGTGAATCTGCTGTCTGTGTGGAGTGGTGAGAAAAAGACTGCGGTGTGCCAGCTCAGGTCTGGGGGTGAAGGGGGGAGAAGCCGGCTGTTACTGTTTTAATGAAGGAGAAGGGCTGGGAATGGGCAAAGATGAGAAACAGAAAAAATGTGAAAAATGGGACATGAATGGTAAAGCGTGGAAAAAAAAGCACAGGGACAGGACAAAGGAGGAAGTAAAGCATGAGGAAATTGAAGTGTCAAAAAAAAAAAAAAAAGAAAGAAAATGAGGGAAGACAGCAGAGGAAAAGAGTTTATTACGCCAGCAAGGGTTTGTTGGTTTTAAATATGTAAAGTGACAAGTGTTTCAAGATGTGAACGTGTTTGTGTAGGAATGAATACATAGTTTGAATCTTTTAAAATATAGGTTGTAATATTGACTTTCTCAACTAGAATTGGAGAGCTGTGGGCTTACTGGAGTTGGTTACACACACAGGTGGCTGCGGCAGCGGCTGTCTCACACACCGGTGCGTCCCTCCACCTTACCGCTCCTCGGCCCCGCGTTCCTCTCTTCTGCCCTACGGCCACAGGTGAGGCACGGGAGGTCTCGTGGGAGGGTTCTGCTGGTAGCAGTGAGTCCAGACAGCTCAGTTATTCGCTCTCAAAATGTAATAGCAGATTGTGTGGGATGGAAGGTTGGGCACCAGGAACACTGTGCTGCTGTGTTCTTCTGGGTGAAATGGGCTATCCCGAGTGTGGCAGCAGCCAGCAGGACAGTAGAGAGGGCATCCCGTGTGTGTCTAAAGCGTGTGCTAAATGTGCAGTAGAGTCAGCGGCAATAAAACATCAAGGAACTTTTCCACTGGGATCAGCAGTGTAATCTTTCTATAAATCTTGATTGTTCGGGAAAAGGTGTAAGCTGGTTAACAGAAACATTCACTCCCCTCAGCTGGCAGTCTGCAGGAGGGACACCAAAGCAGCCAAGTCGCAGCAAACAGTCTGAGGGGAAATGGTTGGAGTCCTGTCTAGTGTGCAGCTTTTGAGGCCTTCGTTTCTCAAAACTGTAATGTGAACATTTAACGTCAGCAATCCAATGTACTGGGAAACCTAAAAGCAAAGGAGAGTTTGAAAACAGAGGAAAATGTGCTACTCAGATCTTCAGAATATCATTCTTTATGTTGTATACGTGTCTGCAAAGCTGTGGTGTTACTGGACATTCATTTAAAACTGAGAACTCAAAGAGAAACTCCCGTTTGGGAGCCCCTGTACTGCTCAACTTACCACACTGATGTTTACAGCCAACGAATCCGAATGCCTCAGTTCCTTAGAAATCTTCAAGCCTCTTGAAGGTGTGAGCATCTTCCCACACTGTCAGATTTGAATATTTAATCTAGAGGCTGAGCTTAGTCAAAACACAGCTCCTTTGGCAATGGAAACTGCCTTTGAAGTTTCTGGATCTTCTACATTCCTTGTTTCCTGTTTTAAATTAAAAGAACAAAGCGTTCTCATATACCGCACCGTAAGCACCCTGTGAAACCCGCACCTCGGCTGGCTGCCGGTGAGCCGGGCGCTCCCCTGCCCATCAAACAACCCGCCCCGGGGAAGAGGGGTTCGGGCACGTCAGAGCTAACGTGGTTGGCTGTGTTCTCAATTACAGGCCAGCCTGAATGAAGGCTTCATAAAGAAAGCTTGCTCCTGTGCTGTGTTGATGAGCATGTTGAAGTACCCCATACTAGTTGTTGTGGGACTTGCATTGGTTTATTTTTATTTTTTGGTCAGAAAGAGCCCTTAATTCATTGCACCTGCCTTTCTCTTTTCATAGGTTATTTCTGATCCAGCTTACACAGACCTTCCATGTTTGTTCCCTGACTGCAGACCATGAGCTCTCCCTGGTTCAAGGCAACAAGACTCAGGGTCCTGCTTAGGATGTGCCTGTTTTGCAGTCACGGAGACACCCAGCCAGATGAGGTTTGTGGCATAAAAGCTTTGTGTTTGAAAAATTAAGAAATTGAAATCAACTTGAAACTTGTCTGATTGCACCAGGTCCAGAAGATTATTTTCAATCTAGTCTCAAGGTGGAAATCATTTTAGCAATGCTGATGACAAACGTCTGAATGATGCATTCTCATCTTCACTGACTCCCCCAGAACATTTAGTGTTAGACTGAGGTCATGCTGTCCCTGCACAGAAAGGGGCAGAAAGTACAGAACGGACTCCAGCAGCACAGACAGTGATGCAGAGGACAAATAACTCTAATTATCTTTTACCTGGATCATTGCTGCTGCGTAGGGTTGGGTCAAACCAGCTTGTGAACGGGGATCAGGTAGCTGAGGCTGGATCTGAGCAAGGCAAGGACACAGGGGGGGAGCTGGAGAATGCCTTTGGCCAAGGCCAAGTCTGCTCACCCTCTGTTGTCCTGTACAGCGTGTCATTTAAAAACTGCTGGATTCTTCTGTACTGCCAGGCTCTTGAGCGGCAAACTCTGTGATTAATGGTTTCTGCCACCTCCAGTTGGTGGGAGGTTCTGTCCTAGCCAGATGATGCTTAGTCATGGTTTTGGAAGACTCTCCTGCCCTGCCTGGGCTAGAGCAATGCAGTATGTACATGGGCATAAAGCCATTGGATTTTAGGCAGCCACAGAGTGACTGCGGCGTTTCACCTCAGCAGAGTGCACTGGTGGTGCTCAATGCACCATTCCTGTCCTTTGAAGCACTCGTATTGCTGCTGGGCCGTTTGGCAAGCGGAGCAGGGAGCTAGAGCCTGCAATGGCTGCTGGGTCTTCGGTGTCAGGCAGTTTTGTCAGACTGTTGCAGAAGGGATCTGAAACAGCTTTTCTGTTAAAACAGCTACATCATTAATAAACCTACATCGATGATTGAGGAAACATATCACTGAGAAATGTTTGCATATATGCCGTTTTTAAAAGCTTGAAAAACCTAATATATATCATCTTTATCATGTATGATCATAAACATCATCAGATACGGAACATCATCACACAACGTGTGTCTGTGCACCGTATCAAGGTCAAGGCTATAGATAAAATGCCAGGAGATGGGAAGAAAACATCCCACTTGTCTGAAGGATTCAGAGGACAGTGTAGGTGGCTGCTGCCCTTCAAGTAAGTAACAGATTTGGTCAGAGCGACTCAAGTAATTTTTCCTGTGGCTGTTAGGGTGGTTCTTTAGCCTGTCTCTTTGCAGAACTTGACGATTCCCTTTCCTGAATGATTCAGGTGCTGACTTTCTGGTAGAAAATTTTGACCAGAGAGATAATATTTCTTTTAAACTGGATTCCAGAGGCAGATCAGAACGAACTGCCCAGAAAGCATGCTGAAAGATTTGAAGGCGCTTCCCCTTTTTTCTTTGGTAAAACCTCCGCAGTGGTAGCTGGTGGATTCTGTTTTTCTGCTCCTAATGTTGGGATGGGAGCTGCTGCTTACCAGGAGCCACGAGTGCTGTGGGGGAGGGCGGCTGGAGGCCTGTGTGGATAGGGTTTTTGTTGTGCTCTCGCCAGCCATGAGTGGTGTGAGCAGGGGGAGGGCTGTATCACCAGTCAGTCTGTCCACGTGGATGTATTTTTGAGGTGTTGGATTAGTTCTGGTTCAGGTCTGCTGCTGGAGAGTGGCTGCTGACACCCCAAAGGAGTCCTGCACCGTGCTCTGCTGGGAGGCTCAGCTGCGGGCTGGGGTAGGCGCAGCTGTTAGCCCTCAGGTTTTAGCTCCTGAACAAGTGAGCGCGTGCTTGGGACCACAGGAACAGGGCTTTGGAGGAGGTGGCAGTATTCGTTCTGACTTACTCATTGCTAGCTAAAATCAAGGCCCAAAAAAGAATAACTATAAAAAAAATCTTTTAGTGTTGTTGACTTGGTTTCTTCAGATACAGTAGAAAATGAGAAAGCTCTTTCTGTGGCTAAAGCATGAAGAAAGAAGGGAATCAGCATTAAAACAAGAGGCTAAGCTCCAGAAACACTCACGCAATTATCTCTCCAGGATAGCTGCAGATATCATTATGATATAATCTACAGTGAATGAGCCACTAGATTCAAGAAGTGCGTGCATACTGAGAGCATACAGCAGTTCTAGTCTTTCACTGGTGTTCACAAATATTTTTATTGGAAAAAATAAAAATACCCACCCTAAAAATCAAAATCTAATTATACAAAATGAAGATGAGATGATTCCTGAACAGTCTCAACTGGAGGCTGTGCTGCCGTGCTAAAGCCTCCGCGCTACGTGAGCCGAATGTTATGGTCAGGATGTCGGCAGCGAGAGGGGAATAAGGACACTGTGAGGAAGAGCTGCCTGAACGCTTCCCTGCAAATGGCGTATTTGCTACAGGCCTGTTTCTGCAATGCTGTCACTTTAACAATTTAACAAATTTCTGCTTGTTGAGCGACGTTATCCATGTATCTCCTAAGCCCCATCAGTGCCTACGGACCCAGACTGGCTGTTTAGCAAACCGTAAGGCTTTGGAGCGCTAACACAATTAGCTTTACAAAGTGCTTTTATCAAAGGGGAAAAGCCTTTTAAAAAGTGATTTTCAAGTACCGTGCTGATTTTTGTATTTAATGTGTGACAGTCTGTCACATCTTGACTTTGCAGGCAATACAGGTTTTTTTATCTACGTCGGGGATGAAGGAAGCTCTAAACGTGGTCTGCTTCACAGGTCCAAGCTAGTTGGCAGTAACTGGAACATAAGGTAGTGCTGGAGCTGCACTATTACCTGGAAGACCTCTGAATTCTGGTTAAGCTCATTTTAATCCTGGTCATACTGGCTGCTTCGCGTGTACTTACACCCAGCTCGAACCCACCTGGACGCTGCTCTTCGTCATGTCTCTCTCTCTTCTGCCCCGACGATTTGTATTCCTGCCCTCTGGCGTAACGTTACTCTGAAATCTCTCCTTCTCCTGTGCAGGTAGGCAAGTGCCTTTGCTCTTTGAAAACACGTTGTTGTGATTTTTACAAATTGTCGAAGAACATTACATCATCTTAAAGGCTACTGCTCAGTTTCCTGCATTAACTATTGATACGTTCCCCCTCTGTGTCCATCCTCTACCGTACAGAGTGCAGCCCAGGCTGACGCACCCGTTGCCGGGCGGCTGTGTTCCCAGCAGAGCGATGTGCCCAGCGCCCGGGCCTGGCTCTGGATGGAGCTTTTCTTCCAGCCCAACGGGTGTGCGCCTGAGCTGCTCGCTGGAGTTCCAGCCGTCTCACGCTGTCCTTCCAGATGAGAGGATTAGCTCTTTAATTATTTTTACATGAATACCAAGACGATCATAGCTTTGTGTGTCAGTGCTTGCTGCCATCTTTTTTCTTAACCACCAGCTCAATGAACAGATATTTACAATTTGTAGCTGCTCAGTGATGTTGTATGGCTTTTTAATCTCTAGAGGCCAGATGGAAGTGCACTCCTTCAGCATCGCTTGCTTTGCATAATGTGGGAACTGGAGCTACATTTGAGTAAGCACATAGACATTCGATGTGTAAGTATATAAATATGTTTCTCTTCCATGCATATACTTCTGTAATGTTTTGGTTTGGATTTTGTTGTGTGGTTTTTGTTTTTTTAATGACAGTTTTCTATAGGGAAAACTGCCACAAACAAGTACACTGTATGCCCTGACAGAAAAGATGCGGAAAAACCAACAATTTTGGTCAAGGAGATTTAGAGAGAAACAGGCGCTCAATTGCTAGGTGTCTGAGGCAGCTGATGCCTCAGCCTGGTTTCTGATAAAACCGCTGTTGGAATATTGTGGGATTTGTGGTGTTGTCTTTATTTCAAGCTCTCCTGTGATCCTAACTTTGGTTTTAGTTGCATTTATGGGTGTATTTTCCACTGTTAAGGCTGCAATCAATTCACTGAAATCTATAAGTAATAAACAAGAAGTTTCAGTTTAAGATGCACTAACACGGCGCTATTGGGAGAAGCTTTATGTACTTGAGAAGCTGTTACTAGCGATCTGTCTCCCCCAGAGTCCAACCCTGGCTCGCTCCTGGCGATGGGAAGCCATTGGCTTTCCCACCTGCTTGCTGAAGGCCAATCCCATACGGCAACAGCATCTTAGCATCCACCTGCGAGCCGAGCAGCATGGCCTGCTTTATGTTGCTATTTAGGTGCTATTAAATTAACCCCCAGANATGCCAAGATCTGTGAAAAAACAACGCGAAAAGGAAAAAAAAAAAAAAAAAAAGACATACTAACATGAAAAAACACATTTTATTGCACTTAAGTTATAAGAAAATAAAATTTCTAAGTGAATCAAACCATAGACACAATCCCTTTAAAGGTTGTTTTCCTCCATCATGTCAGGTTGTTACATAACTAAAATTAACCAACTGGAATCTGATTGTTTTAAATCAGACTATAAATAAAACAAAAAAAAAAAGGAGGAAAAAAGATCGCCTAGGATACAGTGTTAAACCACTTTCACAGTTCAGCTTGAGTTGTGGCTCTTGGAGAATGAGGCAAACCATTTGACTCTTTCATTTCTCATTTTGTTTGCATGTGACACGTTTACAAAAACTTCAGTTTTTGCTCTGTCAGTTCCTCCCAGCAATAACTGTAACAGTTGTTTTTTCTCAAATACTGTAAAACACTAAGACTGACCAGCAACTTTATTTTCATTTTTGTATTTTGTAATATTTTTAAAAAATTTTGTCAGTTTTTTTTATGTATGTTCATTCCATTCACCACAGCCCTCGCAAAGAAAAATTTCCCCACAGAACAGGCTGCAATAGCTTTGTTCTAAGGAATGTGTTTTAATTTTTGCCCAGAAAAAAGAAAATAAGCTTTGCACACACACTCAATTCTTTATTTGCAGGCAAACTTCACTCTTAATTGTCTGAAACTCTTCCACTCTCAGCCTCTTAGAGGCACAGTTGGCTCAAGTTTCAGTGGCAAAAAGTCTTTTTCTGTAACCAAACTAGAGCAAATTTGGAATTCAGTCTGGGACTAAAACGTCACAGCAGAAAAAAAAAATAAAAAAAAATAATTTGCTTTTCTTTCTTTCATTTAGCAGCATAAATAAGTTTGGCCACTGGGAATACAGTACAGGGGTGGGACAACAATCCCGTAATTGAAGACCTACTTCTAGCACCAGCGTTGCGAATTAAATCCGTCAGAGGACTCTCAAAACCCAGGACAACTTGCCACCTCAGAGCAACTTATGCATTGAAGAGCGTAGATGGAAGCAACAGTGAGTAGATTAAACAGAGGCTAATACTGTGATTGACATTGGCAATGGCTGGCAAAAAAAGGAATAAAAGAAAAAAAAGAAAAAGCTCGGATAAAACTGTACAAAACAATTCACAGTAATAGTTTAGCTTTTCCACACCAGGAATGGACTCTCTTTGTTTCGTGTTTGTTTCCACTGCGGACGCTCTCTGGTTTTTGAGGTCAGCCAGTGACCGCCCGTCGAGGCTGGGAGGGACCTGGTCCGACCCGGCTCAGAGCGGGGCTGGGGAGAGCGCGTTGCTGAGGGGGCCAGGGCTGCACCAGCAGGCGTGCGTGTGCAGCTCCTTTCAGGATCTCTGTGGTAAAATAACCTGGTAACAAGAATTGTAACTTTTTTTTTTTTTTTTTTACCTCCAGATTGCTCGTGGAAGCAGTTGGAGGAAAGTAAAGAAATAATTGCACCTGGTTTCATTTCAGAAGTCGTGCTTTTGCAAAGCTGCCCCGGTCGAAAGTGTAGCCGTTTTATGTGACGAGACAGCGAATGCCTCTCCTGTCAGTTAGAGTTTGTCATCTTTGTCTTCTCCTTCGTAGTCTGTAGGTCTTTAGGATCTGTTGCCCCAAGCCAACATCCTGCACCACCAAGGACAAGGGATTTTTTTTCCTTTTTCTTTTTTTTCTTTTTTTTTTTTTTTTTTTTTTTTCAGGGGGAGGGAAAGGAGAACATCGTCTACACGTTTGGACAAATTCATCGTTCTGCCCTTCACTTCATATCCACGTCGAAGTCCAACACCAGCAGCTTTGTTTCCTCAGTCCCGTTCCGGCTCCCAACGGCGCACACTAGCTTTGTGTTGGAAGCTCTGATCCGCCACACGACGCCTCCGCTTCCCCCGCTCTCCAAGGTAACGAGATTTCGGATAAATTCACCCGTTTTCAAGTCCCAAAGTTTTACAGTCCCGTCATCTGAGCTGGTAATTACAAAGTTCTTGTTGAACTGTAAACAGGTCACAGCGCTCTGATGCTTGTTGGGACCTAGAAGGGTAAAGGAGAACATTTTTGTTTGTAATGAGAAAGCAATGCCAGGCAGCGCTGCACACCGTGTGAATACCCATCTGTCTGCATACAGCTCTTTCTCTTGGATGCACCAACCCCATTTTTGTGCTTGAAAGTGTACAGAACCTTGCCCTATGCCTTCAAAAAGGGAAATTCCCCAGTATTTCCTTCCTTGTGAACTTGTTTTGTTGCATACAGACAGCAGGGCAAGCGTACACTTGGAAAGTCACAAAAATGAACTTAGCTGCAGAATGAGGTGACCACTAGGGGTGTTTGTCTCCAAGGCCCTTTGAAGTGTTCCTGAGGGATTACTCTGTCAGTAAATACTGATGGGTAAATACAGACATACAAACTGTTAGAACAACAGCCTGCTTTCCAGTGAAGTTTGATGTTCTGCTGCAGCCGTGCTGCTGGATACAATATAAGACTTTTTTTGAGGAGGGAACAAAACAATATGCTCATGTGCATGATACATGAGTGGCAACTGTAAAATGGAAACCGAAATCTTTCTTCTTACAGAAATAGAGCAAACATCTTCCACTCATTGCTTTTGATTTATTGCAATGGACAGCGTACTTTGCCTCCCAATCCAATTAATCAGTAGGTTTTGAAACATCCAAGCGACCCCTAAATAAATACATTCACTGACTGTGCCGAGATGTCATCTCCTACATGTTTCTGTGGCTTATTAGGCAAATACACTCATAGCAAATTTCTATCAGTTCAGACCATCTGCCTTTCATAATAGGCAAGTGATTTGAATATATTGGATAAAATTCCCCTAATTCAGAGGAAGATCATACAGCTGTCATCACAAAAATGATATTTACGTTGTAAATGGCCCGCGGTTGTTTCCTTGTATGAAATTTTTAGAAGGTTTTCCATAGGATCTGCAGCACAGGTTACTGCAGGCAGCTTGATTTACATTACCACAGTTTAAGCTCACCTTGCAATGTCTGTAAACATTGTCCTGTTTTAATGTCCCAGATTTTGACCGTAGAGTCGGCATTCCCAGACACCAGTATATTGTCCTTGAGTTCCATTCCACTTGTTAAAGACTGGTGGCCTGTGAGGGTGTGAATGCAGTTTCCCGTCTCCACATCCCAAACTCGGATGGAGGTGTCAAGAGATCCACTCACCACATGGATACCATCGAACTACAAGAAAGGTAAATCCACTATAAACGATTGCATTAGGAGCTCACAGTGCTCTCTGTGAAGGTGGCTATTAAGCATTCAATTCACTGAATGCAACGTTAGGTACATGTAATTAATTTGGAAGCTGCATTACAAAGTAAGAATTCAGTCTATGTAGAGATGGCCGTGCTTGATATTAGAGCTGGAGAGTCATGGCACTGTCATTTCCTGTCACAGATACAGCCTGTGTGGTACTCACGTGGGGGAGAAAGACATGGAACCACTGGTCTTTTAAATAGAATGCAACTCTTCTAAACAGAACAGAATGCTGACTACGCTGCAGCATACAACAGCAAGAGGATGTTGTCCTAATACATAACGTAGCAGCCAAACCTGCTTTTCCACAGGTCCAAGGGACTTTAAGCTGGAGAAAGGCAATAACAGCTGTACAAAAGCCAAAACGTAGGAAAATAGCAGGAATGGAACTGAAAAATGCTGGGTCTAACCTTTTTGTAATCATAATTGTGTGCAGTAAGGAACTTTTAACTTCCTACTCATTGTTGGGAAAAGTATACAGACTAGCACAGGTGTCCCAATTCTGTGCATGTATTGATACACAAAGTAAAAATACGTAGAATATGAACATGTAGAGACATCAGCTAAAAGATGAGATACTTTCGACCATGAGATCGAACATGTAGAGAATATAAAGGTGGAAAGTAGCTTGAGTGATGGTGACAATGACATAGGAGTCCGGGGTTCTCAAAAAAGGAAGGAAAAAGAGCAGTAGAATAAAAACAGCAGGCTTCAAGGAGAAATACTTCAATAAATTGAGACTTCCTTCCCATGAGGTTTTTATATATCTGTTCTCTGAGGGGAAGAAGAGTTCAGGAGAGTTGGCACTTTCTTAAAGACACAAGCTATCCTTGTGTGAAGGAAAGATAGGAAGTGTAGTAAATTACCAAGACCCACTTGGCTGAAGGACAAGGAATTGTACAAAAAGTAGAAACTAGATCAATAGATGCGTATAAAAGAGTACGCTGGGACAAAATCAGAGAGGCACAAAACAAGATAAAACTAGCAAGAGCCATTAAGGATGGTAAAACACATCTCATTTATGCTCAGTGAGAGGGAAACACCAAACGAGGCCAACTATTTAACTTAACTTTCTCTTGCTTCAGTCCTCAGTCGTCTGAGTGTAGGCTAACGGCCCTAGCACCACTGACAACTGAATGCAAGCTTCTACTAGAATGGAGAAAAAACACGCGAGGCAAGCTGTTCTGAGGCAATCCTAGAGACATCTGCTGCTATCTTTGAGAACTCATGGAAGATAGACAAGGCTTCAGATGGCAGTTACAATTTCTCTCCTTATTGAAGGAGATGATGATGGGAGATGGAGAATTACGGATCAGTCAGCGTACCTTCAATTTCCAGAAGGAACTAACAAGCGATCTATCTGGTTGTAAGCCCTCCGCAACATGGTAAGTAGCAGCAAATGTTCATTTGTGGGAAAATTAGTTTAACCAATATTTTCTCCTGTGACAGTAAAAAAAAAACAACCACGTGAAACTGCAGATGTCCTGGTTGTATTTTCATAGAGAGGGAGGCAAACTTGGTGCAGGGATACTGTCAGTGCAGAACTTTGTAAATAGTGCAGTTAGAGTTATCAGAAAGAGTTTCAGGGAGTCTGGCACTGAGTACTTTCATTAGGATTTGCATGACATTCAAAATGGTAGAACCTGGCCCAAAGCAAAGCATGTAAAAGTCGAGAGAGAACTGTGAAGATCTGGGCTTGGCTAAGAACACAGGAGGGTACAACAACTGCAGCCTGGGAGAACGATGGCTGGGCAGGAGTCTTTGTTACAGCTAGGGCAGCCTGACGCTACTTGTCCGTGTGGGCTTCCTGGTGGCTACTAGCAGAGAACCCAGCTATCTGACTGCTTCTTTTCGTAAAACCTCTTGGAACACCTTAGATCTCTACCTGCAATCGTGGTTGAGAGTGGCACTTTGGTTCAGAAGATTTAGGGAGCAACTGGCACATGCAGTCTGCTTGCTGGCATACACTGCATCTCCAGTGAAGATAAACTAGGTGTCAGACACTCTGGTATCTGAAATAGGGATATGCTACGTAAAGCAGGTAAAATAACTTCCCAATTCTCACAAGCATTGATTAAGACTTTGAATCCTTTTTTGAAAGTAGGGTGCCCAAAACAGGATGCAAAATTCCAGTCAAAGTAATTTGAGTTGGGATAAAGGGACCAGGAATGGTGAGTAGTCAGTGCAGTTGTTGGGTGAAACACTACGGAATGTTTTCCTTTCTTAAGATGGTCCTAAAAAGAAAGATTGATGTGAAAAAATTTTGACTTTTTTCCCCCCTCTCCTGTCATTTAACTGTATTCTGGATACATCAGGTATTCAGAAAGAGAGCTCTAAGGTTGGGCAGCGAGACAAACTCTATTCTGATATTGCTACAGTTAACAGACAGGGGTTTGGATCAGTGGTCGGAACGGTGTTTTCCATGGATCCTGAGAATCTGTGCATTATGTCAAAGGCAACAAAGAAAACACAACGTGGTCAGTGGTCTTAAATTGTTGCCTAAGGATCTCTGGCACGTGTTTGGGGGCCCACAAGTGGGGAAGTACTGAAATACAAGAGAATCTGCTATGGGGCAGGGGTGGGGAAGACAGGCTAGCTGTTCGGCCTCATTATTCTGTTTATGGGAATTGTGCTGGTTTGGGCTATTTCAGCAGAAGCTCACCATGCAATTTTAACAGATCTGTCTGTCCTAAAACTGTACGCACCTTAGCCTTCTGCCCCCTGGAAGTTCCATTTACAAGATGTAAATACTATCAGCATGTGCAACATAACTCAATTATTTGATCCATTATTACTACAGTAGCAGGGCAAGACATGAATATTCATCAACTAGAACAAGAGCCACCATTGAAAAAAAGGCAGAACAACATCCACTGCTCCCAAACTGCAGTAGGTGAAATAAAACCAGAATATTTTTAAGAGATAGCTAGTACAGTATTTTTAACTTGTTTGCTGCTTGTCTGGAATACTCCTCAGCACATGAATGTAAGAGAAGGAATGGAGATTTGGGATAAATTTTTCTATGTATTTTTCAAAAGAAAACCGATGAGGCATTTTGTTCACATGTAGTCTATTATACTAAGAAACAACTTACGATGAAAGCGTTTAAGAAAAATGTCTCTAGCACAGAGCTTCACTGTCAGTGCCACAAACCAGACTAGTTACATGCCGAATGCAATTTCCCCATTGTGAATTGTATTTGTTAATTTCTTTTTTGAATTCTGCCAGATTGCAGTGAGAACGGGCACAAGCATGAAATTAATTTCTTTCTCCTTTCAGTGCCTGAAGTGACGCTTTCACTCTCTGAATGAACAAGATGATCTTTTGGATTAGTAAAGGTAAGAAGAGTCTACGTGAGCTCTGTGTATGACTTTGCCAGTGTAGCTCTGGTGAGAAGTCAGGTTAGAGGTAAGGAATTGAGGCACGCCATAGAGCAGTGCTAATAATAACCTACACCTACAGTAACACGTCTCTCTTGACAGAGCCTCAGAACTGCAGAAGAGGAAGTAGGAGATTTATGTCAGGGCATTACGTTTTTGGTTCAGCATTACTGGGAATTACAGTTTGAAACTAGAGGATGTGACTACAAAATAAGGATAAACAGATTTGGAGAATTCAGAACGTTAATCCAATGGAGTTTCTGGCACATTTTCAAATACTGTATTATCTAATGTATTTAAATAGTAACATTAGAATTCTTTTGGGGTAACCAAAACCATAGCTCCAAAACACATACTAAATTTCAAAAAAAAAAAACCCATCCTAACGAACAATCCCAAACCTTGCAAAACTAGTTAACTTGCTGGGACAGAGAACTGAGCTTTGTTGCATTAGTGCTTTAAAAGTGCTCCTCCAAAAAAACCTCAGCCTCTCAATTAAGACAACATATAACAAGGATTAAAAAATGGAAGAGCAGAGTATCACAGACGCCCCTGTATTCTTGTGGCCTGTATAATTCTGGAGCAGGTACTCACAATTTAATAAATGAGGTGAAATACACTGGCTTTCTTTGCTACTTAAGGAAACTAAAGCAGCAGATGAAAATCACTTACCTGTAACGAATAGACTCTGTTGGTATGCCCTTGCAGCGTGTGCAGACAGGTCTCTGTCTCTGGATCCCACACTTTGACCATAAAATCATATGCACCACTGACAACCCTTCTGCCATCATACTGAACGCACCGAACTGCAGCTACGTGGCCCATCAGAACATGTAAACACTGGCCCGTCTCTATGTCCCAAACTCTCAGTGTAGCATCTCGAGAACCACTGACCACTCTGGAGGAACAAGAAAACCCCTCCTATACTTAGTGTTGGAAATAAAAGAATTAAAACAATGAGATGGTTATAAATCAGTTCAGCGTTTCAATTTGGGACACTAGACAGCATCTGTCCGCCAGCCACCAAAGGTCTGGTTTGGCATGACATTTTCTTAGGGTTGCAAATGACTTGGGTGTTTCTCTTCCTTGCTCTACTCATCTCTCCAGGATCTATTTGATATAATTAGCAATCTGTATTTAAAAAGCACTTAATTCCTGAACAGCAAAATGATGCCATGAGAAACTATGTGGACTGTTGTATTCATCCATGAAAGCTGACAAATATGCTGAGTTCAAATTAGTGCTTTGCGCATCCTGTTTTAATGACTGAATTAACTAATTATAACAATTAGAGAAGATCCTTAGAAGTTGTACTTTCAGTAAAGAAACAGTTACTCTTCTTTTTCTTTTTCAGTTTATACTTTTAAAAGCCTTTTTAGGCACGGACAGAAATGAAAAGGAATTAATATTAATGGAATAGATAAAGAAAAACCTCAGCATTCTTCAAAAATCAAGAAATGTAACCAGTGGGCACCCTGACAACAGCTCCATAGCACAGCCAAGTAAGGCAGCTCTGCCAACATTCCATGATTTTCCACTGCAGAAATTATGGTACAGTCAGTTAAAATTTTAATAGAATACTGCACCAACAAGACTTAAAAAGTCAGTCTGCAAATTATTCGGTGTGGGAGACTGGATCCATAGCCTAACAAAGAATTAGTTTGGAAATAAGACACAACATGACTTTGTAAAGTTCACGACTCTTAGTTTTCTGTTCTTTAACCAGTCCTCTTATGTTGTTACATCTGTTACTCATCTCCTCTCTTGTGTTGATTTATGTACTTCAGTTTGGATGCTCTGCCCATTTTGTGTTTCGCTCAGTGTCTGACTGGGCACCTGAGTTTAACAAAAACCACGGTGTAAGTTCCCAGCCAGACGGCGGCGGGAGCTTTGGACAAAGCCTTACCTCTTCTCGTGGAGATGCATGCAGCGCACCGTGGAGGTGTGTCCGTACAAGGTATGGATGCATTCTCCAGTCTCTGCGTTCCAGACTTTCAAGGTACGGTCTGTAGATCCGCTGATGATGATGTTGTCCCTCATCTGCGACGACCACACTCCGCCTGTGTGTCCAACTAGTGTTCTCAAGCACTGAAAGTAAATGTGTAGCTCAGTTACTGTTTTGACACAGTTTAAGAGAAATTTTAGAAAAAGTAATCAAGGAGGTAATGGTAGCCTCTCGCAGCAAAAGCCAGAAGACTCCTGGAGATTGCTTTGTGCTTGAACTAAAAAATCCTGTCTGATAGAAAATGCCCATCAAGTTTCTCTCTCTACTGCTGATGCTTCGCCTATAAGGAATTTTCCCAAAAATGTTGCTTTTGATAAACTGTCTTTCCAAAATTCTCAATACCAGACGTGTTTTGCAGCCTCGAGTCTTTTTCCTGGCGTTTTTCTGAGCTACTGCAAGTTTTCCAATACATTTCTGAAGCATAAATGTTAGGACTTGAGAGAGCGTTCACTTAGTATTCTACCACCAATCTATAAATTATATTCTTATTTTATTTTCTGCTTGTTTATCCAAGGACCATCACACGCTGTAAGCCACAGCTACAGCATCAATCCTGTGAAATCGCGTTTCAAACCTTTTTCAGACTTCACTGTTGCCCAGGAGAGAATCCCACGTTGCACACACAGCCCATCTCCTTTGATATGAGCTGTGTGACGTGATTTCCACCGTGTAGGAACAGTGTCTGCTCACACCTACTTGTGTAGAACCTGAGCCGCTCTGGAACAATGTTTTGTCTGCCTGTATTCCTTACAAGTAATGCCTGTATATGCTTCCTCATCAAGCAGCACTAAGTGCTAATTAGTACAGACAAGAACAGATCCTTGCAAGACCCCTCTAGAAAGATACTCCATAAAGCTTCTGCATTTACATTAATAACATGATCTCGCTAATTACCCACTTTCCAACCCATTTAAATATGTGCCATGTTGATTTTTGCATTGCTCTGTTTTTTTCAGTTGTGCCATGGGATACAGCCTGGTAACGCAGACAGCCATCTATTTCAGCACTGTTATTTTTTGTCAGTCAAACCTGCGTGAGAAAAGAGGTCAAGACAGCTGGATGATCTCCTTTTCTGTAATCTAATGCTAAGTGGCATTAATTTCCCTGGCTCTTCTCTGTTAGCTGACTCCTGTTCCTGTAGCCCAGTGTTTTTTATCTGAGGTAATGTACCCTAAATACCCAGTCTTTCAGTTCACTCAATTTAAATACTGACACATTTTAGTTTGCTTCTCCTTTTGAAAAAACATCCATTTTACCCCGCAGGTAACTTCAGAAACAAATCATGAAATACAGCTGATGCAGCTGGTACCTGGATCAGCTGTAATAAAATAAGCCCCAACTTTGGTGGTTATTGTTTAGCATCCTTCCAAGTTTCTGCTGAGATGTTCTGTCACTGCACGCTGTATTTCCATCATGGGAATTTTCTCCAAACATAAATATTTTTTCTGCATCAGTGATCGATAGTACGCTAATTTCTGTCATTAATATCCTGTTCTTTCTAACAAATGTGCTTCAAAATTCCTTGCTTTTCTGCTGCATATACATTTCCAGTTTTTTAATATCTTTTACCAGTTTTCTACAATTCCTGGCTTCTAACTTAATTCCCTGCTAGCAATGCCATCTTTTTCATTTCATAACTGCTCTTCACTTTTACAGCTCCCCAACATATTTTTTTTTTCTTTTAAATTTCAACTGATTTGCTCGTATTTTAAGAAACCATCCTCCTAAAGCAGTAAGAACACAGAATCCCTATTTTGGGCTTTACATCTGTCAAGAAGATTATTCAGTCATATTCATCTGCAAAAGCCAACCTTTAGGGTTCCTTTTATTTTATTAATTCTTCACCCTAAGTAAGCAAAAGGGCTCATACAGCCCTCTTCCATCTTTCATACACAATATTTGGCTCTCTTTAAGGTTTGGGCCAAATGGTCACGCCAGGATTTGTAATTTCTTTAAAAAAAATACTGAACATCAAGTCACGCTAGCATGATCAGTTTTGTGCATTTAAAAAGAACATTTTGCTTCTGAGAGGGTGGCAAGTATTCTTCATTTCAGTTTAGCCTGCCTTTTCGATTCAAATATGAAAGCAAAGCAAAATAATAATATAAATAATATAATAAAATATGAAAGGAAAATATGGTTTCCTTTTCTAGGCTGTTGCAGGGAAGGCAGCAGAGGCAGGGCGAGGCTGCCTTGTGCCTGGAGTGTTATTCTTCCCTGCTGTAGCATTTACAGTCTTGTCAAGGAACTCCTAGCCGTGCAAAGACAAATGCTTTACACATTCAACTTAAACATTATGAAGTTAATCTCAAAAGCTGTCCTGTCTTCAGATAACTCTATCATTAAAACAAAAAGTCCGCATGATACTAGTGTAGAAGGAAAAGGTGCTACTTCTCTGAGGCCTTTTCTGTCGCTGTATGGAGCTGTGTGCTGAGTAGCTGTGATGCTCTAACATGAGTGAAATGTTCAGTACTGTCTTTTTGATTGCACATATTGTTTTGCTTCTCTAAGCCAAAATTAAATTATTGAAGCTTATTAAATTCCTGCCTGAGCTGGATCTAATTTAATAGGAAATATTTAAACCTAAAGCAAGTTACACTTTTTTTTTTTTGGTGGCTCAGCAGTATAGTAGCTTAGAATGAAAAACAAACTGCATTTGAAAACAGAGCCAGTAAAATCAACGCACCATTTCAATAACTTAAACGCAACAGCAAGAATGATAGGAGACAAGCGAGATCTGGAGGGGTAAAAACAGGCTAAATGAAGCTTAAAGGAAGATAAAGCAACATATCTGTCCAAATTCTTTACAATCCATGTCACAAATGACTCCACAAAAATAGAAGAATTGCCAAGAGAACAAGGATATGTGCCAGCGTAACGCGAGCAGCATTGCAATTTCCCATCAAGGTGACTTTTTTGAACTAGTCTCTGTGCAGGAGAAGATGACCCAGATGTTTACCAGCGGCCTCCCTGTATACACCAGGCAGCCCCACAGAGGGCGCGGGGCGTGCGCTGCCAGAACAGCGCTGTTCTCAACGTACACGTGCAAACTGGTAGCTCGTGTCCTGAGCAATTCAGCCGCGTCACCACCTTACCTTGCCCGTAACTGCTGACCACACTTTCAGCGTGTTGTCATCAGAGCCGCTCACGATCCGGTTCCCACAGAACTGAAGGCATGTGATCACGTGGTCATCGTGGCCTTTGAGCACCTGGCAGCGAAGAACACAAAACGTACGCTCACAGTGAACTCAGAAGATTAGAGATAAGCGAGAGAAACAAAGTGCTGTTCTGATTCATAAATTACAAAATGCTAGAGTTGCTTCAAAAATAATATGGCCCCTTAATCCGTTGTGTCAAGTCTCATTTACTGCCAGCTGGGACCAAAGAAGGTGCTTGCCTTCTTCCATGGAATAACGCTGCACTGCTTGTCATGCGTGCCACAGTGATTTTAAACCTCCTAAACTACCCGGATAAATCATAACAAAAGGGGGAAAAATTACTAACTGGACATTGCTCAGTTCCTCTGCAGTTGTTCCCTCTCTTTATTTTGAGCTCTTTTTTTCCCCCCTGACTTTTGCCTTTTAAGAGTTGTTTCAATCTTGAGCAATCTTTGAATAAAAAGGAAGGCATTGTATTATTGGCTGCATGTTTGTATTTCCATGGTCAAGACTGACCAAGCCTATTTGTTTCCTTTCCAACCAAGCACTGTAATCTATTACATGCCAAGCAGCACCAAAGTCAAAAGCTAAAAACCGTAAATTAAATTAAATACAAACAAAAGCCATCATTTAAAGTGCTGTGAACGTGAACGGAATGGTGCCCTACAGAAGCAGTTTCAATACTTGACTTGAGAAAAACTGAAATTCAGTGTATTTTGCTAAAGTACAGCAAAGGAATAGTTATCAGAATACACAGAATGAGAGGGAATGAGGAATATTTTTAAGATATCTGAGCATTTTTCAAGATGTTCATCGAAATGAAATGGGCATTTGGCTAATGCCCGAGGCTGTAATTTTAATAATAACTCCAAGATAACTCGATGTGGCATATCGGGGCAGGGAATGCAGAGCCCGTGCCAGAGATGTACATAAGTCACGGCCAAATGAACAGCAGGACATATCCATAGGTTTTTCACAGGAATCTTTTTGTGCTTATTGTCTGGCTGTACAGGAATCAAGGCGGCGGGGAAATGGGCTAAAGGGATACAAATGTGTGTTTTCTTCAAGGTTTTGACTGCTAGCTCAATAGCAGGTCTGGTTAGACAGCTGTTAATTTACTTCAAAATGGGCTGTAGGTATTGCTTCATATCTTTGTATTGGAAAAGTCAACACGAGAATATGAAATCGATATCATTAAATATTTCAATATTTAAAACAAAAATCCTGACACGGATCAAAGCTGCTGCCTTGTGTTGCTCGGTTTTTAAGAACACCTATAAAAATAAAGCCTGGACGATCGCAGAATCGCGGTGGGACATCTTTGTGTTGGTACACGGCCTCGCCCTACAGGTGCGTGTGTTTAATTTTACATCCAAGCATTTCCAAGCGAGTCTCTGTGACTTTCTCTCACAAAGACTGGCATGAATAGCGTTCACCAAATTCTACAGAATTTTTTAAAACAGCAGTGAAAGAGTTTTGCTGTATAAAGCGCTACATGTTCATTTCCTAATACAGCGCTCAGAAATTAATGCAAAAACACAGTAAGCTAACATATAGATTATTTCCTTTCTGTAACAATACCCTGCTTTTTGTGCATGGCTAGTCTGGCTTGTCTGAAACAAAAAAAAATAACCGGAGCTGATCCTGCTTTGTTCATGGCACCCTGCACACACCCCAGACTTACCTTAGGCGATTTCAGTTCTCCTCGCCGCCAGTTGGTATCAATTCTGTGCTGCCTAATGTACGCGCTCTTCCATGGACTATGTATAAAGCCTGGTTTTATTACTTTCCTCCTTTTGATATGTAATGGTTCATCAATTCCNGAGTGATGAGTCCACCCAATGAGTCCAGTCCCAATAAAACAACTTTTCTCCCTCCCACGCCTTACAGCGATCTCTGAAATGAAACAGAGCATCAAAACAACCTTCTGACAGAGAACTCTGCTCGTCCTCTCCATGCCAGTATTCGCCTTTTGTGTCGCTGACACCACCCTGCTCCTCAGCTCTCCATGCTACATCTCTCCTGTCTTCCAAGCACAATCACTGCTGTAATCACGTGGCTGAAAACGCTCTTGTTGTCACTCCTGGCCAGCAATCTACTTGCTTGGTTTTGGATCCTTTTTCTGGGGAAATGCAGCAGAACAGTGCCTTTTCCACCTGACTGTCATCCAACAAACGCCACAACCACTCATACTCCATTTTAAAGCCCTTCAGAGAATAAAATCTTTCTTTCTGTGTTCCTCCTCTCTGGTCCCGCATCTTCATTACCTTTAAGTTCCCCGTGACTCTTGGCATTAGTGATCTCTTGTTTTATTTTTGTCACACAGTGCCATCCTCGCCTGGCTTCAGTTTACATACAGTTGCACCCCGTGTGAACTGACACGGAAGAGGCAGTGTTTTGTTTCATCTTTGTTACTACATTTGGGTGGTTGGGTTTTTTTTTCCCCAGTTCTTTTTCTCACCCATCCATCTTTTCTACACAGCTTCTCCCTCCACTGCATCTCATTACCAGCCTGAGCCCTGTCTGCTGCCAGTACATGGATATCACTCTTCTTTTCTTAGCCCCTTTTCCGGTGTTTCTATCATCTGCAAGTCTTGAATTAACTGCACCTTCACGTTACTGAGCACCTCACTAAGTCTAAACAGTCTAAAATCTGATTTTACCAGCGCTCTCTTGCCTAGCCAGATTTATTTTTACTTCTCAGCTCACAAATGTAGACTCGTGCCTCTCAGTGTTTTCCCTTTTCCTCATTCTGTCCTCTCAATGCATTTTTCTTTGCAATTCATAAGAGGCGAATCTTTAGAGGAGATTTATGAGGTTAGACACCTGATTTCCATTGCTGAACAACAACTCATTAATTTAGGGGCCTTTAAAAATAGCCAGCCACCATCACACTGTCATCATTTTTAAAGCCTTTGCACAGACCTCGCCACGGGTTCCCATCCCGGTGCCCTGCGGCAGGCTGGACAGGACCATCGTCTGCCCGTGTCCGGTAAGGACACTGCTCTGTGGTTGCATGCGTGTGCTCACCTCCATGACTGCTTGGTCATGTATTTCTGCTTAAAATAAAAGTTTTTCTTGTTTTCAAACATGGTAATTTTCCTGCTATTGCCCATCTGCATTACTGCTGAACCACCACATCATCTTAATTTGGCATGAGGCAGCGCCATCAGCATGGCTTATGGAATGTGCCCCCTTCTCTGGGCAACACATTTCCATCTTCTTCTCCTACCCTATGAAATTTCTCTGTTACTTTTCCTACACCTGACATGAAATTACAGTGCCTGTTCTGCCCGGCCACGGCGGCTCTCCCTCCATGTTGTTTACAAACTGCAAGACAATGCGCCTGGCGTATTTTCATCTCAGCCCTTATTGCTTTGCTTGTATTTTAAATAAAAACAATCCTTAGCAAGGAAAAACAATCAAACATAAGTCTGGTTTCATTTCTAGTACTCTGTGGATTATTTCTGCTTCCTGCTTTCAACAAAGATATGCGCCATGCAGCTCAAAGTATCGCCAGCAGTAAATTCAAAGTCACCTGAATTCCCTTCCTAAAACTTTAAGCTTATTATGTAAATGAACTGCACTTTTTGACAGCAACACTTTGACCATTACACTCATCTTTTTGCTCAGCCTTACCCTCCTCTTTGCATTTCTCTCTCCAGAGAAGATTATCTTCAGCCAGAATCCTCCAGTAGCGGCATGTCTGGGCTGCCTGCAGAAGGTCCCTGGGTTCCAGGAATGACAGCACGTACAGTGCCAGCTGGAAGAAAAGGAAAGGTGTTTTCTGAATTGCTTTTGAAAGGAGAGTGAAGTAACTCCAAGTATTATCGCACATCAGAGGCTGAAATACAGAAAATTGAAACAATGAATTATTAAACCATCTCAGAAACTTAACAGAGCTACGATTTGTTCCAGTGGGGACATGAGAAGTATAGCAATCATCTTAAATAACTAAATCCATACAGATCACATCAAAAATGTATATTATTTGCAAGAGACTAGATGTCAGCTGAAATCACTGGCGATTATGCTTTTTTGAAATGTCATCCGTACCACTTTGAGCCATTACCAGATGTACTAAAATAATTATGCCCAGGATGCTTTATCTCATAAACGTACCTGAAGTTGTTTTGCAAGTTTAACCAGAATCGACCACGCTCACTGTGTGAACAAATGAGGGATGCTGTGACAAACCCCACACTGTAAGCTCAAATGAAGAAAACATAAATGCTATTGGTCCTCAAGTTCGAAAGTACTCTGCAGCTGCGAACATCCCGTAAACACACGGCTCGAGTTGTGGTTAGAACGCACGCGTACATGTCCCTGCTGCTGCAGGGAGCTCCGTGCACCTGGACGCAGAAGGACTGAAATGCATCACTGACATCGCACACTGTGTGGGTTACCGGAAAAAACCTATGGGAAATCCCAGTAAGCAGCATAAAGTGAACTGAAATTGAACTTTTCTGTGTGACAACGTTAAATGTTACTGGGAGAACTCAGATCTCGGCTGACTGAGCAGAGCCACACAATGACCACGATAACTCCCCAACCTCCAGAGGCACCTGCAGATGGGCTGGAGCCATAAACAGGGACAGAGGCATCTAAAAGATGAACCCAAATACAGGGACTGGTGTCCTTAAGGGTATCATGGATGGCTACAGCTTTTCTACTGAACAGAAGCAATGTATTTCTCCAGTCATGGGAAATAAAAACAGAAGAGGCAGGAAAGTGGCTTCTATGACTCAAACCTCCCAGAGAAACAATGTTGATAAAAAGTGATGCACAGAACTACTTACATTTAGAAATAGCGGTGTCTTTGTCAATACCAGGATGCAAAAGTTGTCAGGGAAATCAGATCATCCACGTTTGCTGCTGCTTGACATATCTTTTTGTGCTTAGGATTTTTGTGTTTAATTTTTAACTGGAGTTATGTTGTATATAAATAGAATCTGCCCTTCAAAGAAGCACAGACTGAAATTCAGTAAGGGAGTTGTAACCGTAGGCTGTTGACCTCAGCAGATTTTTAACCTTATTATGTGAGAAATGTTTACTTTTAGTACTCTAGCCCAGTCAGTGACTGAGCAGGAAATAAAAATTCAGTATGCCAGGCCTGTTTGCATTCTGATTGCGCTTACACACCTTGCTTGCAAGTCATCACCTGCAGCTCACACTGAGCGCGCAGGACTCCACATTTGCAGGATACGTGCCTTAACTTGCACACTGGATCCCCTATGCATCCCCTGCCATGAGGCCTGAGGAGCAGTCATTCTGCCCCTACTTGCTTATGGAGTCTGAATTCAGGATTTGCTGTAATGCTCGCTGACACAACAGCAACAACTGTGCCTGTCCTCTTAGCCTTTGCCTTAATTCCCGATACGTGAAATTATTTACGACGTGCTATTTCCTACCACACACCAGGTAGATGGTCTTGCATGCAGCGATGCTCAAAACGTGAAACAGATCCTTTCCTTTTTTGTTGGATGCTCCTTAACTGACAGAAGAGTTTGTTTAAATATCACTTGTCCTATCTATATGGGTATGGACATTTGCTAAGATAGTGTTAATTAAAATCTGTGAGCCGACTGATTTTAAAACAGCTTACATATGGGTGACATTTATTTTAGACTCTATTTGGCTAAATAGTCATCAAGGGTCAACACAGCCCACAGTTGACTTTAGGATTAGCAGCGCACAGAAGACGAAGGCCCTCTGTCTCAGCCCGCAGAGCCCGTTGCTGTCAGACAGCTTCAGGTGGCAGAGAGCTGACCCTGGCCCGGCCGTGCCCCGGCCCGCTCCCCCCGCAGGGTTAGCAATCCCCAGCAAGATGCCGTCTCTCGCCTCCTCTTCCACTCACACCGTGGCACCAACACAATTTTTCTTTGGCCCATTTCAGCAGCAGTCCTAAGCTGCTGATTTCTAGACCTGACTCTCACAAACAAATAATTTCAATAATTGTTTCTAATTGCTCTGTAAGAAAACAAGCGTTCATTTCAGATTAATTGTTTGACTGCAGGTTTTCTCAGGAGGAAGGCAAACATTGCCTTGTTATTCGGGTATTACGTTACTGTCTTCTACTGCTGAAAACATTTTTGAAGATGAGGCCTCCTGCCCAAATCAGCTTCGTGTTCCTGTTAGGTAATAAAATCACTGCAGCACATGCAACAATGCCGGAGCTGCCTACAGATGGTAATGCCGAGTGGCAGCTCAGGAGAGCGTGCTGCCACAGGGTGCTGGCGCTGGCAGGGAAGCCTGCTCATAGAGTTACTGACCCTACCCAATTACTGTTCTCCCCCAACTTACTCATCACCCCCCGCTGAAGCCAGCAGCAGGGGACAGAATCACTGAAGAGATCCAGGTTAAATGACCCTCAGAACAGGGGACGGAGTTAGCGTGGTGGGGTTTTTTGGTTAACTTGGTTATTCTGGTGACAGCAACTGGGGGTTGGAAGGCAAAAATTATTTAAGCCAGCTCCCAAGGCCAAGTCAGCCTCTCATGGAACTAAGCACTTGACAATATTCCAGTTTCAAGAAGCAAGAATGACCACTAAAAATAAATTAAATTAAACACAAGTATCTTACAGTGGAGTCGAGAAACAGGTAAGAGATAAGGAGTGTTTTACAGCTGAATAGCATATCCTTTCTGTGAAGGAATTGCTAAAACTGAAATAAATATCAACAAGATTTTTAATTAAAATGTAACTACATCGCTACTTCAGTTAGTTGTGGCACTAAGTCATGCAAAGAAAGACAATTCGGCTGTGAGTTACTGCTGTCAGTTACATATTAAATGTCCAGATGCAATAGGTGCAGGAGGGACCTTCTGTCGACCTTTCTGTCGCAGAAGATACCTCCTGTCGTCTCAAAATCCAAAGCCTTGCTTCCTTCCTCTGCCTCTGAACCAAGGCCGCTCTGGACAGCTTCTTTACAAACACAGCCCCAACAGAGAGGTCTGACTAAACCCTTCTCCTTCCCCAGCGTCCTCCACATCCACGAGGAAGGCTGCCACGCAGTGTTTGTCCAAACACTCATGCCGTGTACCAAGTTAACATTCATCGCATAAATTGCTTCCAACCCTTCACCAGCAACACCCAAGGGAAGGCTGTGACATTTCCCAGTCCACGAAGATACGATAGTGTGTAGATGGAACAACGGGCCGTGTACATCTGAGTATTTCAAAAATGGGATATACATCAGAAAGAACATCAAGAACTGGAGAGACAGAAGTAAGAGCCCATTAAACAGAGCGACCAAACACTAGCACCAGAGTATCTATTAAGAACATTTTCAAACGCATTGAAGTAAGACAAATATCAACCCTCATGGAAATTTTCACATGGCAAATTCAACACACAGTAGATATGGCAAAAGAAGATGCACTTCCTCCTCACTCCCGACAACACCACAAGTTCCCATTTGCTGACACCAACTGGTGTCAGAAGTATCAGCTCTAAATATACCAAATGCATTCATTTAACTACCCTAGCACACTGGTTTGTAATCCTTCACATCAAACCCCACGTTCTAGTTGTGAGAACACCAGGAATTACTCCTCCATGGACAACACTGACTTACAAAAGCTGAAAAGCACACACACTCAAATCTAGGCCTTAGCTTCTCTTTAACCTGATACAACACGATCTGATTTGCAGCAAAGGATTTACTGCAGGATATCCAGTTAGTTAGGGTTTGGCTTTGTCCTTTGCAAGAAGGGCTCTTCTGGGCTTACTTTTGTTGTTGTTGTTGTTTCTTGTTTTTTGAAGTAGACTTTAGGGCTTAGTTTGTTTAAAATAAATTAAAATAAATAATATTCACCAAAAATCACCACTTAAAGCATTAGATTATAACACTTGTACTTATAGAATAATGTGCAGAAAGGTCATACAGCTGGAGGCAACTTTTTTTGTCTGCATGCTCTAGAAGAACTAGTTCTCAATATAAAAATACAGACAGCCCATTTAAGACAAGGAGATATTTGTAAAGCTACTGGGATTTTGTTTCAAGGAGTCATCCATGTTTCCAGGTATCTAAATGCCTACCAAAACATAAAAAACCACCTGAAATCAGTTACCAGCCCAACTGATGGACCTTCTTAACATCAGTTTGCATCGCTATGTTGGCATAAACGAATGCCACAAGGAGTGAGGAAGTATTTAAAAGGCGGCAACTGACTGCCCAGTCCTGCGTTAACCTGTATTTCTCACCTCTTTTGGGAGCAAGGAAATGAAGTCTCTTTGAAACTGGGGCTCTATCACTTGCATCATGTGTTTTACTTGTGTTGGTTCACAACTGTCAATGAGTTCATCTAAAGCAAGTAATTTCTCTGGTCCACTCCAGCTCTGCAAGAAAAACAAAACAAAACAGCAAGCTTAGTTTCTGTTAGTAAGTGCTGTTGCTTTGCCAAAAAGGCAAGTTAAGTTTCCCTGTCGACCTATAGACAAGCATATAAAAAGCCAGCGAGATAAACGCTCATGTAAATTACACAAAAATGAGAAGTTAATCAACACAAAATATTCCAAATTACTACATTGATTCTTAAGCTAAGAAAGAATTTGTTATACACGCACACAGATTAGCAATTAAATAGATAATAATATTTAATAATAATAATTAAAATAATTAAGCTTCTTTTGAAGTTGATGAAATCTATGCACATATTACTGACAATGAGGGGGTTGACACAGAATGCGCTCGCTCTCTTTCTCCACCCTACGTTAAGTGAGACAACTTTTAACCTCAGTGTTTCATCTGGTGGACCAAAACCTCTACATGGAATGAGAGGAAAGGAGATAAACTTCTGCAAAAATACGTTTGTTGGCGTATTGCCTGCTTGTTACTACGGCACGATGTCCCTAAGTGAGAACACTGTGCTTCAGAGCCCTGGCTGTAACGCAACAAATATTTGTAGGTATCAATTTACACTTGAATAAACAGGGAATTTTGACGGGTAATTTTCTTGCTTCACATTTTGACTAATGGGCACCATAAAATCTGAAGATTTTAATAAGGCACTCATCTGAGAGCATAGCAGATTAGCAGCATCATTTGTAGGAAAAAATTAGGAACCAAACATACTGCACATCTGAAAAGCGTGTCTTAAACTCATCTGTGCTCATCATGGAGTTTGGATTTGTTATGTGAAAACAATTTAAAGAAAAAAATCATTTATACGGGAAGAAACCAACAGTCAGCGCTAACTGATTGAACAACAGAATTAGAGCATGAACAAAGCCTTAGAGAGAAAATGAGACATCACCGTTTGCGAGAGCAAATTCACATTCACATTCTTCAATGTCTTCTGGAGTGACACTTACAAGTAAATTAGCACATATGAATTACAGCACAGTTATGGCAAGAGGATAACTGAAATTAAAAATAAAAAAAGGCAGGATACCTTAGAGTTAAGATTTCTGTTCTAATGTGCCATGTGTCTGAGGACCTCTGTTGCTTACACTGTAAATTCCCGTTCTCGAGATCTGGCTGTCACAATTCCCGCCAGTCCCTGCAGTACTGCACTGCGTACTGTGCCCTTCCTGTGGAACAAGGAGGCAAGGCAAGGGATGGTGGGATTGCTGGAGGTGAACGGAAAGCAGGGAAACGTCCCGCTTTACTTGGTGTGAGAAGATCTCTGCGTTGCATTGTCTCTCCCCACTTCAAATTAGGGGGGTGGCAACTGGTGGCACGGCCTCAGCAACAGCGCAAATATTCCCCATCCAGGTGTGTGTGCCTGTGTGGTTACCACAAGAGGCTGGGGTTTCTGTGCTTCAGATCCAACACCTCAGAATATTAAAAAGAAACCAAGCTCTCCCAGCGTAAATGGCAGCGGTGCTGCTATGGGCAGCTTTCACTATCGGTTTCGTTCAACAGAAACATCTGCACGGCGGAACAGCTCTCCGTACACGGCGCAGTGGAGAGCTGTCCATCTCACCAACTTCCCAACTGCTGTTTGTCTCACTAACCCCCAGCCTCGCTGGCACTGGCTACAAAGGGCTGGAATCTGTCACCTTAGCTGTTACCGCATTTGAGTTTAGGAGAATTAAAAGAAAATGGGAAAATAATGCCTGTGCTACTTCCTCATACTGCAAGTTTCCAAGGTCAGCCTACTCTTAACTGATCAGCAGCTATAAGCAATTAAAACAAATCAACCTGAATAGCATTGCCTATCGCTGTGGCAAACATGGATGGCAGCCGTGAACACGTTAATGATTTCTCTATGCACTATCCTAATCTGTAACTCTCCTACATTTCTATTTTTAAAATGCAATGCAGAGCTGCAAAAAAAGAGAACAGAGAAGCTACAAGAAGGGGAAAGAGACGCTAATGAGTAAAAGCAGCACCCGCTTTCATCTGTCCAGCCACCATTACAGGGCAGCTGCAGGCAACTACCTGCGGCTCTTCTCAAGCAATCAGCTGCTGAAAATTGTTTTCTTTGGGACACCGTCCCCTGAGTCTGACACTTAAACAAAGAGACCCCCAGCTACAGGCAGTAAGGGGCTCTGAGGAAAGCGTTTGGCGTGGAGTGTTTCGATGGTGAGTGAGCGTGCCAGACGAACACAACTGTCTGTTAACGAAGGCAAGAGCGGGAAATGAGCGTTGCTGGACCGCGTAGAGTTACACGTTTGCACAAAATTGCACAAAATTGTGTTGAGCAGAGAGCAGAAAAAGTTTGTGGCTTCGATGAGAAAGAACAGCAAACAAATATCAGAGAAAAGGGGGAAAAAAAAAGTAAATGGGTGCCAAACATTTTGCAAAGTTTTAAACATTTGAGATGACCAAAGAGGTCTAAGACGGTTGGTGCAGTGTTCAGACACCTTGGAATTCTACCAGGTGATCCCCTTTCAAACTGAAGATCCTTGTGAAGATTATACTTTATCTTTAAAATGCAGATGTTTAATTAATTTTCCTGATCTTCAAAATTTGTGTTTAATGTAAAATTAAGCTAAAGCTTTTACTACGCACAGGGGTTCCCCTGGGAACTCCAGGATTCCTTCACATACCCCTGGGGCAGCGACTGCTGCTCCTGCTGAGCTCCCCCAATGGCTGGAGGCTCCCAAGCAAGGAGCCCCCTCCTGCCCAGGTCCCTGAGGCCCTGCTCATCAGCCCTGGCCTTTTGGCTGATCATGCCATCTCCCATTCTGCATGCAGCTACTGCAGCCACAGCTACTGCCTACCTGAAAAATGGCCCTTCGTGTTCTCCCGTGCTGTTGTGTTTAACCCTCTTTCATTTCTTTCTCAGGCATGCAAAACAGCTTTACATCAACACAAACGACATCTCTGCTGCTCCTACAGCTGCCACCTCATCCCACCCGTCCGACTTGCCACCTGTCCTTTCACCATCTCCTCCTGTTTCTGTGCCCCTACCATGAGCTATGCTCTTCTGTCAGGCAGCCCCAACCCGTTAACTCCAGTTTGCACAGTTACAGCTTGCAGCAATTAGACCCTCTTTGTGTTACAGGTAACTTAAGGACGCCTATTTTAAACACTGCGGTACAGTTTCAGGGAGCTGTTCTTTGTGGCTGCGTTCTGCTCAGGGAGGTGTGTTGCCTTACACAGACCTGCAGGAGGGCTGCTCCGCGTCCTGCCGCCCGGCTCAGGCTAGTTGCTGAGCTCCCACCAGCTCCAGGGCGATCCCGCTCTGGGTACACGCAGCACATGAGCAAACCTCCCTGGGAGGAGGAAGGCCTCCCTCAGCAAGCAGCCTGCTGCAGCAGGGCTCCTGGAGGGGCAGCACTACAGGCTGGCAGCGGCTTCACCCAGAGCTTCTCCTGAAGGGAGCCCGGCTTGTGTGTACCAGAACCGCTCTGCCACCCAGGCCAACGGGACACGAGCAGGGGTAAGCAGGGGATCTGCTGCAGGCCCCACTACTGCTCTGAGCTGGTAGGGGCAGAACAGCCCCAAGCTGCTGCAGTGTGTCCCCTTCCCCTTCCGAGCAGGGCTGCGCACCAACACCTTGCACTTGTGAAGCAGCAGGTGCCATCACGCTGGTGACGATACAACCTTTACTGCCCGCTTCACGTACGAGGTGGGCTGCGTGGCCCTGTACAGCCATGCATTCATTCACGGGCGTCTCTGGAACAGTGCAAAGTGAAGAACGGTAAGGAACCTGGATTGCAGCGGCTCAGCCAACTCTTTACATGAAGGAAAGAAACAGTGCTCCTGCCAGCCAGAAGTGGCAAAGGGATGTGGGGCACTCTGGAAACCACTGAGAAAACAATGTTTCCAATCTGGGGTAAAGTAACAGCCTTCGCTAGTAACTCAAAGCCATCCCCTGCACCTACCGCCTACGGAACCATTTTGCAGCATCAGGATGTATGCCCCAAGATACTTACACAAAATTCAAATTTTTGATCACATTACTTAAATAAAACCTAACACTGTAAGTACGTGAAGCAGTAAGAATTAAGAGAGGAAAACAGAATGTAAGATTTAAGGCAGTGCTGTCTCTGACTGAATTTAGCACACAGTTGATTTTTTTCCTTATCACAAGCAATTTGGTGACTTAAAAATATTTCCTGTTCCAAATTAAATAAGTTTCTTGTAAAAGAAAAACCTTGTAAAGATACACTTGGGCACAGAGTTCCAAAAATCTTATAGTGGATATTAAAAAGTCCTGAAGCCAAGAGTCAGTGCAAAACAGAAAAACAAACAGGCCTTTAAGAAATTAAATGGCTCGAACCTATCAAAATGCTTTTCTATTCTTGCTTCCAGACTAGCACTTCACTGAAATCAATATACGTCTTCATTTTTAAAGGGAAAGTGCAAACACACCTCCAACTGTTTCTCCTTTTGACATTAGTTTTTGTCACTTTCAAAGTAAAAGGCTTACATCAACTACAAAACATAACAGCAGCAACAACATATAAATTTAGAAAACCACAGACTTAGAGGATTTCTTGTTTTCTTAGTATTTGTCTTGCTATTAAGTTTGAAACCCCTCCTCCCGAAGAAAAAAAAAAACAAAGGAGAGCGACTGAAGGCCAACGCACAGTGAGAGTGAGCACTCTAAACAACTGGGAATCCCTGGTTCCTGCTGGTTTCCATGCCAAGCTTAGTTCTTCCTTGAAACAGGACATATGTCCAGCTAATGTGCCCCTGGAAAATTAGCTCTAAAATTAATTGGAAGTATATTTTCACATAAAATATGATGGTGCTATTAAACAGGCTTTGGAGGCATAAAGTCCGTACAGAAGAAAGGCCTCCCATTTCCATTTCTGTACCGGAAAAGCTTTGCATTGCAGGAATGATGCTACGTGTGCCATTTAATTCTGCCCTCTGGGCAGAGCTAGCTCCCCTGATTTGGAACCTGTGCTTTCCTCATCTGGCTAGGTAAGACTCACCCCTTCATAAACTTCACGTGGAAAGTACAAACATGGAAAATGAGGGTGCTTGGCTTTAGCCATGGAGGTGTAACATCAAAATGCAGCTACCTGACTCTGAAGGCTTTGGGTTCTGAAGCAGAGGACTCCCTTTTGTGAACACCGTGCAAATTGTCAGTGGGAGCAGCAACTGCTCAGTGCTGCTAGGTGATCTCCAGTTACTGCAGACAGGCCTCTTTCTCTCAAGAGTCCAGATCAGAACTTAGATACTTCTGATTTTTGAAAATACTCAATTGCTGTTGTAATTCCTAATTATGTATTTAATGGAGAGCATTCTCCCTCTGTCACAAAACCAAAAACAACAGCCTAATTGTAGGCAAAATTTCCATGGGCTTACTCACTTCTTTTCCTAATGCTGACCAAACAGCAAGCAGCATTGTTTCCACTGTCAAGCATGCATCACGCTCTCCAACATTTCAGCTTCTCATAATTTTTTTTTTAACATGCAACTATTGATAACCAGTGATCTTACGTGAGGAAATGTGCACGTGTAAAATAGCTTTTGTTAGTTTAAAAGCTTTAGCAGTGTTAAAATACAAAGCATTATAGTATTATATACCCAAAGTACCGTTCAAATATGATTAAGGGTTAAAAAGACTTATTTCTATGAAGAGTCTTAAAAAAGATGCACTGTAACAATTACATGTAAATGTTTTTACAACACTGAGTGATGTGTACAAGAATATCTTAATTCCAAACTTCCACTGTTTTAAGCAGATCATAAATGTGTAAAAATAAAGAGGGAAGGGAGTTCTACATTATTATTCTAATGTTCAGAAGTGACAGTGATTGAGATCAATGGTACTATGTGGCAGTGTGAATCAAGCCAGAAGCACGCTCCTGCCTGCAAAACTGTGTGCTCGCTGCTCTGTCTGCAGTACTGCTGTTCGGTCTCTGAAAACGCCTGTTACAATAACTGAAACTATGCCTGTATTCGTTACTTATTCCTTCTGAAAACATTTTTAGAAGCAACAGTTTATTAATGAAGATTTGAAGACATAATACTTCCATTTCTCAAGTCAATGAACAGGACTCATCCCTACTTCTCAAAAACACCCAGCAAAGCTGCACAGCGAGGAGCTCTCTGCTGCAGTTCATGCCCTAGGAGCACAGGCCTGCCCCAAGGTGTGTCTGTCTTCAACGCACACAAAATTGGCTCAGCTGCTGCCAAATTGGTGTCATGCAGGTGTCAGTTTCTACCTGTGCAAGTGTCCCTCACACCACTGGGTTTTGCTTTCTTTGGTTTCTGGTCAGATTAAGTTCTACACATTGTTGAAGGCTGTTGGAAAGATACAGAAAACCTCTTTTCACTCTGCTTTCAGCGTACATGCGTGTACCAGCTGACATTGTGTTCAGCATTCAAACGTCAGAAAAAATACTCGCTGAGTTTCCATTTAACCTATTTTTGCTAAACATTTCTTTCTATTCTTAGAAGACACCAGACTTAGGCTAAATTTAGTGCTATACCTACGCTGAAGCAAACCACGCGCTCACGCTTGCTAGTCTCCGAGTGGAAATGTCTCCAGTTAGCTTGAGGCCACGGAGGCAGCCGTAAGATGTTGGACTGCATTATAGAAAATGTGAAAGCATCAAATGGTATGGGCTGTTTTAGAAAGAAACCAGAGAAAGCAATATTTTTTGTGAGTTTCTACAGTAACTAGCTAAAACAGGCAGCCGCATTTCCTTGAAGTTGATGTCCATTTGTTTTTTCAACAGTACACAAAATCAATGATGGAGACATTTTGGGATATACAGCGAGGAGTACCTTCACTGGAGCAGCCTTTTGCTTAAATCATGGAGGTAAGCTGCTTTCTGCAAGCGCTGGTTACCTGAAACATTTTCAGCCATTCCTGAAGGCCCGTGGGTGGCTGCACAGATGTAATGCGGCGACGCTGCTGCCCCTGGCCGTTGGCTGCCCTCAGGTCCCCAAAAGTGGTAGGTGTGGCAGAGCATGGCACCAGCCCCGTGGTACTGGAACACAAAGACAAAGTTGCTTGTAAAACACTGAGGAAAATTTGTAATCTATGGCAGAAAAAGCAATCTAGTACAGAAGTTGCAGCTATTACTTAAAGTCTTAGATTTCCTGCAAAGGCAGCAACATGAAAACGTCCTGTTGGTCACCCAAGGTGTCAGTTCACTCCCTGTCATAGATTTACCCCTTTCTACCACTGCAGTACCAATCTTCCAGCAAGGGGGGAAACAGGGATCATCTGCCATGGCCGAAAAACAGCCACTCCATCAACTGGCCAGCATGCTGTCATAAGGATGCATGGCCACATATTCCTTTTCTTGCCAGAGCGTTTCCCTTTCTTCTAGGCTACATTTGTGCCTTCTGACTGGGAGCGTAGGGAGCCTGAGTTCAACAGCACGTATGTGCCATGCTATTGCTGCTTCATCGACAAACAGAAAAATATCTATCTTTAGCTCTGAATATTTTTTGTTAGCAAAAAGCTATAAATATCAACTTCAGTGCCCTAGTGATTGGAGTTGGGCTTTGAAGGATTGCACACAGTGTTTCAAAGCCTGTGTGTTGAGGGAGGACACAGGAATTAAAGAGGGGGCGAAGCGAGGAGGGAGGAGGAGCCAAAGGTGCTCCCTGAATTGCAGTTTGGTTTTTTCACCGACACGTTAAAAAACAGCTCGTTCATATGGGATGGGGCTTTCAAAAAAAAAAGCCAGGATTAAGCTGCTATTGTAGGAGTCTAACGTAATACAGCTGACTGAGTTATCTTTTTTTTTTTTTTTTTAACGTAATGTACTTTGTTCACAGAATGCCAACGTTGTATTCCCTAGCAGGAAATTTGGAACTCTAGGATGGTGTTTTCACAAACATTTTATTTTAAATACAGTTGTGGGACTCCAAAAAATTCTTTCCTTTTATTTATGATAAACCCAACTCTTCAGCAGGTAGGAGCTCCACGGGTTTACTGACATTTCACTGGCAACAAGAACAGCTTCAAATGATGCAAGGCAGGTTCATTTTAATATTTATCTCATCATAATCTACAAGTGTTTCACTCTTTATTCTTCCTTGTTCTGAAGGACAATCATAGCATCTTCCAGCATGTACCCAAGTACCGAATGATTTGAATAGGCTTATTTTTTGCTGATAATTTTACTGAGTAATAACAGAAAGAGAACGTGATACAAAAGTACTGTTTCACAGATCAGGGATCCTCTTAATAGCATTCGTTTCGTGGTTTTACCTGTTCTGTGCAAACAAAGTTCATCAGACCTGCCAAGTTAAAGAGCGTCTGATCCCAGGGAAAATGAAAAAGCAGACATGAGAGCCGCATTATTTGCCTAAATATTATAACAGAAAATATAATTGAACAGCTTAAGAGAGGGGATCAGATGTTGTTTAAGGATTCCTTTACGCCAATAATGATTCAAAATCCAAGCAGTGACAGTGGAAAGCATTTTTTTAAAACCAAAATCTGTATTTACAGCCTACTCATCCTCGTTACCTGTAAGGGACCCTGCCAAGGCCTATCATTTAAGCTCCAAAATAAGGCTCTTAACTTCGGCTTATAGTGGATCTGAGCAATAGATAGCCTCGAGCCTGCCACTAATTTCTTCTGTGGTAAACTGGTTCACATTCAAAAACATCTATTCAAAGCCAGACCTAAAAGCGTCCTTCCTTTGACCCAGGATTAAACCCCAGAATTCTGGTCGCACTTTACTTTTTCTGTTTGCTTTCATTCACCTGAAAGAGCCAGCCGGGTTTCTGCGGAAGCTGGACAAGCACAGCGGTTCCTTTGAACGTGACAGGTGCACATGACAACAAGTGCACTTCCTTTGTTCCTGAACTGTTTGCTTTGACGTGAGTGCAGAGAACGGTGTGCCACGTGAAGAACCGGTGGCTGAACCAGAGTGCTGTGCCATGAGGAGAGTAGACAGACCTGGGGAAGCTACCAGCCCGTGAGAGGTGGCAGCTGCAACACGTGCTCCTGGGCAACGAGACGCTGCCTCTTTTCTCTGCTGCAGTGTTTACACATCTGAAAAGCACCCAGGGAACCTGTTTCCCCACATTGCCCTAACTTTTCACTCACCAATTGGTAAAGCTCTTAAGGGAAGAGAGATACAATACAGGTTACTTTTGAAAGATCCATCAGTGATGGAGCACCGCAATAGTGCATTCAGCAGGAATATCATCCCCAGCCACGTTTAGGAGGCAGGCACGATGCTGCCAGGAGGGATGATGCTTCTTACAGGGAAAATCATGCATAATGGTGTAAATCCAAAACTGATGGAAAGCAGTGCAGCCTGAGAGCACAATCGTTATGGCAACTAAGTAGCAGGAGCTGCAGCTGTACTACAGGCATCCAGGCCCTCCTCTGCCACCTCCTCTCCTCTTGGAGAGCACCCGCCCTGCCAGGAGCCCACTGGGGGCCACGGCTGTGCCGTGTGCCACGTGGCACCGGGCAGGAGCACGGCAGCACGCTGCAGCCCTCCGTCCTTGCGCACCGTGGGTAACCAGAGCGTGCGTTCCCGCTAACATCAGATGGTCTGCTCTGCCTACATACATTTCCATTCTCTCGTTCCCGTTGCCATAGCAAAGTGATACATTTGATCACAGTTTGTAATAGTCTTAGGGTTTATCATTATGTCCCTTTTTAACGGGCTGATTGATTTTATTCCCAGGAATGCTCTGGCCCTCGGAAAGTCTCAAAGTAAATGGGCATGCTATATTTAGAATGAGACACAAACCTCAACCAAGAAATGCAAGTCTGGCTACTTCATTAAAACTCATCTCCAGCGTACGTGATTTAAATTAGCAAAGCAATGCATGAACACCAATACCACCCCCTCTTCCACTCTGCAGCGCTTTAGCATTAAGAGGCTAAAATAGCGACTGGAAAGACGGATCTACGCCAGAGTCGTGATCCAGCAGCCTGTTATTGCAGTTCATTACCTTGTATATTCTGAGACTTTGCAGGGTTTCTTTCCCAGAGAGAAAGAACGGACCTCGGAGCCATGGTCCAACTTTCTCTTCATCTGCAAGGTGAGGGAAAAGAGTAACAACATGGGTTTAGTTACATGACTGGTTTGACTTACTCATACTTCTGTACAATTAATCCATTTCGACTTTTTACTTTAATAGCAAATTTCAACAAAGTTGATGCTCACTCAAAGCAACGCTTTAGTTTCTGGCTTTAACTAACAATAGTTGATACACGTTATTATATGGTGCACACACATATAAATGCTTTTTGAGGTCCAAAACTCACTGGAATTACATTCCTTTAATTCCCAATTTTCAAATATTAAAAACTGTGCATAACTCCGTGTCACTTCATTTACCAAACCGTTTGTTCTCTGTTCTCCAGGGAGGGGAGGGGAAAACCCAAACCAAACCCCTTCATTCTCCATGCCCAGGTTCACTGCCAAAAGTCACATGCAAATGGTTAAATTTTAGGTAAGCTGTCTGCATTATAAAGCAAAATATTTAATGAAGGGCCTAAATAAATTCAAATATATCTTTTCTGTTGTCCACCCTTTTATTTCAAAGTTGTAGACTGAAAACATTTGCAGAACTGCAGTGAAGCTGACCTGGAGGGTAACAGACGTTTTTACAAAAAGGCGAAGGATGAAAAGCAGTAAATCTCGCTCCTGAATGTCACCCGCAATTAGATCTGATCAAAACCAAATAATGAGCAGGGCAGCTGCTGGAAGGGGAAGCCAGCCTGCAGAAATTACCGGAGAGATGGAAACCAGCGAAAGCCATATTTATCCAGTCAGACAAATAAAGATTACTTTCTGCATATTTGGGTAATCTTTAACCACGGGCTTTTGGAGCCGGTGAGATGCTGCGAAGCCAGGGCAGTTTCTGTGGGTTTTGTTGCTTTTCTTTTGCATTTTTTTTTTTTTTAAAAAAGAAGCGACACGCTGGAGCAGGATAACCAGCAGAAGGATACTTGCTGCTGTTCAGGGCTGTGGGCTGCAAAATGCACCAACTACCTGTGCAACAACTCAGACTCCTTAGCGTTTTCCCCTTTCTTCAAAATTTTACATTTAAGACGCAAGGCTAAAAAGTTACCCTCTTACATACACTGCTGATTTGATCTTTTTTAATATCGTGTTATGACATACTTCTTTAACGATTTCCTGCACCAGTCCATCTGCCTACAAATAAAAACAAAATGCCAAGAGGACAGTCCACATTATTTTGTCTTGATTATTATTTCTTTTTAACTTGTAAAACACCTTCATCGCTTTTCCTGAACAAAGAGCCGTGGAGGATGGCACACTGGGCTGCCTGCGGTCACGGTGGCAGGGAAGTGAGGCCAATGCCCGTGCCCTGGCCACAGCCTGCTGTGCTTCACACAGGACAGCGTGGCATGTCACCCCCCCACCGTGTCATCCCCCCGCCCCAGGCGCTGCCGTTCTGGTGGCCTCACCCGTGTTGCTCCCCAAAGCCCCGGGAGAACAGCCCCCGGGGCTGCCCACGGGCACCGGCCGTGAGCGTTCCTGCAAAGGCACCGATGCCATCGGCTCTCACTGCACCAAGCTAGCGAGGCACCAGGGCTGTTGGCAGAGGGAAGGAAAGGTTTTGGCACGCATTTCAGCATCTGAGGAGGGACTTTTCAGAGAGGGTTTTTCCTGTGGAAGGAGATCCCTGCTTCCAGCTCGCCAGGCTCCAGCGGGTACTCCCCGCCAGCGCTCAGCAGAGGGAGATGCAGTTTTGCAGGAGCGCACCTCACCAACAACCAGCACCGCGCCTGCGGTGCAGCAAGCCATCACCAGAACGCACTCTTTTGCGGTACCAAAGGAAACAACATGCGGTTCTGTGCTCAGCTGCCTAACGACGATTTCACCGACCTCTTTCGGGTTTATTTTCCGGCATTTTAGGGAACTTTCCCCGCGGCTCCCCCGCGCGGGCAGACTTCCAGCACCCCGGGAGGCACTACGCAGATACGCGGTGAAAACCGCCGTTCGGCACGCCAAGAAGAAGATAAAACTTTCTCCGCAGCCGGGAGCCCTGGCGGCGGGATCTGGCCGCCGGGAAGGCGCTGCTGCAGCCGCAGCGGAGCAGCTGCGGAAGGGATGCGTGTCCCCGTGTCCCCGCGGGCGGCCGCCGCTGGATGGCCGGGACTGCGGTGCGGGGACCGCCGCGTCCCTGCGCACTGCAGCCCTCGGGCGGGGTACTCACTTTGTAGAAGATCATCTTGAGGGTGCCGTAGAAGCCCATGGTGTCGGCGCGCTTCCCCTTGCGCGCCCGGCGGCCGGGCAGGCGCTGGCAGTACAGCCCCTTCTCCGGCAGGTAGCTCACTGCCTCCCGCCCCGACATGCTCGGCCGCGGCGGCGGCGGGCACCAGGGCGGCTGGGCACGGCTCGGCTCGGCTCGGCTCGGCCCGATGCCTGCGCGGTGCGGAGCGGAGCCGGCTCCCGGCGCCNACCCATCAGTCCTTCAAAAGTGCAGTTAATTTTAGAATAATTTGTAGCGCGCTACAGTGTGCCGGGGGGGTAAATGAAAAACGCTGAAATGCCCTCCGTTGGCTAAACAATGGAGTGAACCGGCTCCGGGGAGGCAGGAGCCGGAGCAGTCGCATCCGACAATTGTGTAAGGCGGGCGGGACGCGGACGCCCGCGAGGCGGTGCAGCAGCAGCAGCACGAGCAGCAGGTGCGCGGAGCGCGGTGCCGCAGCAGCAGAGCCCCGCGGGCACGGGCAGCCCCAGCGCCCCGCCCCGCCCGGGAGCCCCAGCGCCGGGAGAGCCCGCGGGGAACGGCAGGCAGCGAGCGCTCCGCCCCGGCCGTGCATCGCCCTCACGCCTGGAGCGAAGGGCAGCGGAGCTCTCGGCGCAGGGCCGGGCTCTCAAGACAGCTGCGGCCAGCACAGCAGCCGGCGGTTCTAGGGGATGTAACGAGACGCTCCAGCTTCTCCAGCTTTCCCTGGGCCTGAGTGGTTTTATTCTGCAAAGTTCTCTGCCTGAACGGTAAAAATAAAGCAGCACAGGGCATCACCGGGATGAACGCGGCCTGAAGCCGCACCATTCCCCCAGAGCTTCCCCAGGGCAGTGGGAGCTGGAGCTGCTCAGCCACCCCACCAACAGGGAGCCGGCTCCTGGGCCCAGGGGGAAACCATGTTTTCCTCTACGGCACAGAGTAGTATGAAAAAAAGTAGAGAAAAACACATATCTACAGGAATTGCTTTCTGCAAGATCCTCCAGCCTACTCGTTAGTACTTCAGAAACCTCTCATCTGCACCACGACTTCATGGCAGCCAAGCACAGGAGCTGGGGGTTGGCGTGCAGCACACGAGGCACTGCTTCTGCACTCCTACCCCGCTCCCATCCAACGCACAGTCCCCAGCCTTTTCCATCCCCCAGTGAAAATGGCTCTGCCCATCACATCTCAGCATTTATGCCATCATCCATTAAACTGCGGTGCTGTATATTTTATGAGAACAAAATGGTCTTGAGTTGACTTCATACCTCAGATGGAGAGCCGTACGCATCCCTGGAGACTATTACTGTCTTCCTTTGCTAGCACATCACATGCAAAGGGGAAGGAAAAAACCAGAGGCTGCACACACACATGAAATAATCACAGGAAGCAAATTAATACCCAGATCATCAGAGAGCGAAAGCAGAACATTACTGCTGTGGGGATGTAAAAGCACTTGATACTCGGGCATGCCCAATGCACCCCGCCAGCCCCTGCTTCCCTGCCTGCCCTGGGCCCACAGCACGGGCACGGACCCAGGAGCAGCTCCATCCCTGCCCGATGATGAGTGCAACCCCAGCGCCTAAGTGGGCTTCTCTCTGAACACAGCGTGCTTCAGAGTAAGCAGACAACGAGTTGAATGATAATTAGAAATTACTATTTTCCTCTCCTTTGGAGTGTTGCTATTGCCGATTCCTTCTCTTTTAAGAATGACTGGCAGGTATTCTCCCACGGTAAAAACCCCACTGACTTAACTGCTCCTCTCCGCCTCACTCAGAACCACGCAGTAACCCCCCCCACCACCTGGCTGCGGTGCAAAGCTCGGTGCATCAGATAGTTATGAGCACAAAAGGGCATGGGTCCTTCTGAATTTTAGATACAGGTACCACTGACAGATTTTGATATTTTAATGGCGACTGCCTTTCATCTAGCAGTCTACTCGTCCCAGAGCAAAAGGCAAAAACTGCATTTGGGTCTCATCTAACATTTTTCCCTACAGTGTTACCACTTGTGACTGCCACAAATAAAGCATCGCCCTCTGCCTGACGGTGGGACTGACAGTCCCTGGTCCAGTGAGACTCCACTTGGGTGTCCACTCCTCCCCAAAGTGCCTGCCCATGCCCATCACAGCAGAGCTCGGTGTCAGGAACACGCCATGACATCCGCCATACGGAACAGCACAAGAGATGACCAAAGGCCTTGCACAAGCAGAGGGGAACTGACCAAACCATGCAGTGCTGCCGGTGACGCAGCTTCGCTCTGCATCATCCTGGAAAATGGAACAGCGGGCACATGAGCCCCCGACCCTTGGATGCTTCTGGGAGCCCAACAGCAAGTAGCAGAGATGATGCATCCATTTATATCTTTACTCACATTTGCAATAATCTTTATGGCAGTAACTTAATATGCTCTCAGCATACTTAATGGTATCGAGTAAATGTTCATCACAAATTAACATACATTGAGGCTGACTATACTTTATAAAACCATTTCAGGAAAAAAAATTCAAAAGTTGCTGTGTTTCTGTATTTCATAGATATTCAATTTCAAAGGTTGGTTTTATTTTGCTTTAGCACGATTATTTTTCCAGTTCCTAAAACCGCAATCAGCACATAACTCATGACATTTAGAAAAACGTCTACACCAAAACTACATACTTTCCACTGGACACAAGTCCAGCCTTATTTCCCGTCAGTACTGCCAGCTCTTAATTAATAAATATTCACATCATCTAATTCTTTTCCTGTTGGCAACATTTCTAGCACCTTTACCAGTTTGTCATGTGGCATGCTGTAATTAAGACCGTCTATTACTTCTAATGAAAGACTAGAATGAATTACAGAAATCACCCGCAGAGCTATATAATCCCCAGAAGAACAGAGATTACAGTGCAACAGACCAAAGAAACGACATTTTTGGTTTTTTGGTTGGAGAAACACTTTTGAGAGAAGAGGTCTGGCTGTGGCAATGGACAGTTGGCATTTGGGAAGGATGCTGGTGCTTCCACCAGCAAACACAAAACGCCCGCGTGCATAATTGGCATTTCGCATACACATATGTGCCTTCTGAGCATAATGTGTGCAGGAGGAACTGTGGAGCAATATGGTTTGGTATCTCCATTAATATTGGTAAATGCATCATTCAGGACAGTGCCAGAAGGGATTCTGTGTACTCTGCACATTTAGCAGACATTTAGCAGACTGCCTCCTTTAGAGACATTTCAGAGGGATTTTTGTGTGGTGTCTAATAGGATTGCTTTTTTTTTTTTTGTACCCAGGAAACCAAATGCCCTAATCAAGTGGGGCCAGTGCTTGGCTGCATACAATTTAACCCAGAGATAGCAGTGAAGACCCAGGAAGGACAGACAGGCTTAGTTTTTTTTCCTCTTTTTCAGATTTGGAGCAGCCTTGGTTTTAAACACTTCCCTTCTGCTCCATAATCGAGTTAGGGCAGCTGCAGCACTCGGCACTTTGTCTTCTACATTTGACCTCTCCATCCAACCACAGACTTCATTTAATTTGCCAAATGCTCCCATTCAGGCGAGAATCCGGCCCCACGGAGAGGTACTTCTGCCATCTGCTTGAGACATTTAACTGCAGCCTGGGCTCTTACACGTAGGTGTGCTGCACTATGCCTCCCACTCAGTCAATGAGAAAGGCAGATGCTAGAAGTCTGACTCGTGTGAAGTCCTGAAAGAGGAGGGAAAAAAATCCCATCCTATAACAAGCGTTAAACACGTACAAAGTAATACAGGGCAGGCCCTTCTTCTACAAAAGGACACTGCTAGTATTGTCAGATGTTTAATTTTTTTAATGCATTACGAAATAGGCCAGTGGGATCTTGGAAAGCCAATGTTTTCATGGTTTCTCCCAGTTCAGCATGGGCCAGACAATGACCTTGCAGCTGTCACTGGTCTAAGGTGTGTTAGTGGGCATCCCAGGCACCAAGCAGGAGTGATTTTACGGGTAAACTCCACATCTGTATGTGGGGCGAGATGCAAGCTTTAGGACACCGGTCAGTTAAAGAAAATGATATTTGGATACCAGGCGAAGTGGAAGGATGCAGCACAGACTTATGACAACTTACCACACTGCTGTCACCAGGCATTTGCGTAGAATGTGCAACTTTGCAGTACTGATGTGACAGAACAGACTTTTGAGAAATAAATTTAAATGAACAAGTTTGAGATCAACAGCCATCACCCTCTATAAGAGGCAGGAAGGAAACGTACTGTAGCTCCTCAGAATCCAGTTCAGATGGAGAAATTTGTAATCAATTTATCCGTAATTTCAGCAGGAGGCTCAGAGAGGCCCATGCCAGCATGTATGCCTCAGCATAGTTAAGGCAAATTCAAGCTCATGATCTCATGCCATACAAGTCAAACCCAACCCTACCGTACTGCACTGCAACATGTACTGATCACTCAATCGCTGATCAATAATTCATTCCTGCAGAACTGAGGGACTTGAAGTTTGGGAAGAAGTAAGGCAAGCAACAGGAGGTACACCATGTGAGGCAGGAGGCACTATGGTAAATAGCACAAAGTCTTCGCAGGCTTACTTAAATGCAGTGGTGAAGACATCACAAAGTATGATAGTGTTACTGAATTGTTTTACTAATTGCATAACGTTTCTCAGCAAAGTATTTTGAAGACTGCTTTCAAACTGAAATTTTCCATGTTATTATGTCTATGCAAAATAAGGTACTGTAGTTAACAAAACTGTTAACAGTTTTTAAATTTTGTGGGTTTTTTTTCCCCAGGGAAGGAAAAAGGCATAGATAGGAACTGAATATTGGATCAATATTTATTAATAAATTCTGATTTTATGAGAATAGTATGAACTTTATAAATATCACTCTCAAAGGTATATATCTGTGACAGAGATTTCCCATAAACCATTTCCTTTTAACATTTGCCTTTAAAAATAATTTAAGTGTTAAATATTCTGTGATAGGATTCAAAAGGCATGCTAGCTAATGGCCACAAAGATAGCTTTGAGAAGGATTTATACACAAAGTGTATGGAATAGACATCATCATTAGATGTTTAGAATAAACTTCAAATTGTGTTTCAAGATCAATGAGACTGCAAAGACAGGCTTAATGTAATAAAGCATCCCTGTGTCTCCAGCAGAGCAGAACTCCCCTCCGAAGGTCATTTGTCCTGTCCTCTCAATGTCCTCAGTTGGTTGCCTGAGCTAGGCACAGAACTTCAAACATCTGCTTAGATTATTGGAAAGGACTACAGCCACAGCTGTCACACATCCATTTACCAAGAGGACATTTGCACGCTCTGTTTCTTGGTGACAACACCAGCTCAAATATGTCCCAGTGTCACCTGCTCACTCCTCTCCCATGTGGTGCTCACACTTATTTCGGCAGGCACAAGCATCTGTAGGAACGCCCTGTGAAATGGGTAAGTGAACTAATGCAGGCTGAGGGGAGATAGTTTTAAGTTTATTCCTCCTCTTTTTTTTTTTTAAAACCTGTAATAGGTTTAATTTTCCACCACGTCTTTACAAACAACTGAGCCAGCAGAAGCAAATGAGCAATACACAGGCAGGGCATCAACTCTGTGAGCCAACTACACCACCGAGAAAAGGCATGCAGAACTGTGACCCACGTGTCCCACGCTGAGACCATAAGCCTATTACTCACACCTAGAGGCATCCCTCTCTCAGCTATAGCTCGATGTGCATTTAACCCAGCATAGGCTCTCAAAATGAGCAGTCCCCGTGCCCGCCCTTGGCCATCCACTTCCATGCTGGCACCCCTCCCTACAGGCATGTCATTGCAGTGGGCGATGCGTGGCCGTGCAGTGAAGCCAGGTGGCAGCTGACCTGGGACAGCTCTGAGGGCTGTTCTGCCCCAGGAGGGCTACAGCACATGTTTGCCAACCTACGGCCCTAGGTGAAAAGGTAAGGGACTGTGGTTTAGGCTTTGTCCTTCCAGACAAAGGAGCTGTGTTACTACCAGGGAGCAAGTTAGCTGCATTAAAAAACATACTTAAGCCTCTGTCAAATAAAATGGACACAAAAGCATTACGGTTTTACCATATAACACGCACAACAAGGTGAACTGCAAGCTGGGGGAAGAATGTCAACCTTCCTTAAACATGTCATGTTAAAACTGTTAAAACTCCAGGGAGCTTGTCTCATTAGAACTGTGTACTATTTCACTGGAAAACAAAACAAGACGTTTTCATCCCAAAGCCTTTTCTTTCCTTGTTAAAGAAAAAGGTAGATGAAAAAAATATCATTGGAGCAAGGCTTCACATTGCTTTTAACTCCCTGTGACAGCAACTGCATGCAAGTTACCTATGCAGAGGTCTTGTATGGTTTGTTTTAAAACTAGGAAAACTATCACATAAAGATTTTTCATAATGCATATTGCAAGGAGCAGAATTAAGGTCGCTAATGCAGTCTGCACTTTCACATACTCACCTGCTTTCTGCACAATGGGAACATTACCGGTTTCTTTCTTGTGTTCTCCTTCTACGGAGCATTAGCACATTATTCATTTTTCAAAGGAAGAAGGAGGTATTACATATAATGCATCTTGCAAAACATTCGCTAACGGCAGCAGATCTCAAGAACTGCATCTTCATTCATTGTACTCCTATTAAAGTTAACTGTAATCTATTTATTATATCATTAAACTTAATATATTGTAAGATGAATTCTATTTATAGACGCAGTAATAGCTGTGTTAATCACTCAAGTTCACATTGACCGGGCTGTGCTGAGGCACAGCAGCAGTCACTTCAGCGACCAGAAGCGCATGGCCCCAGCCCAGCCCTGCGGCATGACGCTGCCCTGCGGCACCGTGCAGCCCTCGCCAGCCCCGCTGGGCTCCCACATGCAGCCGGGAGCGAGGGCAGTGCTGCACACAGGTGGCCGGCAGCCACCCAGGCTCCGAGTGTTCAGCCTGGGGCACCGCGAAGGTACCAATCTGTGCCTTACTTAGTGGGCATTTATCTAGTCATTTTCTATAATACCACCCCTGGGCTTCATTTTTAATAATTTTATATTACTGTTATAATCATTCCACAGATTCTGCCAATGCTGAATGCCCCAGACATAGTTCATAAAAGCAGAAAAACATGTGCCTGAGACTTAGTACCTCCTATGCATGAAGCACAAGCCCTTCTCGCTGATTAAGGACTCACAACCACAATACTAAAAAAAAACAACCAACAGGGATCAGTTCCTTTTATCAACATTTCAACCACAGAACTGGGTTGGTTTTGTTTGTTTGTATTGACAAGAATGTTTCCAATTGATGGAATGTGCATTCCTGTCTTTGAACAGCAGCGCTCAAACCATTTTCACTCAAATATGAGCAGGGTGGGAAATCACCTTTGCACAGAAAAAGAAAAGGTCTGCTTGGACTTGGGGGGATTTCCAAAGAAGTCTGTGCCTTTGCACTGAATGCAAACAGAGCACTGGTATCTACTGCCTGATGTCTGATAAGTTTTCATTTTTATTTTCTTTGGAGATAGCTTAATTTTGATTGCCAAAGGAAGTGTTTGTTTATCCGGCATAATATGAAGAAATCTATTTACAAAACAGTTTCTGTCCCTCATCTGTGGTCTGTGAGAATGATAAGGGGTTAGCGGTGAGCCCTTGGGCTATGGGCAGAAGAATTCCTAGAATTACAGACCGTACCCAGAGGGATTTAAGAAGAATTTGAAGAAAAAACTATTAAAAATGTCAAGCTTATTCTCCTAACTGCATTACCTAAAGACAGTATAAAGGGTAAAAAACCAAGCATTCAAGAGAGTCAGAGACGACAGATGTGAGATACTTTTACTCCTGAGAAGCTGCTTACCAAGACAGCCCTGGGCATGGTGCATGCCAAGTAAGACACAGAATCTGTGGAAAAAAGGTGTCTAATTCCCTTAAGATACATTGTTACACACTTGTGCACATGTCTCAAGTTCATGAAGTCAAACCTGCAGATGTTTTTTGCAAGGCATTCTGCAGGATTTCATAATGTAAAAGGGAGTTTATTTCTTCCCATATCACCTGGCCCCAGTGACTCCCCATTCCCTTTGCAGTGGCGTGGAGCAGCCTGAGCCTCCCCACAGCCTGCCACGTAGCTGGTGGGAAGGGCACACCGGGATGCTGCCCTCCTTCCCGTTTTGCACACAGGGCTCTCTACGCTCATGATTTTCCTAGACAGTGCCCAAGCATCAGCAAGGGGTGGTGGGACTGCAGGACATAGAGCATATTTGATTCCTTAGAGCCTGTAGCATCTCTGGCACATGTAAATGGTTGGTTTTCTATACACAGTTGTGGACACCCACCGGGCCCTACTGGAAAGCACCAGACTTGTTTAGAAAGAGGACATGCACGCACTGCACCTGCTTGAGCCAACGCCTCTGCTTGCCACAGCAGGGAGGGGGAAAGGGGGCCAACACCTTCCCGCAGCCTCCTGGTGCTCAGCCATGGCAACCTGGGGCCTCCCTGGGCTGGTTTCTCACTCTGAGTGCATTCTTCGGACTGCAGGAATTGATGCCAAACCCCTGCACAACAGGAAGGCATGCCAAGCATGCAGGGGTCACACCAGGCTCTTTGAAGCCTCCCTAACCCACTGTCATTAACCTTATGCTGTGCAATTTTGCATCAAAAGGGAGCAGGCTAGGAAACCTGCCCAGTCTAAACAAACTCTTCCTTGAACAGGTGCTTCGAGTCTAGAAAGCAGATAGCACACTTGTCTGCCTCCACAAGAAATGCAGCACTGCATAATTAAGGGTAAGCAGTCTCTCATCCAGAAGAGAAGGGTGAGAATTGTTAAGCTTTTTTTTTTTTTTTTTTTTTCCCCACTGAATCTAGTATTACTTAAGTAACATTAGGGATAAACACATCTAGTCAGGCCGAGAACAGGTACTGATAACAGAATCTTTCGTAAATGCAAAAGGTACGAAATCAGGTGGCACATTTCACAGTATTTTAACGATATTTTCAAAAAATGGTACCTAGGTAAAGCCTAAGAACTACAGCGAATAAGAAACAACATCCACAGCCTACCATTGTTGCCCAAGCCTCTTTGGGATAATGATTTTCTTCAGTAAGAGCTTATGCTACCTTTATCAAGCCATAGTATTTGTACTGGAATAAAATAAATAAAACTCAAAAACCTGTTTCTACCATCAAGGGAAATTGCATGCTGCAACCTCTACATTATCTACAGACTTTACATGTTTAACCATTTCTCCAAAACTTCTGACAACCTGCCAGGTCAGTGTAATGCAACTGAAGAGTTCCCTAAACCAAATCAATTCACTGTGGGGTAAACAGCAAGTGGGTTATCTAAATTATAAGTTTCAAAACCCAGGAATTTCTGTATTCGTAGACAGAATGGAATAAATTAGAGATTTCAGCAATATTTGGCTTTCATTTGTAAACACAAAATTAAATGGCAACCATGGTTTTAAAACCTCTAATGTTATGGAGACTCTTAGTATTTCTTAAATACAATTACTGAAGCAAATGTAGCCCACCTAACGTTACTGAGCTACCAAAAAGGAAAAAAAAAAAAAAAAAAAAGAGAAACTAATGAAATTGTACAAAGTAAAATGTCTAAGAATATAGGAATAGTCCAAGTCACCAATGTGGTAGGCAATATGGGGAAGCTTATTCTTTGCATCTTGAAGAAAGGTGCAAAATATTACAAAACTTACTTGAAATTAGCACATGAGAAGGATTAAGGACACTGCAGCAAAGCGTGTGCACATGGATATCCTAATTCTTATTTGTTCTCTTTCACTGAAAGCAATTGCTAAAGCATGTTATTAGCTATAAGATTGCTGAAGTTATGCCAGAGATGTTCTGACCAAACTCTAGGGGTTTTTTTGCCCACTTTGCTTTTATTACTGTATTTCATCTCTAATATTCAATCAATGTCAAACTGGTTTATGTATGCCAATCTTTCTCACAGAAATGGAAAAAGAAACCCTGCTACATGCATCACATGCCTGCTGATGTCACAGGGAAAGACTGAATGGAAGTGGAAAATGTTTAGGAATATTTGATTTAAAAGAAAATTCTGGGAAGAACTCGTTTCCTGCTTGTATAAATACATTTCCCCATTAGAGTTTGATAAAAACCGCCTTAATGGCATACTACAACCTCATTCATGCTTTTGAATAAAGTGATTTAAATTGGCAAGAACAAAGTTTAAATACACTTCTTCCCCACTAACTGTCCACAGCTTTTTTATGGCCTGCAGGGACAGGTATGACTCATGCTAATGCTGTTCTTCAAACACTCTATTTTAAAATGCAGATTTTTTCCACTGGTCTATTGTGCTATACAAGTAACTGCAAACTGCAAGAGACTAAAATTAGAAGACAGACCACTATCGCCAGAGGGATTAGAAACTCTTAGGCTGCGTTGATTCAAAAAGTGGAATTGGTTGACCACTATGAGGGAGTCTTTTATATTGGTTTCTGCTAGATTTCTGGCAAACTTCATTCAAAGTCTCTCCTGGCTACAAATTATTTGAAATCTGTGTGTTTAGGAATAGAAGATGGTCTCCAGACTTGTATGCAACGTTGCTCTGAGTAACCCACTTATTTCCTGGCAAAAACAACACCCCAAAAACCATACAGCAACATTCTTTTCACATACTTTATGAAAAGTCCGTTGGTTTTACCAATTCTAATTAACATAAAGGAAGTTTGGTAGAAAGCTAATTTAAGAAATAATCAGTCACCCTTGAGTTTAGACTGAGCAATCAACCTGCCAAACTACAGAAGACACTAACCATCCCTGTAATTTAGAGGAGCATGTTAGGTACTGCAGACTGCTGGGTTAAATGCTAGAACAATATAAGATAACTTTCAACTTAAGACAGGGATGTCAGTCTCCTTATCAGTACGGTCCTTCAAAGAGCCACCCGAAATTCTCTTCTTTTTAGACAGACAACCCTCTGATTTGTGGTAAGATGTGTGAGCTACTTGATAGTCAGAAGAAGCTGCTCTCACAGAGCAGCAGTATCTTGATAACCAGAAAACGTGGGTAGGCTTTGTGCTTCTTTGTGCAAAAATACTGAGAAAAAAATGCTTAGTACTTCATTTGCCATGTCACAGAGGACAGTCAAATGTATCTTACCAGGTAAAGATATCAAGAAGCAGGAACATTTACACTGGCTGGAATTTGTGCACTTCCCTGCTGATAACTATTTACATTGCTACACCACGTGTGTTTAGCTGAAGAACAGATTATTTTTTTTCTCTTTCACCAGGTGGACAGCTGGCAGTTGTGTTTCACTCTGAAATGAGCTGGAGAAATGTGAGTAGTGAGCTAGGATAGCTCTTTGGTATTACACACTAAACGTGGGAAAGAGAAAAGAGGAAGAGTCAGTATAGCTTCTACATTGATCTAAAACACAGGTCAACAGTTTCAAGACACTGAAAATCCAATTCATTTCCCATTTTCAACTTTCAGGGGACACCTATTACAACCTAAAAGGTATCTGCTCTGAAGAGCTGTGATCCTACAGCTGTTCTCTAAGCAGAGGCAGGGTACACCAAGGTTAAAAAGATGGCTGTAGCAAAAGAAATCTCATCTCAGAAGGAAAAAAAGTGAGAAAAATGATCATAGTGCCTACCTCATGACTATCACTATATATATATATATATTTATCGTAGCAGAAAGCAGAACTCTAACTTACAAGTTTAGCAGATGCACATGAAAGATCTAAGAAAACCAGGACAGCAGCATGAGGAGTAGTCATACAGGCTGTGAGAACAACCAGAAGGTTGAATCCAAGCCTCTCTATCTCTTTGAAAGCTATTTCCTTTATCTGCATCTGGTAGTAAGCATTTGTTTATTTTTATCTCCACCTAAATATACAAATAAGCAAACTATCTTCAACTTCTGAGGAGAACTTGTGCTCAAGGATACACAACACCTACAGAAATCCCACTGAGTGGTTAAAGCAAAGTTAATCTCTCTGATGAGATATTCTACCTGCTCCTCTAGAGCTGTATCTACTGTCAGACTTCACAGGCTGACCTACGAGCATGCCCTTGCAATGCAATCATCTGGCTGGCAGCATCAAGAAGTGTTTTGAGGGGAGTTTGAAATAAGTCTGAAGACCAGAAGTCTGAACAGCAACGTCTACATCTGAGCAAATCAGGTCCTGCCCAATGAGAACCTCAGCCTGAGAGAATTTATCAACTGATTCCTTCCAGACAACACAAAAATTTCAGGAATGCAAATTAACTTTCTACTTCTGACAGGTCTTTCTAAACCATCTACCAGTTCTTCCAGCTTTTCATCTCCCCAAAACAAAACCACCATCCTCAGAAATACTCTGAAAGAGCATATGGGAAAGAATAAATTTCCTGGTACTCAGATGTTAAACACCAAGCACCCCCCTCCCCAAACCAGCATTACAGTCTTCAAAATGTTTTTAAATGAAAGGAAAAAGAGGAGCAGCTTGCAGTGGTTCCCATATAATGCAATTATACAACCTTCTGTCTGTATGGGTGCCAGCACTGAATTGCATTATTCCTTTTGAGGCCTTTGGAAGTGAGGTGAGAATATTATCTTGATCTGCATTAAACTAATAACAGAATTGAGTATATTTGCTTCTTTATGTTAAACTAATTTTAGGAACCTCCTATTACATTTGTTAGCACTTTTTGGGAGCTATCTTGAAGCTGGAAAGGAAGAGAACAGATAGCTCAATGTGTATAATAAGGGCTTGTCAAATACCATCAATATTCCCTGTAATAAGGTCGCCCGTTCAAAGTACCGACCGAAACACAGGAGAGATTCCAGCTCACTGGGACTGAACAGAATGAGAGGCCCACAGGCTGAGGGTTTAACCAATCTGCAGCAGCAAAGGACTAAACCTTGGCTGGGAAGCAGAGTGTTTCATGTTGCTGTTTTCACCTTGGGGTTGTAAAAAAGCCCTAGGGCAACAGCTGGGAACTGCAAGTCTCCAGATCAATGCCTCTTTACAGACCAGAAAGGATGGCTTTGGACTACATCAGTAGAAAACTGCAGAGAAAAATCATTGAGAGGAGGAGGTTTTCCTATGATTTTCCTAGTTTAAAACCCATTTTCAAAGCTAAGGGAAGATGACAATAGACAACCAAATATGTTCTACATCAAAAACAATCCTAGACCAAAGGTACCAGAGATCTGCTTACTCTGGAAGCATTCCTCATGTCAACCACCATCTGCTAATGAAAAACACATCTCTCTGCAAATTTCCTTTGCTGTAATACAGTGACTCAGTGTACTTTTCATAAACAAACTACTCAAAATCAACTCTTGACACAGAAAGCCATGGGTATATCTGGTTCTGGAGATAGTTTAACCAGAAGAGGTTACAATTCTTCCCTTAACCTAGTTCAGTCAGTAAGCTAGGCTGGTTTATACAACTAGATATAGTAGCAGATCTTTGGCAATAAATGCATTTTTTTCCTCAAACATGCTAGGAAGTGATGACATGAGCAGCTTAACTGGCAGATCTGAAACAGCAGCAGCAGTCTTTTGGCAGGATGCACAACAAATACCTAGAAGTAGCCCGAAGGGTGGCAGTTTATTCAGCCAACATAGCTCAGTTGGAAGAGGACATGTTCACAATACCAACTGGTCAGATTCAGAGGAGCCAAAAAAGACACTTGATTCCCTACTGGTAAGATAAGCTATCAGAGTTAATTGGGAACTCATGGTACTGTCAGATTTTAACCCAGATCTTATAAACCCGTATACCTGCTGCCTTAACCATTAAAACTTTTTCTCTCTTGAATCTGATATCTACAAGAGTGCCACAGTTAACTTTAGAGGGTGGCTTTCTTTGAAGAAAGTCTGACTTAATCCAGCATCAAAAGATCTATAGGAAAGCACAGTTGGGTTGCTATGCATTGTTGTAGTTACAGAACCTTCTTCTCCCGTACTGGCAGTTCCCAGCTCATTGACACACAAAAATCTATTGTGTGACAGGGCAGACTAAGGCATCTGCTCCATGAGTGCTTTGAACAGACAGATACACAGATAGCATTGCTAAAACATATTTCATTTATACAGTCCAAAAGGCAACTTAGTTGAGTAAACAAATCTCCACTCTATTTAGCCTTTTTTTAAAGGAGCCCCAGAGTTCTTTTTCTAATACAACTACATGCAACTTTGTGCAATGTAGCTCAGCTCTGCAAAGAGAAAGTTATAACCACCAATTCACAGGATAGATATACAAGAGGCCTAAATTCTGTTAAGAATTACATATTAGTAAACATACACCAGGTCAGTGCTTAGCTAACAGCAACCAGCTGTGGTGAAGTCTTAGACCAGTGGTCCGCCTGCTTTCAATTTAGGATGCAGGCTAGGGAAGCAGTGAGAAACAGCAGCATGAGGATTAGTACATGCTAGCAGCTGAAGCACAAGCTTTTCAGAGACCCTGGATATGTGACCCATGTGTTCTGAAGCCCAAACCACAATGATTTCCCTGCTGTTGCTCAGGCCAAAAAACTGAAGCTTGCATTTCCATTCTGCAGGCATAAAACCATATATCAGATAATGTCTAGCAACTTTCTATTGATTTGTTTGGGAGGTGGTTTTGGTTTCACCAGATGGAAAAGTTTTCCATCAAGATCTAAGTCATTCTGCTCAAATATTATTCATAACAAGCATTTGCACCAATATAAAACTTTCAACTTGAGAACCAACTGGTTTTTGTTATGGAAGATATGTACTCAACACTCATTGACGAACTACCTACAAGTCTCAAATCACAGGCAGACCTTGTCCCACAGCGCCAGCTCACAAGATGATTTCACCATGGAACCTTTTCTTCCTTCTGTACCAGCATCAGCCAAACCTCCCTACGACAGGGCTACCCTGCATGCCAACACGGCTGCGTTACTTCTGCATCCCAGGCAGCAGTTCCCACCCTGCACCAGGTGCTAGGCAGGCTCACCTCAGCTGTTCGCCACTGACCCTTTCCTCTGCAGCTCCCTGCACCCACCAGCAAAGCAGCTCTCATGCAAACACCCCTACCTGATCTGCCCCAGTCAGACAAGGCATGCTGGCAGAGCCTTTCTAGTTAAAAACATCCACTTTACTCTGACAAACAACTTTGCCAGCAGAATTGAGAGGGCATTTCCCAAAACAGAGGGGTTGTCCTGAGCTTACCCAGGCAATAACCTACAGACTTACAGAGATGTTTATGAACGACTGTGGTGGTGCAGATTAAGCCCCTGGATTTTGCGGAGATGCAGCTGAGGAGCATCAGCATTTTCTTTCTACCAGTCATGCTGTGAGAGCAGAGCGCCCACAAACAGCTGGAAGAAATATTATCTTAAGCTGCTACAGCTTCTTGTTAAGAAGGGATCTGAACTCTTTGCCAACAAAAGTGCTCTTCCCACAGCTTAGCTGTAACCTAATGACGGGTTTGGTTAGCATAGAAATAGCAGGTAAGAAGCAGGGCTCTAAGACATAAGCCCCTGTGGCTACATCAGCAGGACTGTTGTGCAAACGTTCATTTCCTATGAAAAGTACCTTGGCAGAAGCGATCATACTCATAGCTTTCCTCTGTAATCAGAAAATTGTTTCGCTATCATGAAGGCATATTCACCATCTGTGGGTTTTGCATGCAAGTGTCTTAAGTTATCACAGATGACCTCTGAATAGGTAATGAGAAATAATATGGTAGGATACAACTTAAACCATTCTTTGGTATAAAGATACCAAAAAAGATACCAAAAACTTCAAAAAAGCCTCATCAGCTTTAGGACATCTACAGGCTGACTTGAAGGACACCTTTAAAGGCTGCATCTGCAAGCTCTTTAAGAAATCCACTCATGTAAAGAAGTCTGCAGTCCTGGGAGGGAGAGTTGAAATACAGAAAAAGGTACAAAGCCAAAGACGATACAAAGAATTTATGACCTTCTGTCTTTTTTTCTTTCCCTTTTTTGCTAAACTCTTTTTTGAGTACCTGATTACTTTTTCCTTTAAGCTCTGTTCATTGGTTCATGAACACTACAGGCCAATTATTCTCCCACCTATTTAGCAAGGCTGTAATAATAAGCCAATTATGTGTTAAGTTGCAGCAGACCTGACGCGAAAAATTATTACTTGAACACAGTAGGTTAATTTGGTTAATCCTTTTATCAGTAAAAACATGAGCTTCTTTAAACATTGTATCTTAAGATGACAAAGCTTCTCCTATCCCATAAAGGATTTCCTTCCATTTTAGCTAGGATCGGTCTCTTGAAGCAAAAAGTGTGCAAAAAGCAACTTATACAAATATTTTTTTACAAAATCTTTAAGATAATGATTGCACAAGTAGGTTTACAAAAGAAAGCGAATTGACTGATAATTGAAGTTTACAATTTGATGCTACTGTTTAAACAATACATAAGAACTTTACCATGAAGATACATAACATCATATCAACCTCAACTAAAAATCAGAGACAGCTAACTTTTCTTGTGTTCGGAACAGAAACCGGAAGAAAATAACGTGAAAATATATTAGCTTTACTTTTCAGTACTGAGAATAAACAATTTCTATACTCATCGTTAACCCTTGCCATATGAATTCAACCATTATTATTTATATCCTTTTTGCTTCAAAAATGAACTAGAACTTTTTTCACAGAACACCTGAAACCAAAAAGAATTGGGAATGTGATGAAGCAAGTAACAGGAGTGCGTAAGTCTGTAGTTCATTGCATGCTTTGTCAACATCTCATCATTATCAGCGCCTAACAATTTTCTATTTTCTGCAGGCTGCATTGAACAGAATATTGAAGAGTGACTATATGCCCAAACCTTAATAAAAAGTCAAAATCCACGACTACATTGTATCTGCAATTATGTTTTCCTCTTAAGTACAGGATAGGAAAGACTATAATTTTGTATTCATGATGTTCCAAGCACTACGTTTTAAGTAGTGGCTTGCTATAAATAAGTTATTTGCCAACCAGAAAGGCATTATATAACTTCATATCTTAATAAAAATGGCATTTTTGTTAATAAAAATATTGCTTTAACTCAAAAGCAGTTCTAGAAACTGCAGGTTTTTAAGCAGTTAGTGGCTTTCTTCACAAAACAGATACTGTGGCCAACATTTCATGTCATCTCTACAGCAAAGACAAAAGGCAGCAGAACGAATTCTCTGCTGCAGTTTCAACTCCGCTCAAGTTGAAATAAGAGAAGAAAAGGCCTTTGGGGAAAGAGGCTGCAAAAATCACTGTTTTGGCCTCAAAGCTTCTTCCAATTGCCAAGGCCAAGACGCACGCCTCCAGACTCCAATGCCAATGGAGAAAGCAGCCATACCTGACTGGGGTGGTCCTGCCTCCCTCCAGAAGGACGGTGGTTTCTGCTCACTTCAGGGTTTCTGCCCTTGGTGTCAGACATGAGACGAAAATGACAGCAAGCCAGGCCTGCCCATCACTGGCCCAAAGCAATATTTATCCTGCTTTCTCAAATCCCCGCCATGCAACTGTTTCCACAGTCAAGGCAAATTACGTCCTAAGCTGCAGACTGGAACCCCCTCCCTAATTTTCCATAGCATAGATAACATCTCTGACAAAACAGAACCAAAACTTTCAATACCAATTTCTCTCTGTATTCTGGATGAACTCTCTTTTTTCAGCGTGGACCATTACCTTTAATAAACCATGCTACTGCCTACAGATGGCCATTATAGGACTTTTCCCTCTACTGTGGAAAGCAGAATCACTCTGAGTTTGAACAACCAAAAGCATTGTAGGGATAGTACACAGTCTATGCTGTTCTCCTTGCCGGGGGAACATATCAAACAGAAAACTTCTGTCAAGAATGCACAGCTAAACGTTCACGGCCGATACATGGTATTTAGTCAGCTTTTGTGCACTGATGGCTGCGTAGCTGAATAGCAAATCTTACTGCAACCTTCTTGCCAGGAGATTTAGCCCTCCTAAGAGCTAGGCTTTGATGCGTCAGAGAGGAAAGGATAATTCTTGTATTTTCTTGGGAAACAATGCAATCGTGATTGCGAGACATACTTGTCTGAATTAGACGTATAATACCAGGTCTCATAAGAGACGCTCTGAACTTGTAAAGCTTGCCTGCATGTGATAGGAGCTATTAAGGAGCCTGCTTTAATGGATAAGCAATATGACAACTCCCACAGAGAATCAATTGGTGCTGTGCTGGAGGACTGGAAGTGCAGTCCTACCATTGTGCTTGCCCTCACAAAGGCAAAAAGAAACACAGTTCTCATCGAGTCCAAACACCTAACCTGATCTTCATTGAGAAATGCATGTGTGAAAATCTGGACTTCTTACATCCCTTCTGAAAGACTTTACTGAAATTAAACGAACCAGGTTTTGATATTCATGAATAAGTACATAAAAGAGCATTTACCATGCAAACACTAGCCACCATTTTGAATCTGTCTGCAGCGAAAAGATCTTTGAAAGAATACATCTCCTTGGTGAAGGCAGAAGCATCAAGTAAGCTCACCAAGTTAAGCAGCCTGAGAATCACTGCTCCACCAGCCAGTACGGCATTCACTTTTGTGTCAGTACTGCTCTGAAAAATGACATATTATCCCTAGTCTACTGTCCACTCTGTGAGACATCTTGTTTTCTCTTAAATCTTGACAACTTGGGAAACCAAGCAATAATCTTGTTGCTGACCCTTGCCCACTCCCTTGAGGTAAGCAGGTCAACTAGTAGCCTGCTAACTGGATTACCGGGGAGCATGGGTACGCATGGACCAGGTGTCACACCAAAACACAATTTCTGCCTGCAAAGCTATGACATCTGATGTACATTTATCATCTGATTTATAGCACACGCTGAAACAGAAAATCTCTGTAACCAAGGAGGCAGTTCTCTTTCTCCTCTGAAAGTAGCTGAACCCACAATGGCTATTACTTGTAAATTCCTCATCAGATGATGTTCTCAGCTAACCAAAATAAATCTATTATCCATAGTTTCAAGATCTCAGTGAATCATTGCGCTGCAGCCAACGGAGACTGTACTCCTACTCTTCCTCACACATGCTGCTTAAACTAGTATTGACCAGAATAAGTGCTTTCCATTATTTGCAGCTGACATCTGTCATAATAATTTGCCTGTCTGCTTCACAAATGGGAGATATGTTTCTAGTTCTCATATTGTCTTCAGAGGGAACAGAGTATTTGTTTCTTTCAACTTCCTATTTTGAATTAAGGCCATTTTCAATTCTTTATCAATGTTATTCTCAGATGATATTTTGTTCCTGATGGTATTCTCTTCTAGCACAGGCCTTCAGCCTGACTTCTCCAACATTGTGCATCTATCCCGTGCTTACTGCAAATTATGATATACTGATAAAATGTACCTGTTTGATTCAGCTTTCTCTCCATACATCTGCAAAACTAATGTGAATTAGAATTGCAATTCCTTTCTTCTAAAAAAAAATAAATAAATAAATTTCTGCAATGAGCATAGAGGAATGGCTGTAGGAATAGAAATTACTTAAACGGTCACTAATCAAAATGAGGGAACACTACATAAATTGAGACTATGCCAAAAAAAGAAAAAAAAAAAAAAAGGGAAAAAGAAAACCACCATCTTGAATTCCTTGATAGGGATAGGCTGTAAAATTCCACTCCGAATTTTTATAAAATACCCTTTCCATCCTGGTACTTTCAAAGACTGTTCAAGACCAGAAGCAAGACAAAAATATAGTACCTGTGACTTATGCACAGGTTTACAGACTTTATTTTACATGACAAAATCTAAAAATTTTATTTAATGAAATTTGTAGATAGCTACTTGGTGACTTTGTAGAAGTAACAGGCAAGGCAGAAGGGGTGGGGGAGTAGCCCTCTGATGTTTAGAAGTGGATAGATTATGAAGAGTTGCCTCTGAGAAACAGCCAAGGCCAGGCTGAGAGCTTACGGGTTAAAATTAGGGACCAGACCATTAAAGGACATCTGTTGGTTGGTGTCTACTACAGTCTGCCTGATCAAGGACAGCCTGTTGACAAGGCCTTCTTGCTTCAGCTGCAAGAGCTGTAGCTTGCAGGCTCTCCTCCTGATGGAGGATTTCAACCTCTTGGATATCTGCTGGGAAAACAACACAGCAAGCTGCAAGCAATCCAGGAGACTCCTGGAGTCCATTGAGGATAACTTCTTGATCCAGGTATTGGAGAGACCATCCAGAAGTGTTACTGGACCCAGTGCTCACCAGAGGAGATCATTAGAGAGGTTAAGATTGGAGGCAGTCTGGGCTGTAGTGACCATGCCCTGGCTGAGTCTGTGATCTTGAGGAATATGGGCCTGACAAAGAGCAGAGTCAAGACCCTGAACTTCAAGAGAGTGAACTTCAAGCTGTTTAAGGAATTACAGCATCCTCTGGGAAACTGTCCTTAGGGACACAGAAATGTAACAGAGCTGGCAGCTCTTGAAGGATGCCATTCTGAGAGCACAAGAGCTCTCCATCCCCCAGCATAGGGAATCAAGCAGAGAAGGCAGGAAATCAGCATGGCTGAGCAAGGACCTGCGGGTCAAACTGAATGATAAGAAGGAAAAGTGTAGGCAGTGGAAGCAGAGATGGGTTGCCTGGGAAGAATACGGGGATGTCATTCGGATGTGCAGAGATGAGATCAGGAAAGCCAAGGCGCAGGTGGAACTAACTTGGCAAGGGATGTGAAAAATAACAAGGCATTCTTTAGATACATTGGTCAGAAGAGATAGGCAAAGGAGAGTATAGCCCCTCTGAAAAATGAAAAGGGAGAACTGGCTTCAACAGACATGGAGAAGGCGGAGATATTCAACAAGTTCTTTGCCTTGGTCTTCACTGACAGTCAGGCTCCCAACACCTCTTGTGTCCCTGAACCTCTTGGTAGGGGTCAGGGGAGTAAACCCTCCCCCCCCACACTGTAAGAGTAGAGCAAGTCCAAGACTGCCTCATGAGACTGAATGTGTACAAGTCTATGGGGCTAGGTGACATGCATCCCAGGGCCTCAAAGGAACTGGCTGATGTGATTGCCAAGCCACTCTCCATTGTATTTGAAAAGTTGTGGCTTTCAGGCAAAGTCCTCAGTGACTTGAAAAAGCAAAATATCACTCCCATTTTTAAGGAAGGATGACCTAGGGACTACAGGCTGGTGAGCCTCATGTCTCTGCCTGGGAATATCATGGAACAGATCCTCCTGGAAGCTATGTTAAAGCACATCCAAGGCAAGAAGGTGATCTGAGACAGCCAGCATGGTTTCACTAAGGGCAGATTGTGTCTGATCCGTGAGGTGGCTTTCTATGATGGAGTGACGGCATCAGCAGACAAAGGAAGGGCAACTGACGTCATCCATCTGGACTTGTGCAAGGCCTCTGGCATGGTCCCACACCACATCCTTATCTCTAAAATGGAGAAACATGGATTTGAAGGCTAGACTATTTGGTTGATAGAGAATTGGTTCAATGGTTGCAGCCAGAGGGTAGTAGTCAAACACTCTATGTTCAGGTGGAGGCTGGTGACAAGCGGTGTCTCCCAGGGGTCCACCTTGGGACTGGTGCTCTTCAAAATCTTTATCAATGACACAGACAGTGGGATTGAATGCACCCTCCGCAAGTTTGCTTAAGATACCAAGCTGAGCGGTGCAGTTGATACAACAGAAGGAGGGGTTGCTATCCAGAGGGACCTGGAAAGGCTTGAAAAGTGGGCCCACAAAAACCTAATGAGGTTCAACAAGGTCAAGCACAAGGTGTTCTGCTTGGGTCGGGGCAATCCCAGATACATATACAGACTGGGAGAAGAACTCATTGAGAGCAGCCCTGAGGAGAAGGACAGGCTAGTGACTAAGGTTGCTAACCACCTTCCTTTCAGGACTTTGATGTTGTAACAGGTATATCTTGCCTAGTGATATTTCCACCTGCTCTACCCTCTGAGTATAATTCTGCTTTAACAATACACATTAAGGACCAAGATTGTGGCAATTTCCTAATTATTTTAATTTGCCTCATTTTTTGGAGGAGGTTCCCTAACTGAATACTAAACATAAAAAATGATTCATCATTGAAGCAATACTGAGCTCTTGAATACCAAGTACAGCTGATAATACAGACTCCAGGGATGGAGAATTGATATTTCTTTTCTGCTGAGTAACCACTGGGCTGGCTTATTTGTCCAAACCTCAACATGCTGAAGGTCCACCAGCAGAGTTCTCTGCAGCACAAATATTTACAACAGAACTGTTAAAAGCCTGTCTTCTACCACAGAAACAGACAAAAGTGAAAAACTTCAGCAGGCCATTCTCTTTTGGCAGTAACTGGCAGCTTCAGTTTTGCCCATGGCTTGTAAGCACAATGTGGCATCCAGTGCAGGAGATCAAGGAGGACCTCAGCATATTAAAGACAAAGCCACAACATCTCAAAATGCACTGTGAGTTTCCAGTAATTTCCATCCTCTCACTGAAAACTGACTTTGATGTGTTTTCATTGACATTCAGTTGCTTCAAATTTTGATTACTCATTACACTCTGATTTCCCCATTGTTTTCAATTTCCATAGATAACAACACCATTGTTCTTTCCCTGAAGGTTTTAACAAACTTCTCTGAAGTCAGTACAAAATACCATTAGTGGGACTAGATTCCAGATCAAACGTCATTCTACTTTATCTACAGCATTGCCTATTGTCTTTCTTTTAGTTTTTAAAGCAATATCATCTCTTACCTAAAGGTCACTGGAGATCCCACCCACAAGCTTCATCAAAAAACCCACATGTAGAGAGTTTAACAGGAAAAAAATCTCTCAATCTGTTCAAAACTGTACATGTCCTATGAATTCTGAGCATCAAGCATTAACCAGGCATTAACAGAAAGTTAGTAGTCACACGTATTATTTTTAAATACTGTGGAACAAGCAATATGTCTGTAAATATTATAATAACACTAAAGAATTGTATAAGTTTTTCAAAATCTAAGTAGGAACATGCATAAGACATTCCAAGAGGTGGTCTTTAGACAACTTCTAACACATAATTTGCCTCTCCTAGGTCTCAATCATCTGCGATTATGAACACAAAGATGTTGTCACAGACTTTAATGAGATTGTAAATTGTACCACAAACATAACTGTTTCAGATTTAGAGTGAAACATTTACCTAGACAGTCTGACATCTTTTACAGCAAAAGCTTAAGTTACTCACCGCCCTAATATTCCAACTGAACTACTGTTACACATGAAGAGAATTAAAATTAACACCGAAATTGCATCGTGCTTATAATCATCCAGACTTAGATGATACAGTTCCCTGTTACCATCTATCCACAGGCTGCAGCCAAGTAGAAACTGTTTTCTGCTGTGCAAGAACAAACCACAAAGTTACTTCACAGTTGTCTTTCTTAGCTTACACCTAAAAGAACTTCAGAAATACACCTGTAGGTTTTTTTTTTTTTTGTTCATGTCTCCTCATCAATCCACTTCACAGGAAGCCTTAACAGTTCCTCAGTACAGTGCTCAGTATGGCCAATGAGCCATCCATTTGGCAAACCTGGACATGACACAGCTTTTGCACAACGTCCTCCTTCACGTTTAGCCATGCCAATGGAAAACACTGATGCCCCCAGTAAAGAAACAAAGGAACAATCCTAGGAGAGTTTTTAAATCCACATTAGGCAGAATTAGCTGGGTTAGCTCAAATCACCCATTTAAACTGGCTAAGCTCTTCTGGCTGACTGCCCCAAAGCCAGTGTGGGAATGCTCACAAACTGCTCTGCTGAGGCCATAGCTGCCACCAAAGAGGCAAAGCAGCAGCTATTGGGAGATCCAGGTTTCCAGGGGCACGGACTCTTGCCACGCGAGTGGCCGTCTACAACCTTCAGCTTGTGATTTTTAAACAAAATAGTGATACTAGCACAGTCAGAGAGAGGAGAGCATTTACAGTAACAAAAATGCTTACATCTGCTCTACACACACTATGCACAGATACTTGCTCTGAACGACTTGGCCAGCTAAAGACATTCTACCCTCAGGTATTCTACCACCTTTCTGCTGGAGGTTACTGACCTTACAAGTTCCGTTGCTCCTTCATCTTCTACATGCAAAAAAAAAAAATTACCACATAGCTTAAATCACTTTTAATAGCCTTTGAATCTTAACTAACTGCCTAAAGCAAATCGGAGCATTTACAGGATCCTTGTTGCCAGCAAAGCTTCAGGGAGGAAAGAACTTCTGGCTGAGTTGCAGCACTGGAAAAATAGAGCAAAAGGAAGAGGGTAGGTGGAAGGCATAGGTGTGCAAATAAAGCCTCCAGCCAGCAAAGCAGGTTCCAGAAGATGGCATTTGCCCATCTGTTCATAACCTCTTCCAGTACTTTTACATAACTGCATTTTAAGACAGAGACACAAAACCAAAATGCTAGTTTTTAAACTAGCAGGACCCACATCCATAAATACAGCCTGCCTCAGTATTGCTGACACAACAGGGTTTTTGGGCAGAGGCAATATCTCTCACTATCCCAAGTAATACTGCTGGGGCAGCGGTGGGAGAGCAAGATGTTGAGCTGACAAGCTTTTAGGTGTACTTCTGAGACTTTCTGGTCTGCCTTTAGGTACACACCTGAGCCTTTCTAGTGCCCACTGAGCAGCAAGGTGAGGTAAGTAGTTCATCTTCAGTGGGAAAGAAATGGGTAAAATGAGCACAAGAAAGATTCTAACATGCCATCAAATCAATACCTCTATTGAGTCAATGCTTTGGAAAGCTTTTTGTAGCTCTTTCTGGAGGGTTACGACTGAGAGAGTCAGAGACAGCACGGTTACTCTTTGAGAAGCACTAACCCACTGATGTTCCCATCCTTCATCAGCTGTCAGAGAGCTCCATCTGTGTGAGGTGATTACTTACTCACTGTGTGTCCCAAAGGGCCCAGAGCCCTGCATGAAATGCACCAAATTCCAGGAGCAAGGCAGGAATCTGACAATGCTGTGATGAAGGCCATGCTCTAAACCCATGCAGGGCTGTCCTAGCACATACCAATTACCTTGTATTTCAGGCAAACTATTAGCATTTATGTCTAAATGCAGAACACCTGTTCTCAGCTTGCACTTAGCCTCAAAATCTCTTGCTCCCACTCAGGCTGGAAGAACAGCCCATGTGCCCAAAAGCTTCTCTGCTCTTCCCAGCTACAGTTACAGAGCCAGCTGAGAAAACACCAACTCCAGACACCAACTTTGCTCAATTGTCTCTTTAGATCTCTGCTGATGTAGCACTACCTATATCGCTCGCATATACGCCTAACGAGTTGGCTTTTGGCATGGATTTACATAATTGTATAAAATGTGAAATCCAGTCACAACATCAAAAGGAAAATTGTTTTTCCTTTCATAAAATCTGGGATTTTACTGTGTGGCCACTCATCTGTTTTGGCAGCAGCCTCGATCACGAACACTATACACAATCTTACAGTTTAAAAAAAGAACAAAGAAAAAGACCAGGAGATGCTAAAGGAAACAACAATAAGGTGGGGGCAGTGGGATGGAATCAAACATTTTTGCAAACAATCCATTTGTCACTACGATGTACCAGGGTTAATTAATATTCTATAAAGGTCTTCCAAAAGCTGAATACCTCTCAAGTTCTGAATTCATGGGGCTGACCTTAGACTTTCTCAGAATGATTTTTAATGCAGTCTGTTATCAGCAAAACCCGTTTAAACACATGTCCCATCTGCCAGCACCCCATTTGCAAAAGAGCTTCTTATACTTGCAGACAGTAAAGCTTCTGCCTGCCTCCCTCTTTCCTCTAAATACCAGCTGTATGGTAATGAGCACAAACAGCTGAAAAATACTGCACAGTAACAAAGCTGGTACGAACGGGCAGAACAACGCTTCCACTCAATGAAGCAGTTGTAGCATGAATCTAGCAGATTAGCTATTGAACAGAGGTGGGGGAGGTTTGGAAAAAATGTAAAGGGTCTGCACAGATAGCAAGAAAATGAAAAGAGACCAGAAGGGCACAAGCTACCAAAGGAAAGTCTAATTTCTAAAGTACTTTTGTTGAACCGCATGAACCAATTCTTCCAATTTTCTAAGGCTTACTCCTTGCGTACTAATGATATGCCAAATGCTATTCTGATAATTTGCAAGTTCAGTTAGTTTTTAAGGGAGGCAACTTGTTAATGAAAGTTTTCCATTCATTAACAAATCTCCTCATGGGGTGGGGGCAGGGGAGTCCTTCGGAACTGAAACAATGCTCTCCTACTTCAGTTTCTGGTACTTGCAGCATGTGTGATCAACAAGCACCATATTATCTATCAACTTTTTGCACAATAGCCCTCTGAGCCTAACTGTTTTTCAAAAGCAGTTTTTTAAAATGCTGACAACATCCACACCATCCTCCAGACAGTGACAAGCTTTTCAAGTGATGAGAATAAAAGATGCTTGCTTTAAGAGAAATTGTGCAGAGCTGCACCGATCTGAGCAGCTGACGTGCACATGAGGCTTGCAGTCAAGTATTTGTTTATGCGAGTAGCTAATTAGATGTACGCTGTTTGCAACAAGGCTAAAAATTGCACATGCACTTCTGCACTTGAAATTGCATACATCTACTTGGCAGATCCAAAAGGAGTATGCAGTTCTGATACATAAAGCTGACACGAAAATGCGCTATCTGCTCCTTGTTTGTGATTTCCCTATGGTGTCTGGAGAGTTACGATTGCTTTTGAAGAACTGGAGCTTGTGCTTTCTACGAAATGCCTGAAAAAAGATGGCACGTTGACACTGTTCAGAAAAGTGCTTTGTCAGAAGTTTAATACACCGAGCTTTTTCTTTTTTCTTTCTTTTTTTCTTCAAAAAAAAAAATCCTGATTTAAAAGTATTACTGTTTCAATCCCTCAGATTCCTAACATTGTCTTTTGTGGCAGTCAGCCTAGTAAGATATTTTTCTAAAACTCACCTAGTTAGATAAACTAAAATTAAAACACTGTATTGTTTCCAAAAGCAGTAATGAATGAAATCCACCATCTAATGGAGAAAAAATGATCCCTCTAAGGTCATCATAACACAACTCCCCATAAAGCATGTATAATCTTTTAGCTTTTACACGTCACTCTTAGGGAGTTAAACAGAACATACGTACAACATTGGCTATTACTGGCTGCTTCTAACTGATGATCTTAGAACAAACAAAAAAAAGAGAAAGCAATTTTCTCGGGACATGAGAAAGCTTGTCAGAGAGCTACACAATGGCATTCTCCAATGACATTTTTATTGCTCATGTCTATCACAACCTTGTAATAAATCAAAGGAAAAATCACTACTGAAGTTCACAGGAAGTCTCCACCTAATTTCCAACATTAATGTAGGTCAAATCTGTTGGATTTCAGTTAAAGAACATGTACATTTTGATCTTTCCTGGAGAATTCTTGCACACGTTCCAAAATATTTTTCATATTTCAAGCATTCTAAGGACTTTAATAGATCGATTATCAAAAGACAAAACAGGTAGCATTTGACTATTTTGAACACGCAGAGATGAAAATGTTAATTATTAACTAATCTTAAAACTACTTATCAGCTGAAAAAAAAAGATTTTCAATCAATATATTTACTATCAGTCATTACAAAGATTCCCATAATTTTCTGTACATAAAAATCGTCACAAGTATTACTCTCAGTTCCTATTTTTGAATATGATCTCTGAATTGTTTAAGATGCATTAGGATGAAAACTGTTTGCTTTAAAACACTAAGTAACCAGCAGCATTTTATTATGAGAGAAAGTACAACGCTCTTTGTACGGAAACATGATCTGCTCAAGTGACTTTGGTTCCTTCCAGACACTACAGATTTCTTTAGCTCACCTGGAGGAAGGAGTATGGTGCTACAGATGTAAGTGCTGTATCTAGACAGCATTTGCTATGCTACAAATCCCAGATTGCCTTGCTTGTTTTCAAGGAGCCTGAGCCCCTCAAAATCATGACATATCTTTTCAGACTCTAATCCTGATCTACAGACTGGGATGTAAAAGCAGTCAATGAACAGAGAAAGCTCCACATATTCTGGAGAACACACACATGAAAAATGCAAGATTTTTTCACGTTCCATATGATTTGTGTAAAATCTTCTAAGATTCAGTGTTTTACCACTTCAAAACAAAATTCAGCATTCACAGGAACATACACTAAGTTGCCTGCAAAATTTCTAAAAAAGCTCTAAAGTATGACGCAGCATGCAAGAGAATCACAGAATCACAAAATGGCTATGGTTCACTCATTCAAGAAGTTTAACCTCAAAATCTTCATTGCTCTATGACTGGGACAGAAAACCAACTGTGCTAACCGGAACACTGCAGTAAGAAGAGACTGGAGTGAATGTTGGCTCTGTTAACAAAACCATGACATCAGAAACGATCATCGTTTCAGACTGTACATCCCAGAATGATGACCCTTTCTTGTGCAACGATGATTTCCAGAGAGACACTGTGCCTGGTTTGGATACTAACTTGTTCTGCTGAAGAAGATCTACCAAACATCTCTAGTAGCGCAGTTCTGCAGGGCCTCAAATAACGCATAGACAACAGCTGTCATTAACAATGAAACACCCTCAAACTTTAATATCCACAGCCAAAAACAAACAAAAAAGTCACAGTTGCTCTGTCAATAACCTTTTGGTTTAAAGCCTAACTGTAGTTTGCCAGCACTTGCAAATATTCTTCATATGCTTCCTGCACATGGAAGCCTTTAAACACCAACAGTCACGAGAAAAATACCCATCTTCTATGTTCATGAATAAAAACAATATTCAGGAGAAAACTGACTCATCGTAAACAAGAACGATCTCAACTGTATTGACATTTCTGGGATATTTCTTAAACTTGAAAGGATTAACATATTTCCCTTAAAAGGAATGCAAGTGCTCACGAACAGATAAAATAATATTTCAAACTGTGAGCTTCCAGCACAGGTTGAAGAGATGCAAACACAGGAAGATTTATAGACAGCACCACACTGCCCCTACACGTCCACCACAAAAACAACACCACAAGCTACAAGATGCAAACAAATGTACTGAAAATGAACATGGTAATCATATTAAACTGTATTTTCTTGATTTTTTTTTTTGAATTTAACAGCCACACCAAATACAGACCAAAGAAGAGAATTTGTTAACGAGTGCCTGTTTATAAAATGTTATTTCACATGTCTTACTTGTTCTCTTAAATTTTTTAAATACAGTTTGTTGTTTTTTTTCCCAAGAATCCTGTGTCTTCTGATTTAAAATTCAGCCAATCTTTTGTTTGCAATTTAATGTTAAAAGTACTGTTTGGATTGGTGTATGGCTTTTGTTTCAGGTAACATTAAGTTGAACTTCAGTCAGAAAAAAAACAGATAAAAAAATCAGATAAGAAAAATGAAAAGGTGTTCCATATTTCCAAAAGGCTAATTCCCCAGATTCACAACAGAGCCCACACCAGGCAGACAAGTCCACCCTATCTGAACACGTACGACTACTCAGAGCATGGAAAATCATTTTACTGAACTTCAGAATAAAGGAAATACTTCCACAGAAGTTTAGACATGAGGCAGTCCTAAATTTCCTCTTTATACATTTCTTCATACCATACACAAAGGCATTAATGAAGGCTTTTGTCACATTGGGAAGAAAATTTTCCAAACAGTATTCTAATGGTTTCTTCTCATATTTTTGCTGCTCTGTTGACTTAACCTTCTTCTAAAGACTATACTTTGAGAAGAGTAAAAAACAGAAAAATTGAGTGCATATTCACATCTTGTGGTCAAGATAAACATGGAGCCAGAGATCATTTCTAGATGTCTTGGCAGGATGGTACTAAAACATTTTCTGGGAAAACTGGAAAATTTCACAGAGAATGAATTAACTGGTATATTCATTTGTATCTACCAAGTAGATACCTAACAATGATAAGCACACAGTATTTCACAAGTACCTGGCACCTAAACACAACTTGAAAGTGTCAAGCTATTGGAAAGGTGAACTTTATTTATAAATAATTTCATCTTCTAATGCATAAACCCTCAACCACACCCTTCCATTTTCTTCCCCTTTTTGATTAATAATTATATTAGTTTTAGATAATCTTTGTGTTGATTTAATTTCAAGACTTTTCAGAAGTAAGAATTTAAACCAAATACAAAAGCAAGAAATGCACTGTAATTTATTTGCTGGTGTGAGTAAATCTGTAGTTTTCTACCTCTTCAATGCGGCAGAGCTATTCTTTTGCATACTGAATACTAATCTAAAAAATCACAAGGCGTGCCAGTCCAATCTTCATACTGTTTTTAAACTACATATAATACAAGACCTTGAGATTTTTTTCTGAAGAATAATAAGAGAACAACATAAGGTATCACTTTTCTGAATATTCTACAGGCATGTAAGCAAGACAAAAGCATAATAAGCTGTTTTGTGTTTCACTAGCTGTGGCTTGCTAGCACTCAAAAATGGTTAGTCTCCAAAAAATAAGAGGGAAGCATGATACGAGCAGATTTATTACATCAATAAACATATATTTCTTAAACTTTTCAAAAAAATAGTATTGTCTGGTTGCGTGTAGGACTATATGTTATAATTAGTATTTTTGTCTGGATCTGGTATGTCTCTTCTTATTTTAGAATAAAGTATATTCTTTCTTCATTTACGTTAATAGTATTATATATACATATACATAGTATATATTATAGAATCCTTGTATATGTATTTAAACAATTTGTTCAGACAAGGTACCTAACACATTTTCATCTTCTGAAAATCAGGAATTACTTTTCTGCAGAAAATCCATGAAATGTAAAAATAAATGGCAGAAGTTAATTTCTCTCTCTTCAATTGAGATTTCGATATTAGAAAACTGGTCGCTGCAAATAAGACAACTAACATAACTTGGAGATTTCCCCCATATTATGGAGCCACTCCCTAGCCAGGACAAGAACTTGGTGTGCTTCCTAGTTCCACTCATGATAAGATAAACTGGCATAAAAGAGGTGTAAGAGGACAGGGACCTTTATGGAACATCTCATTGTGAGACAAGATAATATTTTTCAGTAAGAAAATAAAGTGCATACACATTGAGACCATAAGACAAGCAAATTATATTGCACAAAAGCAAATATTAAAAAAAAAAAAAACTAGAATGGCAAAATTTGCAATTTTTTTTTAAATTTATGCTTAAAATACATCGTGTTCTACAAATGTTCATGTTGTATTTAAGATAAGCATAACCTTAAGTAGAAAATGTACCTTAGCAAATCTCTTGTGCATAGAAAATATCCAACATCTATTCTGTCCGTTACACTCATCTGGTAGCTGTTTAAACACACGGTACACCAGAGCTCTTCCTTCTATGTGCACTTTATTAAATCCATGGGATTTTAGATAGGCTATGGTTTGCAAGAACATCACAAATGTTTCCACAGGTCAGGCCAACAATCCACCCAGCTTAGCAGAGCCTGGTGATAATTTAATTTTCATCGCAGACTAACACTATGCCTATTACACTACACAAAGTCACCTGCGCACAAGCACAACTTGTTCAAGGAGGAAGAGGAAAGATAAGTTTGGATTACCAACAGTTAAGAAAAAGAATGCAAAACTGTTCTCAGAGTGATGTACTTGGGAAACTCATGCGCCAAGAGACATGGAACTACCAGTGCATTTTGCATTCTTGGGTAAGCTTTTTTTTTTTTTTTTTTTAAATATTCGAGTGGGGCTGTGTTGTGGTCTGACCCAGCAGATAGCTAAGTCCCATACAGTCGTTTGCTCACCCCTCCCCTCCCCAAGTGGTACAGGGGAGAGAATTAGGAGAAAATGACAGTAGAACTCCTGGGTTGGGATAAAAGCTATTTAATATGGCAGCAATGGAAGTAAAAGAAATAACAGTAATATTTTATATATATATATATATATGCACCAAAAGAGATGATACACAAAGCAAGGGCTCACCACCCACCAACCGATGCCCAGCCAGTCCCCGAGAAGCGTCCCCTCCGCATCTCGCTCCCCTCCCTTATATCAGATGATGTCATATGGTATGGAATACCCATTTGGACAGTTTGGGTCAGCTGCCCTGGTCCTGTCCCCTCTCAGCTCCCTCTGCCCTCACAACCCCTTTGCTGGGGGAGCGATACAAGCAGCGGAGAGACTGAAATGTCCTTGGCTTTGTTCAGCACTGCCAGGTGTTATCAGCTTTGTTCTTCTTCTAGAACCAAAACACGGCCTCACAGACAGGCAACTTCTCTCTCAGCTAAAAACTAAGACAGGCTGTAAGCTCAGATTTTACTAAATTATCATTACTGTAGCACTATGTGTTTATATATACTTAAGAATCTTGTTTACAACAACTTCTCCCACAGCTTCTTCACCAAGGTCAGGTTAGGGCATTCCCTTACTAACCAACTGTTGCAAGAAACAGTTTCTAATCAGAAAAGATCACAGGCAACGGCAGGTTAGCTATAGCAAAAATCCGTTTTCCATAACCATAAAGAAAACACCCAAAGGCTTCTCTACCAACAATATGAAAACTTAATTCAAGCTTTCTCTTCTGGCTATACATAAGTAGAAACAAGAGGATAATTGCTTCCTAATAAATTTTGAAAAACATTTATTTCAGTGACAAGATCTGGGCTATCATGTATTTTATTTTCTCTTTTGCCTAGACATAGTGTTTTACTCAAAAAGCATCAACTGCCACACTGTAGGGATTTCCCTTAAAAGTAGTATTCTGAGCTTACAGAGAATCACTGAATACCCCAAATTGGACCTTGTAGGTCCCTTCTCTTGAGCATGGAAGGGAAGGGATGCTTGTGCTCAGGGGAATGACCATGTCCTCTTCAAGGGTTTCTTCTCTAGGTAAAAGGTTGCTACTCAGAATTTCAGTGTCAGGTTAATTGAAAGGCTTTTGATTAAGAGCAGGGGGTTATAATTCTACCACACTGGTGGCACCTAGAGGTAAAAATCTCTGTAACTGCAGCGAATCCAGCTTTGACTCAGAGCAAGACATAAAAAGATTCTAAAATAGGAATAAGTGCATAGTTTGGCTGTCCAACACTTCATGGCAGGTCTTCTTTTATGAAATAAATGTATTCTCAAACAAGTCATGATGTATTCCTTCTCAAGAATATATTCCTGTTCAAAAGGTTTCACTGTATAATACACAGCATCACTTTTTAACTTGATGTAAAGTTCTTGTCAACTGGGACTGCCAACCAGCTGAGTCTAAAATACTTCAATGACCACAAAAAAGTATTTCTATTTTGCTGACATACGTACATAGAAACAGCCACGTTTTCAGCAATATATGGCTGCTTTGTACTTCTGCTACACTTTTTTTCATCCCATCTTTTGTCAGTCTCACTTTCTATATCTCATTTCATTTGCATCCCACAAAGCAATGCTGTAAGTATATGTCAAGCCCAGGACTGGTGTGGCAGCACCTACCTTTCCCAGGACCATGATAATTCTAATATCACTAAATGTCCAAGTTTGAAGCATCCACCAGAGAGGTAGACAGTACCATTTTCCTTCAACAACCGCTGTAAAGGAACAAATTGCAGCAAACCACCACACAAAGTGCACTTGAGGTTGCATCTGTGGATATGCTGAGTATCTCAAAACTTGTGTAGTCTACTAAAGGCTCCTGTCCACTTCTGATTTTGCTTTTAGGTGAGCGTCATGTTCAGGAAATTTTGTACTTTCATGAAAATAAACATGGCTGTAAATCAGAGCTCATTCATAAATAAAGAAAAACACACTTTGTGCTTTAAATATAGTGGTGATTTTTCAACACCTAATTAACTTTGTTTTATGAAGTAGCACCCTCAAATTCTCTTCTCAGAGAACTTCCACATAGCAGTAGTTCAATCTCCTGCTGATGCTTTTCTGTTATTACTGTATGCAAAAGCTGCCTTTCCCCAAATCTTTATCCAATTAATAGTATCTGGATTCAACAAGGGAAACATTTTCAGAAGCGAAAATTACATTTTTTGAAAAAAAAGAAATCATAGATCCCACGCATTTTCCTTCCCATTCCAAACTACTAGGGGGAGAGAGAGAGAGAGGTTAATTTCTGAATGATTTATTTTATATTGAAAAGTTCTGATTTATTTAAAGCTAGAATGTAAGATAATTTAATGGGAAAGAAAAATGAGAAAGGAGAAAACTTAATGTTTGTTCTGCTATGATAATATTAGTAAATTTACTAATCTTTTTATTTACAAAAACCAGTCATGAAAGTGAATCTAATACAGTCCAGATAAAGCTTTTGTGTTAGATAAAGTTTTTGATATGTATATAATTGGGACAAACAACCAAGGACAGAGACTTACAAAGCAGCACTGCTGCTACGTGTAGGCAAGGAGCTAGAAGCAAATCTTCAACTCACTCTGAAAGAACAGCTACAGAGAAAAAAGAAAAAAAAAGAAAGCCATGCACCTATATCTGTGTATGCATGCTGAGGATTATTAGATAACAAGATGCTATGACTCCCCGGTTCCAAATGAAAGAAAGGAAGCAATTACCTACTAGCTTTAATATTGCATGCTATTGAATGAAAATTATATATTGTATTTTTAAAATAGACCATGAGTTCGCAAGCACTGTCAAAGGAATTCAAAAGTTCAGAAAGGTTTTTAGCATATTTATAAGTAGCAACTGACATTCTTTTAGAAATACAAAGATGGTTGCATATATTAGGCTTCTAATAGGGCAACAGCTTTGTGATCCGTGTCATTACATGCTTTGGAATGCCACATCCAATATCTGACATTCTCATTCTTCAAAGACAACATACTTTTCTATGTCCTCTCTACGGAATGCATACTGGGTGGGTTTTTTTATTCTTTGAGAGAAAATTAAAAAGCTCATTGATAATGCCAAGATAATTTGAAGACTGGAATAAAATGGTGCAACAACATACTCCTAAGGTATACGCAATGCAGAGGGGCCGCACTTACAAAGTCAATTGGATCATTTGCTTTCATTTTGTTGGCTACTTTGCAGAAGTAATTTTTTCTCCCTTAATATCAGCATTTGTTTTAGAAAATGAACTTTGAAACATCTATAAAGCACTGCAGTCTCTTCCAAGTCCCAATGTTTGCATTTAATTCCCTTTCTCGACCTCCACTTTCCTCTCCTCCCCCAAAGCTGTCTCCTACTAAGCTAAAAAAGGCAACACTTCAGGTTTTCAACAGTTGAGTCTGCATACTTCACTGAATACTCATTCTCCATATGTCCATATACCATCAAAACATAAAGTACTACTCAAAACTCTGAAAAGAATTTAAAGCTAATAAAAAGAGATCAAAGCTTCAAATGCATGCCACATGGTAGGAATACAGAAAAGCAGATCAAGAACAAAGTTGGTGTCATACATTGCCTCACATTTCTTGCACAAAAATGCACAAATAAGTGTCCTGGCTTCATGATTTTGAAGACAAGCTGAAATTAAAATTGGAGAATTGGAGAAACGATACAGAAGAGTTTAAACTGAATTTTAAACTGCTACTTAGCATACTTTAATTTTCTTTCTCAATAGTTGTCCTACATTTCATCCCACTGGAGTTTGACTTGTGTCCATGTAACTACCTTTGTGAAAAGGACTACATTTACCTTCTTCCAAATACATAAACATACAAATAAAAATACCCTACAATTGTTAAACACAAGAATTGTTAAACTACGTAAAAAAGACCTATATGTTTTGGTGCTTATATCATGAAGATCACAGCTACCTCTTCAGAGAAAAGACAGTTCAAATTAAAGGGTTTTTTCTGTTCAATAAAACTGTTCACGCTTAAGTAGTGCAAATCTCAATTACAAACCTTAAAATCATCAAGAAAACACTAAGCCTTAGGGCCAATTATTAAATAACATGTCTTAACTTTTATATCAACATATATACACAAAAGACAGACAACGCTAAGAGCAAATAAACACAGATGTCTCTTGAAAGATTAGTTTTATTAGGCTTGCAGTACCTATTATGACTGGGTAACTGTGCTGAATAACCTCAGGGGACATAAATTGTCTGCTGAAGCCCAAAGAATATGCTGAAAATTCTCAGCAATTATGAACTCATACGTTGTACACGTTCACTGCCAGAAGCCGCCAATGCTACCTGTTTCTATAAATTAGGTCCCCAAAGTCATAAAGGTGCTCCAAATTATTGGAGAGGTGCAAGTTATGGTTTTTAATACTGCCGCACTTCAGTGACCAGTTTGAATTTTTACTGCGTGCTGCCCTCTGTATCAAGAAGATGGAGAGAGAGAAATCATAGTATGCGTGCTGGCAGGACAGGGGTGGGGGGGCAATAAGCAGATTTCCACACCTGTCTCTCCACACTGTTATGTTTTCAGGAATTAATTATTACCTTAAAGATGTCGTAGATATCTTCCAGCATTTACTTTCTTCATATAGCACAAAGAAGAGTCACTTCTGATGCAATCTCTACCTAAAGTGACAGAAGTAGGACTGGACCTGCTAAACATGGCCATAAACAGACAAACACACAGTATTTCTGCACATCTAAGACATTCATTTGTGTGCTCAAATTAAAATGGGCCAGCACTTCAGAACAGGAAACTATTTCCTCTTGACCCTCTCAGAAGTTTGGATGCCTTCCCAGAAATCTCAAGACTGGCACAGGGCTTAGTGCTGCGTCTGCAAGACAGCTGCATTCATTTTATATAGGGCACTAAAACGAGAAGACATCTGGATGCAGCCCTTCATGGGAATGCACAGAACAAACCAAGGAAGGCATGTTGAGCAGACGTAACAAGATGAAGAGGTGCCAGGTCCAGAAAATGATCTACATCAATCAGATACCCCAAATTTCACTCAGCAAGGCAGTACGATATTCAGACCATTTGGAAAGCTGACTTGGGTTATGGCAACAGATCTAATGGAGATCCACAGTCACTAGCACAGCTTAGTGTCGGGCTGTTCAAGCTGTCTCCTGATCTTCTGGGAGGTAATGGCTGCAACTTTAACGCTGCAGTTTTCTTCCCACAATGACCAGCTCTTTATGCAACAAGAAAACAGAAGCAGAGAAGAAGCTAGAAGAAATTGACAGTAATTTTTCTGGCATTTAAATGGAATAATGCCAATAAAATTATAACAAACCTTTTCTAACATAGAGGGGCATGGGAGGTCGTTTCATAAAAACACGAACAAACCAACCATAAAACTAATCTACTTCTACAATTTTAATCCCCATATTATGTATGAGCTAGGCACCAACCAAAAAAAGCTGCTGTTATTATAATCCATTTTCTTTCTAAAGTGAAGAAGTACCACTATGGACACATGTCCTTAATAAATCAATCTAGAAATTAGTTTCTGCCCTCACATTAATTGCAATTAACGTCAAATTTTTATAGTACAGAGTGACCTCAAAACATAATGATATTTCAAACATGTTGAGAAAACTATTTCGACCGGAAGCAATTTTACACCATTAGATAAATCTCAGCCAGCAGTAACACTGACACAATAGACCCTGCTACCGGCAAAAGGGATGAGGTAGCCCCACTTTCTTTAATTTGTATAATTATTTTTTAGCCATGTGCAGTGCCCGTTAAATAATCTTACTTATTTCTTGTGTTAATGTGAGTGGAAACTACAAGTGGCAAACTTAGATGTCTAATACATGAAACAAACAGAAGATGATTATTCTTTCAAATACGTTCCTCCTAAAAAAAAATAAAAAAAAAAAAAGAAAGGTGCACAAGCCTCCTTTCTGGATGCTATTCAAGCAAAGAATTGCTACCAACTGTAAGAGATTAAATCTGCCTGGAGATAGTAAAGCAAGCATAAGCAGTGGAAATTGATTTACATGTAGTATTTTAATACTTAAATTACTATATTTAAACCTAAATGCTCGTGTTTTAAAATTAATTAATTGCGACTACAGCTGTGTATTTTTATATTTCTTCAAACCGATGGCTTATCTGGTTTAATTAAGAAATACTAGGCCAGCCAGCTACAGATAATTCCTTGTTTCATTAAAGGAGGTGCGTGGGCAGGAAGGGTTTTACTAGAACCACATGCAGCATAAGCAGACAGGCAGAGGAGAGGAACACTGTGGGTGTAGAAAGGCAGGATAGAAAAGAAAGAAGGTTTAGAAAAGGTATGTAGACAGAATAGGTACTAGACAGTAGTGGACTAGATTGATAGCTTGGTGTCTAGATGGGATTTGGAGGTGGTGAGGCAGAAGAGAGAGACTTTGAGGCTGTGAAAAAAATCATGGTAGGAATTAAATCTGAAATTTCACTGACAACGAACCACAGGAGAAATGCAAGACGGAATGTAGTAGTGCTGCAAATATGTTAAAATTGCAAACATTCTTGCCAGCTGCTGCAGTTATCATGAGAAGTAATCTTGTGTTAGGGTTTATTAATAGCAACATGCTTTGGAAGAGACTGCCATTTGTACTAACAGAACACCGCCTCATGCAGATTCACTTAGAGCAACAAAACCTTAAGTATAGTTGTAAGCCTACCTAAGCACAGAGTAAGCAGAAAGAATGGGGCTAAAAACATACCAAAAATACCTTTGCAGCACCTGATTTGCTGGTTTTTTTCCATCCTTAGAAAACAAAATTCTGCTGGGAGAGTATCGTTAGCAGAAGAGTACAGTATCACCCACAGACTCCTGGTCTGTGATCCAAGAAACAATTTTCTCTTTCTAGAAGCTAACAACACATTTCTGTTTCTACTTTCTCTTCTGTCTTTCATCTCTACAAGCAGTAAACTCTCTGTGCAGGGACAATTTTGCATACAGCTTTAAGGACAATATTATTGCAATATCAATAGTAATATTTGTAAATAGAAGTATGCTCTTCAAGTCCCCAACTGTCTACACATACCTATACAGATTGGGTTATCTAAATCCTACTGCGTGTTGGGGAATCTTTCCTCCTAAGAGTAGAATGTTACTACTAGGTAACATGCTGATGAGTAGCATGTTACCTTCACGACACAGTAACGACATTGTGAGCTGAAATGTATGATGACTACAGAAACTAGAGTCAAATGCAATTTTAGAAATTCCACAGAAAGCTACACACATTGAAATACTTGTATCTACATACTGAATTCCTAAAATACACAAAAGCTACCTCCTATTTTGCAACTTACAAACAAAATTCTGTCTTCTTGAATATAAAAAGCAACACAGCTTATATAAGCTTAATAAATGATCTGAAATAGAGGAGAAAAAGTAGCATAGATTACACCATTCCCTGTAAAATAAAAGTGCTTCCTTATCTCACAAAGATCTTCAATACAACATTAGCATTTACCAAGTATTATGTGCTCCAATTTTTTACTAAGCATAAAATTGGGTTAAGGAAGTATTCCTCAACTCAGATAATTTGTAAGGAAACATAATATACAGAAGAATATAGTTAGGCTTCCAGTATCATTTATGCATTCTTCTGCCTTTCTCAATCAGTTTAGAGTCCATAGATTTTTGGTTGTTTTGGAATATATTAGAACATGATCTACAAAACAAATGAAAAACAAAATGTAAATTTTACAATGCTTTGCCAACTACTTTAAAATATTACAGTAGTAGCAATGTTACTAAAAACAGATTTTCTCAATTATCTTCTTGCACAGGATTACATTTTCTTATGATGTACGTAGCCAGCACTTCTTTTTCACAAACCTGTATATTTGCAACATATTAAAAATGTAGTACATAGTTTGCAATTATCATCTGAAGTTTTAAGAAAATTTATTATCTTACCTCATGGAATGTATATTGTACTACCCAAACCACATCCATCTGAGAGGTAACAAAGTTTTTTCGAAATGTGATCAAACGGCACAATGACCACATGTATGTTCCATAACCATCTCAATGCTCTTACCAAGAAGCCTTACAATCAAAGTAAGTTCCACAAAAATTATTTTAAGGAACAACAAACAAGAATAACAGACTTCCTTGACTAAAAATACAGAAAAGGACAAGTCATATCAGCTGTAGTGCTCCTTTCTTCCCTTTTCAAGCAACTGAGCAGCTTTATAAAATACCTGAACGCAATTTGGAAAGATGCTACTGTTGCTCATCTTCAGCATTATTCCTATCCAAAACTACACACTCAAATGATTTTTACATGAAGCAAAGACAAGTAAGCACACTAGGAGCTGAAAAGAGTGCAACAGAAGAAAGAATTCAAGAGGAAAATGGGACTCGCTTTTATCAGAGGATGGATATCAATGAGAAGCTGTGAGGAAAAAGCAGAATTAAGCCTAAAACTGAGAAGGAAGGATGAGTAGGACAGAGCAGATTAAAAATCTAAAATAGGGTTTGGAAGGAAAACACGAATTCAGTAACGAAACTAGGACTGGGACAGGACCCTCACTCAGATGAGCAGAACTATTTAAACTGGCAAAACCATCGGTCCCTGACAGTGACGATTCATGACAAAGAGCAAAAATCAATTGGTGTGGTGAGGGAGATGCTAATGCTACAACCTTGCCTATGACTTGTCTGGTTGTCATTCTAGTTCAATTTGACTTCCACTCAACATCTGGGAAATTCCAGAACAAAGAATGTCAGTTAAAATGAGTTTGCCTTTCTCGTGTTTCAGTATTATCTGTCAGCCATGACACCACAGAGCATTTTTCCCCCCACAAATGATCCCCCCACACACTTCAAATAGATACGTTCAGGAAATAAAAGCAGCTTCATTTTCTGTAGAAGGACAAGAAATGCCTACTTAGTAATGTAAGGGAATGCAAAAAATTAAAAGGAAATTCATGGTTAAGGTAAATTAAGCATCAAAGCAATAAATGAAGTATTTAATTATACATTTCCTAAGTTTTCCTCAGGAGCGATCAATAAGCAAAGAGACAACAGGGTCAATTCATGTCATCAGTGCGGTCTCCCATTCCCTCTTTTCTGCTGGCTGCTACAGCCTCCATAGCTTGAGACAGTAAAAATGATTGGCTTTAAGGAGGTAAAGTCAATCCGGCATGTTTAAACAGCTCATCTTTAACAGTACTAAAGCTTTCTGAAGACATAAACAATTGGACGCAAAGGAGCAGAAATGCCCAGTCAACCTTCATTCCAACACCTTCTGAATTTAAGTGACTGACTTCATCTTCTTAACAGGCTTTTAGCATGTACACCTGCGTATCAGTCTGTAATAAGTAACACTATTTGCTGCATGAGAAATTGAAGTTCTAAACGCATCAAAAACACAAAGAAAAACCACTTTATTTAATGTTAAATACAAATGAGTCTCTTACTGCTGCTTTTATCCCGGACAGAAATAGGTAGCACAATTTAAATTTAAAAGCATTACTCAGAGACATTGTGGTGACAGGGGATCACTGAATATTCTGAAAACCCAGTCTTGGGGAGTGCTATGACGAGTTGCAGTAGAGGTTTAAAAAAAAAGTTTTCAGATTGTCCAGGTGTTTTTGACACAGTACTGCAGGCTGTGCTAAAGCTGTACAATTTAGCTAGCAGTTTTCTTTTTTCCATGAGACGTAAGAAACAGCTGTTTGAACAGCAAACTAAATGTTCTCATCTACAAATGGCTACCTTAAGCCCAGAGCTTCTGTAATACCCCAGAGGCAAACAGAGCGTGCTTCTGCATGCGTGCAGATCTATAGAGCTATGAACACTGGCTACCAGCTGACTGTATCCATGGTTTAGAGGTGGGTTTTGGTATGACTTAGCAAACCTCCTGTAAGCATGGGCTGGGAGACCACTGGACACTTCAGCTAAGTCAGACTGGACCACCCTGAGTTAACTAGAGCTACCTTGAGTTAGCCAGGTAATTCAGGATCTGTGCAGTGTTCTTCCACTTCTGTGATTTCTGTTTTGTTCCCTCTAAAGTACAGAATGGAGTCAACTGTTCTGCAAGCCCAATGAAAGAGATAATTGCAGAAAGAAGGAAAAAGATGAGGGAAGAAGATAAGACTTCAGACTGCCACCATTCCATATTGAGCAAATAAGCAACAGATGGCTTCTCTTCACGGCTATTGCCTCACTCAGGAAGCATTTTATTCCCCTTGTGAAAGAAGATGAAAGGCATGGGAAAAGAAGATGCCAAGTGGAGATACTGCATATACTTTTAAAAGACAGCAAGTAGTTCATTATTCAATATCATTTACATTCTAAAGTAAGTTTTCCCCTATTTAGTGTTACACAAGACTTGGGTTTGCTCATTTCTCTAACTTCTCTGCATTCGTTTCTTCCCACTCAAAACAATCTGCTTGTTCAGCTTTACTTCCTTCTGCTGGACCTCTGAAGTACTGCAGTCTCATTCCAAAGGTCTTCTAAAACCGAAACTCCAAAAATAAAAAATGCAAGAAAATAAGCACTATAAATTACAGTTTTAACAGAACAAAAAATAAAGCCATTATATGACTGGCTTCATTGTGAATATTTTGATGTCCAGAGCAATGGATGTACTCCTTTAACAGAAACAAGATTAAGGGACAAGAGCAACTCTTCTTCAAATATTCTCACAGATACCAACTTGTCACTCTAATGGAAGTACAGATTGCAGACTGATAACTTCTGAAGCAAACGAGAAGGCTGAAGTCTAAATCAGCATTGAAAGAGTTATTTCTGACAGTCACTTGAAGAAGCTTCTTAACAGCAGCAGCCACAAGGCTGGTTTCCTGCCACGAAGCCCAGAACCAGAAAGTCTCCTGTAGAAGCCACAGGCATGTGGAAGTGCTTTTATTTGTCCAGTAGCAGACTGTCTCTCCCCTAAGTTTTTAATTCACGTCATGCACATACACACACATACTTTCTTGATGCTCTTTTGTCAAATTTTACCAAATGGTAAAAATTACAGGGGGAGAATACTTTTTTCACTTGAGCTTCAAGGGAAAAATAATTTATTTCTTTTTCATATTATTCAAGATCTGATCCAAAGTCATCTGAAATGCAGGGAAGTATCTTCCCTAGTTAAGCTGGGAGGATACACCACTTTGGAGAAGGCTAGATGGTTTTTTGTCCATTAAGCAACTTCCTTCTGCAATCCACAAAATAACACTCTTTACTCCAGCAAGAAATATGATTTGTTGGAGAAAAACTCAGGATTGGATTTTCCTGAAAAGACTGAAAGGACTACTTTGTTAAAGTGCCGGCATAAGCAGTTACATTCATTGACTGACAACAAAAAGGGTGTTTCTGGTTGTTTTAACATAGAAGGAAAGGAGTAAAGAACCAAGTTCAAAGGAGTGAAGGTGTTTAAACATAAGGCACATCAGCGTTTGAAGCAATTACTAGTGTACTGAGGTAGAAGAGGAACTGGAGTCCATTCCAAGTGCTCTACTGCAGTAACAAGTCGACCTATGCCACAGTGTGTAAAACCAAGATGTTTTAGATACTAAAAGGCCTACAAGTAGGGATATAAATCAACATTTAAATGCTTTATCCTATGCTCACCTCATACAGAAGTATGTCCTACAGTGGGAAACATTTCTCTGTTCAACTAGGTTGATGAACTGCCTAAATTTGGTCAGATACATTTTAAGGGGGAAAGATACAGACACACAAACTTCTCTTAGGAGCGTATAAATGAACCTGGGTTGCTACCAGGAGCAGGGGCATTTGAAATGGATACATTTATTATCTTACCTTTTCCAGTTTAGCATAACACAGGGTGCACATTGGATCCCTTTTGCAACAAACTCAGCACTACTGTAAGCCACTTGAAACAGAGAAGTGCTGCAAGCAGACAAGGCATTTTCACAAATTCTTCAGCTCATTACCGCTTCTCAAAAACATATATTCAATATGATTAAATTGTTATATAGCAACTCTAAAAAACAACAAGTATTGGAATTTTTAGGAGAAAAACACGTGGAAACTAAAGAGGGGAGAGATCTGTTTTTAAAGTACAGCTTTCAAAAGAGTTACAAATTCGAGTAGTTTGAAAGGAAGCATACTTCCATTGTCAGTGGTTTAAGAGAAGTCTGAGGGGAAAATACAGTTTATAGGTCAATTTTTAATGAACTAAAAGCATTTATGACAGACAAAATACAGCACTTGGTTTTTGAACATACATGACACGCATGACTGTCACATAAGTCTGTTCAGTGATCAGCTGCAGTTAAAGCTCAATGATACGTGATAGCTGAAGTGTACACCGGAGCTGAAGTGTACACCATTTAAAGGACTTCTTTGCTCCTTCACAGTACACAGCAAAATCTACTGCAGTGCATACACAAAAGACATGCTAATAGCTAAAGAGGACCACAGCCGTGTTTATGTTTGACAATCCAGCATCACTGCTTTCAGTGACAATCTTGAAGGAATGCATACGTTTATCATGCAAGCACTGAAGCTATGTACAAAGTTATTTCCAAGTGCTACATAAAGAATGCTAAGTAATACTATTTTTAACCGGATTCAGATGAGTGGTATTGCAGACAAGTGTTTCAACTACATGAGCAAACCGACAAAATGCATACGGGCAAACTGTTAAGTCCTGTGACCATTTATAGTGCACTTCTTGATAGAAGCCCGATATAACTGATGCAGCGGATGCAGAAGCTATGAATTGTCAGCTCCCATAACGGAAGCAGTTTTACTTCCGAGGATCACAGTACACATTTTAAAGATGTTTTGCTTGGTTTTAATGTACAGTGAAGGAGGGGAAGACATGAGTTCAAACCAGGAGAAGGTTGATTCTCTTTAAGTCCTGCCAGCGTCTGAGCAGCCCGATTATATGCTTGCCTGACAAAAGTTGGTATTGGTATCATATGTTGCCTACTCAGTAACTAGCAAATGAACCATAGCTAATGATCCGAAGTTTATCGTGTTTGGGTCTGAACATTCAATGTTAAATAATTTAATGCAATACTTCTTAAACAAGAATTAAAAAAAAAAAAAAAAACCTAAGAAGAGTTGCACATCAGTGAAGACTGCGTCAGAACTTTTAGAACTCCTGTTTTATGGGAGAATATCTTCTTGGTTCTTTCTACATTTAATAAAATGATAAATGCACATAGCCAAAGTATTGATCCTCTCTTTTGCTGATACCCAAAATTAGTATTATTTTTTGATATGTAGAAACGAGAACGCAGACCTTTTATGCAACTGGTGCATGATAGCATGGAGGGAACCCAATATGGTAATGGCTGAGAGTTATATGCAGGCTTTGAGTAGGCTGCAAGGCATGAGAGCAAAGGCGGAGCCTTGCAGCTTTTCCACAGCCACCATCAGATTAAGAACTGACTAAGAACCAGTAGCTTCAAAAGACAACAAGTAAAACTTAAACTGAGGGTAACAAGTACATTTACAGCATTTATTCATTCCAGCTTAGCCCTAATCATAAAAGAAGAGGAGATGCCGAACAGCTTCTCAGGAGCCTTGTAAACCTAAAATCCCCAACTCATTAAACTGATCGCTCAAATGTGATTTAGGATAGAACAACTGAGAGACTGGAATTTCTTCAGAGAATTGCTTTCTAAACAATATTTCCACATTTGTGATAAGCTAACATGTAACCACACTTCACTACGCAAAACACATGCAAAACATTAGCATTACTGTGCTAACGGTACAACATTTTAATATTGCCACTGCTTCCCTAAAGTAAGACTCGTGCAGTGCATCTACTGCACTTAAAGAAACATCTTTTATTCTTTGTTGTATACTGAGCCTTGTCAAGGACAAAGGAACAAAAACTATCCAAAGATATTCTAAATGCTTACTCTCAAGCAGTTTCCAAAACATGCCAAAAATCTGAAAATCTATCGAGAGAGGGTTAACTTTATCACTTCCAACCTTATGAAATGTTCCCTTTTGCTATTCAGTGAACACACACGTAGTATTGAATTTCAGAAAAAGAATACTTTTCCAAAATGTGCATGATACTCTTACAACAGTGGTGTACAGACACGGTCTAGTATTTGCAATGCTGCAGGTTGATATTACGTTGGAGCCTCCAACACGTACCATATAATACTTTTTACTCCAACATTCATACCAACAATAAGAGGAAGAAATCAAGCGTTCAGGGGCAATCTTGTCAAATACAAATTTCATCTATGGTTTCACTACTTAAGTTCACCAAAAGGAGTATCTTGATATTCAAGGGAAGTTGGGACATTTGCAAAAGCTGAGCCGGACTTTTAAACTTGACATCAATAAATGAAATTAATATTTATTCAGTAGCAACAGAACACTAAGTAACGTGGGGAAAATTCATTATGAAATTTATTTATGATTCTATTGAAAAAAGTTCCAAAGAGTAATGAAGACAAAAAAATAAAAGAGTATGAGCTCAGCAGTATGTAAAACAGGTAACAAAATCATGATATAAGTTGATTTGAAAACACTTTTTATTGAAATTTTTATATTAGAGAACAAAATTTAAAGAACATGTCATATGGGGGAGGGGGGAGAAAAAAAGTCTTAAGGGTCATTTTATTCATATAGCTCCTGAAGCTGTAGTATAAGACCCGTGATAGTTTGTCAGGCTAGGATTGTCTATATATAAACTATATCGCAACCTCCACATAGTAACATGCTATTTTTATTTTCTGTAACAGCAAAAATGTTATCTCTGCTACTGAGTTACCAGAGTATTAAACCCATACTTTAAGAATTAATACTGAAAAAGTTTAAGTATTAAACAAGTTTAAGGTCTCTGAATTCTCTGCTTTAGTATCCAGCCGTGCCAGTATGACTCAGAACGGCATTCAACAGATTTTAGTTCCAACCTATCTACAGCACCTAAAACAGCAAATAAAAAAACCCACACATTTATAAATATACCTATTTTACAAGGATTTGTTTTCATCTAAGTGGTTCACATCTACAAAATAATCTCTGGTATGTCCCTTTAAATGTCTAAGATAAACAATATATGTGGATTTTAATTAAAATGAAGCAGAAGAATTTTTGAAATAAGTGACCATAGGGCTCTGCTATGACACCTTGAGACAAGACACTGTACAGACAAGTATTTCCTCATGGAATGAATGCACCATGACAAAGCACTGAATCACAAGCAAAGTGATCAAAAGTCAGGCTTTAAAGAATTTTCCACTTACCCGCCTGCGGCAGAAGGGCAAGCCCTGGGCAATGATGCTGATGCTAAATATCTTCATCACAGTTTGGTGTGGTAGGGGTTCTTTGGCACTTTTAAGGTCAACAGGAACCAAGCCATGGTTTACAGCAGTTTTCCCAGGTTTGGACATTTTACTGCTCTTACTTTGTCAAGTCTACTAACAACGCATGAACATTGCTTAAAAAAAAAAAAATACAACAAAAAAAACTTTGCTTCTAAAGTTGCATGATTTCTTTTAAAAATATAGGCTTCAAAGTGGCGATTCAGCGCTGCACAGCCTGCTGCCTTTGTCTCTCAACCTTCTCCTGCCAAGTGTCCTGACCTGTCTGCTGCTCAGTGAAGTGCAAGCTATCCTAGTATAGACAGGAATTAAACAGTGAAGGGGCAGGCAGACTGCTCCTGCCACTCACACAGCTGGGGGACCTCCCCTGCCATGTCAGGGGAACCCTTCTCTGAAAAGGGATCTGGAGATTAGAAATGAAGGAGAAAATCTCAACTGTCAGGAGTTTTAATGGCCAAAGGCATTTACACGTGTGCTTTAAAGGAAGACCTATTTTATTTTAAATTGATTTAGCTTATGACTTGGTGTTGTCCTTTCATAGTGTGAATCCAAGGAGACTCCAGCCTTCAGATAGGAACAGCGTTACTGCAGGATCAGCTCTCCAGACTTCTTTTGGAGGCTTTCAATAAATATTTGATGGACAGTGACTAAAAAAGTTAGCCAGGCTTTGCCATTTCTCACTTGCTGTCTCCTCAACAACAATGCTTTGCTAAGTCTCAAAGATTAAAACAGAAACAGAAAAGAAAAAATAGGAAAGAATAGGAGTCACTCAAAGCGGAGACACTGGCTTGAAACTTGCTCTTTTTAATGAAAAGAAAGACTACCATTTTCTTCCAAGTCCTTCCTACTGATGCGGAGGTACCCCTGCCTGCATCCCACTCCTCCCTGCTGCCGCGGGACAGCAGTGTCCCGGGGTGTTGGCTCCAGGGATGCAGCGGCATGGAGGTGTTCCTCCCTTCTGTGGCTGGCTGGGATGCAGGGCTGCTCAGGCCCAGCATCACACTGCTGCAAAGAAGGGCAGGGTCCTTCCTCTGTGGGGACAGTCACCTTGAGTTTTGGAGCTCATTCTCCTGCAGCCCCCTTCCTCTAACAGGGCTGTCCCCTGGAGGAGATGGAGAGACTGCTCTCAGCACAGGCCCAGCTGCGTGCCCTTTTCTGGAGTAAATTTTTATTCCACTGAAGCAAGCTAAAGCAGCCATGTCTTATTACTCAGACTATCTGCAATTAGTTTATTTCAATTTAAATTTTATTTTATTTTTAATCAAACTAGCTTTCCTACGATGCTACTAGGTTCCCACAACCTTTTCAGCCTCTATACTTAAACAAGGCTCTTAAAAATGTATTCAAATTTTGAAAACCTTTTTGAGCACAACTAAGTAGAAAGAGACAAAAGCCTGTGAAAACGTCTTACAAAATTACTGATAAAAGATGCAAAAAGCCATCAAAGCCCTTGTATGAACTGAGTCAGTACAGCCCCAAACACAGTGAATAAATGACCATTAAGAAATCTTACATGTCCCTTTATGCACAACCTGGCAAAGATAATTAACTGTGTAATTATGGAGGGGCAAAAGAGGGAGTGCAGTAATGCTTTAATGCTTGAAGCACAACACTGTAACTTAACAAAAGACAGCATTAAAATATGCCTGTTATTAGCATCCCCACTTAGCCCTTTGTTTCCCCTTCAAAAAGCCAACCTGTCATCATGTTTCACTTGCATATAAAGGGCCTCCTCTGACTACGCACTTGCCTGTTGAAAGCTTTTTACAAAAACCTACAAAAATCCAAAATGTTTCATTCACCGCATATACACACTGCAGTAAGCATTCACTTATAAGAAAACGTCTCGAGACAAAAAACTTTTTTCTTCACAGATAGTGCATACGGAAGTGCTGTGATAGCACGATGGATAGCACAGTATTTCCACGCAAATATTTTTCTTTTCTACTGTTCCATTCAAATGCAGTTTTAAAGCACAATTTAGATGTATATTCTCTTCTGAAAGACCTTCTATATTTTTGTATTTACATTTTGTCCTATAAACACCAAAAAGCAGTTTATCATTATTCTACACTGAACAACAATATAATCAAATCATACTTTATAGCACCATTTTGAAGGATTTTGTATTTTATGCAACAAATATTAGGCTTTCGCTCAGCTAGAAGACTTTGGAAAGGATCTCAGAAGGCTCTCAGGATCTCAGTTTCACCTGGATAAGGAAGCCTCAGACTGCATACAGAAATATATGCGCATGTGTTCTGAGAAACCATTATTGCCTGACATCAGAACCCAGCAGTACAGACTGTACAGACTTACTCCTCGTCTTACACCAGCTCCTAACCAATGTGGAGAGCAGGACTTGGTCCGCTTACAGTTTTGCATACAAGTGGGGAGCAGACAAGAATAAAGCAAGGCACCACCCACAGCGCATGTCTCCAGTCACAGATAATCCTCATTCCTCTCCAGATACAACTCCGATTACCAGCCTTTTTTCTGTGCGTGGTTTGAGATAACAGTGCCAATAGTATGTCAGTTTTTACTTGGAAACATCCAAGCGTTCATAAGCAGCTAATCCTGAGTAAATCCACAGGGAAACACTTCTTGCTTATAAAAAAAGTATCACGTTCCAATTCAGTGTTGCCCACTTTAGTGAATAAAGCCAACGTGAAAGCCAACGTGAAATAAGGCTTTGTCACAAAAAGTAACTACACTAGATTTCACACTTTACTATGTCAATATGGAAAAGCTTCAGTTTTTGTCTCTGATCATTTCTCCTCCTTTTTTGTCATTCTCTGCCCCACCAAAACTGCTTACGCTAGCAGACCAGATCTTGCTGGCCCATTCGTGTTTCCACATATCACTTCTTGTAAGTCTTACATGCACAACACTTTACTGACTGCAGATACTAATTGTCTTGTAGTAACGTTCAAAGGCCCCAAGCTATGCTGGGTGGCTACAAACATTTGATCAGTGAGAGTCCTTAGCCTGAAAATACAATGCAGTCTAATTTAAGCATTAAGAGGGTGTAACAGGAAGACAAAAACGGAGAGCGTTGGCTATCTTAGAAGTGTCAGGAACATATTGCATATACTAGATATCATTTTTATTTTTGTATTTATTACACATATACTTCTAATTTAAGCACTAACAGTAAACTTGGAAGAACAACTCTTGCCTTTATCTTTAAAAGTGTGCATTTTTTATACAACACGCAGTGAGAATGTGTAAACTTGACAAATGCGTAACTAAGGAAATTTGAGCTTTACTGCTTTGTAATACATTTCTCTAACATCTTGTTTCTAAGTAAATTGAGGTTGATTTCCAACGATGCTCTTCTTAAGTGTCTGCCTGCCATTTTAATCAGAAAATCATGTTACAAATGAGATCTCTCTATTTACATGCATAAAAGTGCCTGAAAACTTGGGCTTGGAAATATTAGTTTGAGATTGTCATGGACTATTAACCGTAAGCTTAAGAATCTCTCTTTTTGAGTGAGTCCAGTGAAGAGACATTTCTGTAAAATGAAAGCAAGCAGTAAGCACTAGTAAATTTCGTATCTTCTGAAGCAATTAAGCATAAGCCTTTGGCAGAGCTTTTTAGGAACCTTTTACCAGAAATCAAATGTTATGAAATTAACTTACTTGTTCATTACACTTAACCACAGAAGGCTTAAAGGCACAGCTCTAAGAATTCATTACAATGAAAACCAGCTTACTCACGACCTTTATAGAATCTTCTCCTAGAGCTCACAATTGTTTTGGATATTAATTAATATTACTGAAAGATTAAATAAACACTTAAGACATTTCAGTATGGTGATGCAATGATACAAGTCCAATAGAGGCCTAAATTAATATTTCTAAGTACAAAACGACAGACATGCAAAAAGCAGAAGCCCAGGCACTTTTTCAACAGTTCTTAACACTGGTGAACAGCTGCCCTCAAATGGATAAAGCAGAGCATTGCAACGTTTTAAAAGTCACCTTCTCAGAACAACATACAGATACTGAGAAAGACGATAAGAATTTACCCTTTGAATGTATTTGATAATGTACTTTCTAAATAATATTTTCAGAAAGCTCTGCATAGCTGTAGCACAGAGAATGCACCGGGACTTTAATTCTACACAAGTCTTGTTGCTCCCCTGATGTTCACACTGGTCCCTGCCCATGTGTAGAAAGACTAAGAACCACTTTGTGAGCAAAGCAAAGCAGTATATACTGCTCTGGTAACTATTCTTAAACAGTGACTGTGGTCCTGAGCTTATTTATGTGAAGGACTTTAATACCAGTACAGAAATAGTTCCCAAATGATATATTGCATATGAGCCTGCTTTGTACAGGCAAAAGAATAAGTTGCATAGAAACGAGGCACTGTTGTACCAAACTAACTGCAACTATATTAGTAGCACTGCACCAAAAAAAAAAAAGGTATTGCTCAAGAGTCTATCATACCCCAATTTACCCAATACAAAAATCTGGGTGTGTAAGAAAATATGACTCAGATCCCTGAAGAGGGAATGGAGGGATTCAGCGGAGGGATCACTTAGATGTTAATAGCAGAATTTCTTAAAAAAATATATGGTTGAAAAGCACAGAAAGACAACAAAATTAGTAGTTAAATATGCAAACTAATGGCTCTGTAATTAGTAAAACAAAAAACAAATACAGATCTGTTGTACCACGTGCAATGGAACTATCAAAGTCGTGACGCGTGAGAGAGATTGCCATGGCAGTTTGAACAGAGCTTGAACTAGATTAAGGCTTCTCTAAGGCCTCAGGTTCCTAAAATGTCAGCGCACTACACAGAAGAGAGACTTTCTGAACAGCATAACCATAAGAAAGCTTTGTTTCAAGCTGTAAGAAAAAGTTCCACGCTCTCACGACTATGCCAATTCTTCATTTGACTACATTATTCATCTCATCTGGAGCTGGGGGTTCTGCCCCACATCATTTCCTGCTCCCTTCAGCTCCTTCTTTGTGCTGCTGCTTCTCTCCAGGCTCCTGATTTCTCCACTTTCTGATCTGATCTCTGCCTGGCTGGCCCTTATCTAAGCCTGAGGCAAACCTGTCCCAGGCCCACCCCTTCCCATCACAGGGCAGCACAGGTGTAAACAGTTTGCCTGTGTTCCCCGGGCCACCCATACCCCTTCACCAGGTGCTCAACCACCAGCCCAAGCCCTGACCTAACAGTTCCCCTACAAGCTTATGCCTCACTGTGAGTTTTGACTCCTAAATGGCTCCTGTGGTATACAATAAGGAGCAAGTATCATCTGAACCTGTTTATGTGTTCAGAGCAGAACTCAGTTCCACAAAGATTCAGCCATGTCTAACCAGGTGATGGTCACCCTGTAGACTTTTCCTCAGCAGATTCAGTAACAAGTCTATTCCTTTTCTACCTATGTTCACGTTTCCCTGGAAACTTGTATCATCATCATCTTTCTCTGTCAAATTTGGTGAAAATTCATAAGGTCAGGAAAGTAAGACAGACGAGGACAGTCAGGTATCTCTACTGTGAAAAGCTCTGTTTCCTTTGGCAACAAAGCCTAATAACACAGAGAAGAACAACTCAGATTTTCTTAACCTGGACTGACTCAGATAACACTTCTTGGTTTTAATTCTGGCCCCAGAATAGTACTGAGACACTGCCACTAATAATTACGGTGATGAAAGAGGTTGACATTGAATTAAAAAAAAAAAAAAAAATCAAGTTTAAAGTTTTTATCAAGAAAGGCAAGAGGCAGATATGCCTTTCACACGTGCTGGTAGAGGCTGGTACAAGTTGTATGACACTCCCAGAGAGAAAAAAGTTAGAAAAGTTCAAATAAGTATAGATAAGGATGCAGGCAAAGCTGCTGGCTAAATAATTCACACTACACAAGACAGCATTACCTAGAAACCTACTAGTAGAGGCCAAGAAAGATACAGTATGTCAGTAAAGGCAAAATCATCAGGTAAGCAATCTACTGGACATCTGTCATGCCTATGTGTGTTCTCGTATCTGTTTACGCATCCTGGTATCCACGTGTGAGCACATCGAGAAATAAACTTAAATTAGACCTCCTGTATTTGACTACTCATGTATGGCATCTGACTACACTATGCTTACCTGCTGGGAAACCCAAAGAGTAGATCAGAATGTCTAACCAATAGCAAAGGTTTGTTAGTTTTGGATCATAACTGTGACCACCCATCCAAGTGAGTTTGAAGGACTGTCATTTTTAAAAATAGGAAAAAAAAATCACCAGATTTCTGGACCTGTCTGATCTCACAGCTGATCATCTTTGGAGCTGAAATGAGACAAGCAGGTGAGCTGGAGATGCCAGTAGGAAAAGAACAGCACTCCCTGCTTGTGGCTGCAGCTGGAAAGCAGAGATCACCAAGTTGGCTAGGTTCTCACCAATCCCTTGCATTATCTCATTCTGTGTATTAACTTATGCCTATTTAAAATGCAGATTCACCCTCCACTACCTGCAAGGACATCACCCCTGCCCTCCAAAATGAAGACTCAGATTCACTATAAACTAATAATAAATTAACACATTGCCACAGATCAGCTGAGAAAAAGACCATCCATGTTTAAGTGCTAACCCTTATAAATAAAAATGTACTAGCTGCGAACTGAAGCTTGGAATTCAAGTGAATTTAAGACACTATTTTAATTCTACACTTGCTGCCAAGAAAACCGTGACCAGCTGCTGTGGTTTACCTGATGCACAAATACAATACATCAAGCTGAAGAATCTCAAGAATACCACTGAGCCCTGTGGGCAGCAATTGATGAGAAAAAACAGAAGACAAGCAAACTTCCAAGAGACCCAAAGTCCTCCTCTTTTTCAAACTTTTTAAGTTGAAGAAATAAAACACAGGAACAATAAAATTGTCATACATTCCAACAGAACATCACACAAATCCCCATCCTTGTCCAATTACTCTACTCCAGACTCTCTCAGCTTCTGGTTTCATATTTTTCCACATTTTATGGTTGTTTTTTTTTTTTTT
>WBMW01000423.1:405728-416553 GCA_013396635.1 Penelope pileata | reverse complement strand
GGGTTCGGCTAGAGGGCGACCCCCGTGGTATCGTGGCCATTTATATAGTAGTGGGGGACAAATACAGCATCATGTATTTGGGTAAGCAAGGTCACTCACAGAAAGCAAGGGTACTTATTTACAGCTATAGGGCACTTTTCTCACAAACAAGTTTTTACCTAGCAACCTGCAGGTGTGCAGGCCAAGGCAGCGTACTTGTGTTCCCAAGCCAACATAAGCCCTTTCTCACGGGCCAGTTCCCTGTTGAGGCCAGGATCTGTACTTTTCCATACAGAGGTATCATGTTTGTTTGGTTTTTTGTGGTTTTAGAGCCATCTATACAGCTCTCAATTTTTTCATCTGCATTTTAACTAATCTTTTCTGACTACCAGGAAGCTCTGGTTAACCAGCAGAACTATCACCATCACAGCCCTCAATCCTGTGACCAGCAGACCTGCACTGAAGACAACACTAACTCAAAATTAGTGTGGGGCTGTGCCCTGGCAGAATGCCTGACCCTTTAGGAGGAGTCAGATTTGCCATCACATAATACATCCTGCACAAGCCATAGTTAGCACAGAAATATCACTTTCACACTGATACATGCTCATTTACTAAGCTTTACAACATAGAAAAAAAGGAAAAATGTTTAAGAGGGTTTGTTAGGCATACAAGAACTTTTCTTGAACAGCACCTGTTGTCCAGAACCACTGAGCATGGCTACACACTGACAATCCTCCTGCTCTACCTCTTCACAGAGATTTTTTAAGTCCTTAGAGAATACATGTAAATACCTTCAGTACTTTCTTTCCTCCCTTCAAAGCTCAGTTTGTGGAGAAATATGAAATGGCTCCTGGAATCCCATCAGGAATGGGAGGGTGTGATATGAAAATAAGGACTTACACTAAAATTCAAGATGGCACCTGCCTAAAGCAAGATGCAGACTTGAAAATGAACAAAGGCTGTCATGCACATCTCCCAACAACTGTTTCCTACCTCTGTAACACATGATTTTGCCATAGAGATAATAAGCTGCATCTTTAAGGTTCTATACAATCTTCAGGTTTTTTTCTTCTTTTGCCAGAGACCAACTCCAAGCATGCAAGCACGACTAAGAAAGGAAATGCATCTTGGTACCACAACATGACCAACAGCATGTAACGGCCCTTGGAGATGACACACTTCAGCAATTATTTTACTTAATTTTTACTTAATTACAAAAATCTGTGACAATATTTCCTGGAACACAGCTAACGCTTCTCAGGATTTATTTATTTACTTTTGTTTTCTAACTGAGGTAGCTTCAACATGAGACATTACATGACAGGATTTTACAAATTGAAGTTAAAAATTCATAGTAGCTTTAGTATAAGTGGCCATGATTTCTTTTTTCACCCTTCCACAATATGCGTGAAGTCAAAATGAAAGCCAAATACGCCTGAAATTATTTAAACTGCCAAAGAACACTTTTTTTCTAAAATAATGAAGATGCCAATATTCCTCCAAATAAGAAAAGATCAAAGCAACCAAACAAAAGCAACTCATCTTAGTGGAAACTGAAAGCAGCAGCTAGAAACAGATTTAAGTCTATTGAAGATGATAGTTGCTAATATTAAAAAAGCTAACAAACGAGTTGTAGNTTTTTTTTTTTTTTGAAAAGAAGTATCCCTAAATCATTTCGTATACTGGACACAGATTTCTCCACAAATCAAAAACACTTGAGTCTTTCTGTTCCAGAAGTATTTTATTCCATAGATTAAAAAACACTCTCCAAGTTTTTAGCTGCAGGAGGAGGGAAAACCTTTGCAAAGCAACACAGTACAACTTTCCATCAGACTGCAGCACAGCAACAGCAACAGCAGCACCCTCTGCTGCTGAAAAAGACAAAACAGTACCGTACATCTCTACAAGACAACCACCCCACCTACACGCAATATTCAAGCCTTCTCTCAATTGAGTGTACTGCCTTTAGGGAAAAGAAACACCCACTTTCTCAAGATTAGAATGGCTCTAATTATCCTTCCTTTCTTTCCCTTGTAGCTCTACAAAGCTTCTAGTTTACTACTGAACTTCAGACAATAAATACAGACTTTCACACAGGATCTCCATTTCAACTCACAAAGGCATGAATTGCCCAGTGACATTTTCCCTACAACAGCCACTTAGTTTCCTTTAGTTTTAAAAGTTGATACTATCTCTTCACACAAAACCAGGACAAATCCTCTATATCCTCATGCTCTATGAGCTTGGAACAAGCACCTCAGAGTAAAGAATTCCCTCCCAGAGTGCATCATGTAGGAGCCCAAAGCTAATTATCTGAGCATGGCTTTAGATTTGTTTCAGAATTTAAATTTGGGTCTTCAAGCTCCAAGAGACAGCTCTTCCTGTGGCACACGCCCACCTAGCTCCCAGCTTATTTGGTCTCCCCACCACCCTCTGAGGCCAAAGAAGGAACACAAAAAAGCAGCCTTGGATTAACATTGATTCTCACATACACACCACCCAGTGACTTAACGGCCAAACAGACACTATGAGTATGGAATCTGGAGCCACGGAATGCTGTAATCAAAGCATAGCAGTTTTAGAAGGAAATTAAGCTGCTTCTCAGCCTTTACCAGTGCTGTACATTATATATGAGGTATATATAAGCTCAGATGCATCATTTTAGTAGAGGGGTACTCATGGTACTGGGGCGGTTGTCGGGCAGTCTGTGCCGATAGGGGTGCCGGTGGCAGCGGGCCGGCAGTGGGATCACTGAGACAGATGCCGGCAGCAGCAAGCCAGCAAGGGTTCAGCAGCGGGGTTCGGCTAGAGGGCGACCCCCGTGGTATCGTGGCCATTTATATAGTAGTGGGGGACAAATACAGCATCATGTATTTGGGTAAGCAAGGTCACTCACAGAAAGCAAGGGTACTTATTTACAGCTATAGGGCACTTTTCTCACAAACAAGTTTTTACCTAGCAACCTGCAGGTGTGCAGGCCAAGGCAGCGTACTTGTGTTCCCAAGCCAACATAAGCCCTTTCTCACGGGCCAGTTCCCTGTTGAGGCCATGATCTGTACTTTTCCATACAGAGGTATCATGTTTGTTTGGTTTTTTGTGGTTTTAGAGCCATCTATACAGCTCTCAATTTTTTCATCTGCATTTTAACTAATCTTTTCTGACTACCAGGAAGCTCTGGTTAACCAGCAGAACTATCACCATCACAGCCCTCAATCCTGTGACCAGCAGACCTGCACTGAAGACAACACTAACTCAAAATTAGTGTGGGGCTGTGCCCTGGCAGAATGCCTGACCCTTTAGGAGGAGTCAGATTTGCCATCACATAATACATCCTGCACAAGCCATAGTTAGCACAGAAATATCACTTTCACACTGATACATGCTCATTTACTAAGCTTTACAACATAGAAAAAAAGGAAAAATGTTTAAGAGGGTTTGTTAGGCATACAAGAACTTTTCTTGAACAGCACCTGTTGTCCAGAACCACTGAGCATGGCTACACACTGACAATCCTCCTGCTCTACCTCTTCACAGAGATTTTTTAAGTCCTTAGAGAATACATGTAAATACCTTCAGTACTTTCTTTCCTCCCTTCAAAGCTCAGTTTGTGGAGAAATATGAAATGGCTCCTGGAATCCCATCAGGAATGGGAGGGTGTGATATGAAAATAAGGACTTACACTAAAATTCAAGATGGCACCTGCCTAAAGCAAGATGCAGACTTGAAAATGAACAAAGGCTGTCATGCACATCTCCCAACAACTGTTTCCTACCTCTGTAACACATGATTTTGCCATAGAGATAATAAGCTGCATCTTTAAGGTTCTATACAATCTTCAGGTTTTTTTCTTCTTTTGCCAGAGACCAACTCCAAGCATGCAAGCACGACTAAGAAAGGAAATGCATCTTGGTACCACAACATGACCAACAGCATGTAACGGCCCTTGGAGATGACACACTTCAGCAATTATTTTACTTAATTTTTACTTAATTACAAAAATCTGTGACAATATTTCCTGGAACACAGCTAACGCTTCTCAGGATTTATTTATTTACTTTTGTTTTCTAACTGAGGTAGCTTCAACATGAGACATTACATGACAGGATTTTACAAATTGAAGTTAAAAATTCATAGTAGCTTTAGTATAAGTGGCCATGATTTCTTTTTTCACCCTTCCACAATATGCGTGAAGTCAAAATGAAAGCCAAATACGCCTGAAATTATTTAAACTGCCAAAGAACACTTTTTTTCTAAAATAATGAAGATGCCAATATTCCTCCAAATAAGAAAAGATCAAAGCAACCAAACAAAAGCAACTCATCTTAGTGGAAACTGAAAGCAGCAGCTAGAAACAGATTTAAGTCTATTGAAGATGATAGTTGCTAATATTAAAAAAGCTAACAAACGAGTTGTAGAAATAGTTAAATGAAAAAAAAAGATAAAATGGAATAAGGTAAAGATGACATACACATGTGATCAGAAATTATCAGAATTATTTTCAAGAGCTAGAACAACCAAAATATTCCAGAAATCTCAAACAATTCTAATGACACATTGAAAAAATCTAGAAAAGGAAACAAAGTACAACCTGGATAACCATATGCTGAAGCACAGGCTTCCATCCAGGAAAAATTAATGCAGTGACTGACAGAGAATTAACAGAGTTGATAGTAAAGTTCATTCCAGTATTTTCCGTAAAAACATGCTGGTTGCCACTTATGTCATATACATCAGTTTTGGTAATGATAATATTGCTGGCATAATACATTTGTTAACAGTACCATTTTAATAGCATGAACACAGGTATACAAAACCTAAAACAAGCAAAAATGTTAATTTATNGGGTTCGGCTAGAGGGCGACCCCCGTGGTATCGTGGCCATTTATATAGTAGTGGGGGACAAATACAGCATCATGTATTTGGGTAAGCAAGGTCACTCACAGAAAGCAAGGGTACTTATTTACAGCTATAGGGCACTTTTCTCACAAACAAGTTTTTACCTAGCAACCTGCAGGTGTGCAGGCCAAGGCAGCGTACTTGTGTTCCCAAGCCAACATAAGCCCTTTCTCACGGGCCAGTTCCCTGTTGAGGCCATGATCTGTACTTTTCCATACAGAGGTATCATGTTTGTTTGGTTTTTTGTGGTTTTAGAGCCATCTATACAGCTCTCAATTTTTTCATCTGCATTTTAACTAATCTTTTCTGACTACCAGGAAGCTCTGGTTAACCAGCAGAACTATCGCCATCACAGCCCTGAATCCTGTGACCAGCAGACCTGCACTGAAGACAACACTAACTCAAAATTAGTGTGGGGCTGTGCCCTGGCAGAAAACCTAAAACAAGCAAAAANTAACAAACGAGTTGTAGAAATAGTTAAATGAAAAAAAAAGATAAAATGGAATAAGGTAAAGATGACATACACATGTGATCAGAAATTATCAGAATTATTTTCAAGAGCTAGAACAACCAAAATATTCCAGAAATCTCAAACAATTCTAATGACACATTGAAAAAATCTAGAAAAGGAAACAAAGTACAACCTGGATAACCATATGCTGAAGCACAGGCTTCCATCCAGGAAAAATTAATGCAGTGACTGACAGAGAATTAACAGAGTTGATAGTAAAGTTCATTCCAGTATTTTCCGTAAAAACATGCTGGTTGCCACTTATGTCATATACATCAGTTTTGGTAATGATAATATTGCTGGCATAATACATTTGTTAACAGTACCATTTTAATAGCATGAACACAGGTATACAAAACCTAAAACAAGCAAAAATGTTAATTTATTAAGTTCTTTCTCGGTGATGGTGACTATCAACCATATGTTCTTGTCCTTGCAGTGCTACAGAATACCACATTTATTGAGAGATAAAAGTATTTAAGGGCAGTTGCTATGAAATATCTGACATACTGTAAATGCATATGTTTGCTCATGTTGCAGTTAAGCGTAACATGATCGTTCTTAAGGAACTCAAGTGATAGGAAGTAATCACAGAGCACTGACAATGGATGCTATGACTAGGACACAACCAGCAAAGAATCAGCATCAAGAGCACGTTTCTGAAAGTCTTGTATGTATTACTTACATTGATCTCCTGCGCTACTTAGTATTTTTTATATAACTGACATGACAAACAGCATTTGAACAGAGACAGATTGAGCGAGTGAAAAATCAGCAGTTAAGGATCCGATGAGATACACTGAATACAAGAAAACTCTACGCACTTTAACACAACTAAGCGTGGATTCATTTTTCTAGGTACAAACAACACAGGTCACACAGAACAGAAAGCTCTCTGAAAAAGGCTTGCACCATATTGGACAAATCAGTCCATGAAATCTCAATGCATTGCCATAGTCAAAGGTGCTAATGTGATCGTTTGTTACATGAACAGGCAAGATAAGCAGTACAAATACATTTTAATTGGCCTTGTTGCAAGAACTGAGGTTCTTACAGTTCAGATGAATGTTCAGAAATCAGAGCATTCAAGGAAGTGTCATAGTGAGGGCCAAAATAGTAAAATATGTCTATTGGACACAGTGTCCCAATTGCCTACACTTTGGAGACTCTTAGGAGTGAACCTGATCACTTTATGTGCACAAAAGAACGTGCTAAACAGTTGTTTAGTTCAACAGGAAATATAACAGTCAAAAAAGATAAAAGAAAAAGAATGAAGTAGAATAAAGGTGCAGAAGTTTAAATCCTGATAGTAATTCACTGAAACAACCAAGAGTTGAGATAGATCTACCTTGCCGGACTGTTTTCTTTTACAGAGTGACTACTTCCTAAAAATCTGCCTTAGCTTGCACAGAAGTCAGTACAGAGCAGCTTAACGTTCCATGCAGGGAATTTTAACACTATGACAACGACCCTTCTGGATTCCCAAGGTATTCCTATTGAAGACTCTCCTGAATCATGTGCGCTCTCATTTTAAATCATAACACTTTCAGAACATTATGGCAACAATTATCTCAATTACTTACACAGAACAGTAATATCAGGCAAATAGATATGTATACAATAATTATACAATACATGATTATATTTAAGTGTATATATATAAACTTTTATATAAAATGTTCTTAACACTTCCGCTTGAGTTTGTCAGCTAGAACACAGTGAGCCTGCTGGTGTCAAATGCAAGTCCATGATGATGGGTGGCAAATGCAACTGGGATATAGGAAAAATGATCAGATCAGAAAAAGACTTTATTCAGCAGTTTATGAGAAAAGAAGAAGTAGAGGGACAAAACAGAGATATTGAAAAGTTAATACTAGTACACAAAGACAGTTATGACAGCAGTAGTTACTGTTTTATTCAGTCTCACTGTTTTCCTCTGGTATCTGGTAGAGGTGAAAACATCCTGTGTGTTGCCAGTATCGCTTCATACAAGCAGATCAAACTAGCAGCTGCGCTGAATCGGCAATGTGTGCCTCAGAGGAGCTGGGTTTACATCTGACATACGGACGGTAGAGCAGTAGAGTCAGCCCCCACAGCTTATACTGGTGGTGCAAAGCAAGATTCACAAGAGTACAGAACACAGCAAGGGAGCAGGAAACTCAGAGTTACAAGAACAGTACTATACTACAAATGCTGAGAAGCACATTGGAAACAATGAAAATATGCCTATCAGGCTTGACTTTCCGGGGATGAATCCATCTTCAACAGGTAGAACTAGAAATTGCTGAGGAGTCTACAAATACCCCCCTTTCTTCTCAAAACCAGCACACTCATTAGTCATGAATGAATTATCAGAGCAGAAATAAACATGCTCTGGCACAGCTCTATTTCTACAACATTTCCTAAAACAGGACGTGTCCCTCTGGTTAAATGTTGGTTTCTGAAAGAGTTGGTAAAAATTAATGCTTACTGTACAACCATGACCTCGAGCAGTGTCAGTTCAAGCAGCTTTCTACCTGCGCTGTTCCTTCAGGTATATAGTTAAAACTAACATAAAGTCACACCACGAATCAAGAACAATTCCTAGAGATGGTTTTCACTACCTAGCTCCCCAGACAGTTCTTGGAGGAGTACAGCCTGGGGGCACAGCACAGACAAAAATGGCCAGCACTGCACGGAAACAAAATGCAAAGCAACTATCAGACAACACAAATTGTGTATCTGTACAAAAATCTTTGAGACAAGCTCGTTCAGGCAAAATCTCCATGAAATACCAATTTATATAAAGTATGCCTTAAAGAAAAACAAAATTAGAAAACTTCATTGTCATTGAAGATGATAAGAAAGCTGCAGAATTTATCACCGCTACGTTTGCTCTGTCTGTACATATTTTGAGTACGGTTATTTACAATGCATGACAAAGTTTCTGATTTAGATACTTGAAAAATATGTATTTGAACGTAAACACCTCTTATACTAAGTATCAAGTCCAAACTGGATGGATGCAAGTTGTTATACAATAACAAGTAACATTAAATTATAGAAAACTAAAGCATCAGCTTAAAAATGAAATGCAAAAAGCCATTTAACAATATGAAATTTGACAGCATCACACTACGCCACTCCAAATACAGCATACACTTCAGTAGCCTCAACAGTAGAATTATAGTTATAACATTTTCTAAAAACTCATGTGAAAACAAAAATCTAAAAATCAACCATACCAATCAGCAATACCAAAAAAAAAAAGCAGCTTCAAGATGCAAACATTCATCCTATTTACCTCTTCTAGTGTGTCTTCAAGACCAGCTCTCTACCAATCCATTTATATTCATAGTCAAACAAATAGAGAGTCCTGTTAATCTATGTTTTGTTTCACATCAGTTTTCAAAAACAAACAAACAAAAAGTATGTTATAAAAATGTAAGGATTTTCTGTTTTGTTTTTGGAAAGATGGAGGAGGCAAGGCATTTTATTATCAATTTATGATTAAGAAAAACAAATAGGCATGCACACTTTTCCACAGAGCCACGTGCTTGCTCTTCCCTTCCATTATTCTGTATTGCTGCTTTCATTATTTTTTCAGTTTTTGCTGCTGCTCAAAGTTAGAACCCCTCCTCCTTGAGGAATTTGGAAATCATGACAAACTATAACGAACACTGGAACTAAAATGTTAGGTGAAACTTTTGACAATAAAAATGTTAATTATTTTGAATCGTTATTGCAAATTGGAAATTCTCAACAGTCATTAAACACAATTTTCAAGCTCCTTACAATTAGGATAGGATACAGCACTATCTAATGACTTTGTAACGGAATGACTGGCTGTTATCTTTTTTTAAAATCTGTATTTTGTTAATGAGCTGGCTAGCAGGACAAACTTTAGGTTTCTTAATATTTCACCCTAACTTTTCATGGCAAACTCTTAGATGTCATAGAATATCACATACACACAACTGCTTACCTTCTTGCCTGCTCTGAGAAAGAAAAAATCATAAATAACCTCTGGAGGTTCTCATTAAAGGTATGAGTCAGCATATGAAAATACCCTTAAAAACAACCCTGTTCTTTTGAAAATAGTCTTCCAAGCTCCAGTGCCTAAAAACGAGTACTCACTCATGTCAAATGCATGCAAATATTTTGATTATTAACAATTAGAACACTAAATTTTATCAAGAATTTACACAGTCGACAAACTGAGTTCTTTAGGAAACAAAATCTTTGCCTTATTTTGAAAATTTAGTTTAAGTTTAGATAAACAAGTTATTTTCCAAAATCCACAGATAACCAAGATAAAGAATACAAAAANAAAAAAAAAAAAAAAAAAAAAATCAGTTCCTTACCTTTGTCTTTATGTAGAATGGTGATGACTGGTGAATAGGCAAGTCCATGAGGCTATTGGAATTTGTGACACTGTTACTGTTAGCATGTTCGTCTTCTCTACTGCTGTCATCAGACTGATCAAAATCATCGCTCTCCTGGTCCATTTCCTCCTCCTCTTCCACCTCCTCCTCTTGATCACCAGCATGTTCATCATCATCTTCCTCTTGGTTACAAGTGGATTCTTCATCCACCGTATTAAGTCTATTGTTATTTTCTTCTAACTGTTCTTGCTGGGATTCATGTCTGTCATCAAACCCAGGTTCTTCTCCTATCTCCCCATTCCTCCCAATGTGTTGCTCCTCTTGCTGTCGTCTTTGCTGCTGCTCCTCCTCTTCTACAACCCGATTCATCTGCTCCTCATCTACTTGGCTTGAGGAAGCATTACCTCGAAGAGACCCACCAGTTCGTCGCCTCTTGCTGCCCACAGAGAGCAGTTCCTGATTCATTTCCAAAAGCCAGCTTGCTACTTCTTGGACCTTGGCTAGGCTATCTGAAGATGCAAATGCTTTCACATTCTAAGGAGACAAAAAGAAAACATGGGAAATTTTAACCTGTATTTTTGATTACATCACAAGGCATGAAAAAAATTTTTGCATTGTATTAACTTGTGACAACTTCCAGTTCCAAACAGTAAGGAATAATTTCGATTTGTCTGCACACTGGGTTTTTCCAGTTCTTTGTCAACTTTGTAGCAAGAGAATCATTTCTACTACCATACAGTCTGATCATGACCTCTGTTAACAACATATTTTTCAAAAAGTTCAGATGCTTTTCAAAACTACTTGCCCTTCTAGACAATCCACCAGACACAAGAACCATTAGCATGCTTGCTAACAGAAGATAAAATTACATGACCTTATTTGCTCAAAACTGGACAAACACAATTTTCAAATGGCATTATATATTCCCTCTCATTTGATTACAGACTTCATAGTTGACTCACAATTACTGACTTGCTTTTGGTCCTATGTCATAAGACCAGGCTTATTTTCAGGTACAACTGTACTAAGAAGACAAGAAACTTTCAGTTTTCTTTTAGATGCATAGATGCAT
>WBMW01000423.1:333532-405696 GCA_013396635.1 Penelope pileata | reverse complement strand
GGGGGGGGGGGAGTGCACCTACCATAGAACAGTCTTATCACCGGCAAGGCTTAAACTGGCCACAGACACCCAATGGCCACAAACAGACAGCACTTGTGAGACCTTGCAGGCCAGAAATGGCACCTGCCCTGATAGGCTAAGATCACTGTTAACAGTACTCCAAAATCTAACAAGCCACAAGAATTGTTAGGTAAGACCGAGAAGCTCAGAGATTTCTCAGTTTGGGAACACATTATAGAAATTGAGAAATACTAATGCCAAACACCAGGAGGCAATTTTCAAATTATCTACACGTTCAGCTACACGTGTGGATGGAAGCAAGACACAAGAACAGAGGGATATAACGCTGTCTAGCTATATATTAAATTAGGCATCAAGTTTTCCAGTTCTACAAATCTTCTTCCCTGGCCTGCACCAACACATCCTGAATCACGTTCCCCAAGACTCAAGCGGTGTGCCAAGTATGCAATGTTAGAGACAAGCTCAACTAGCAGTCAGGTTCACAGGCTGCATGTGAAAATACGTGCCAAGAGAAAGTAACCAGCTTTAATTTGCATGTGGAACCTCTGCTCTCAAGTGTATGTACAGCACATCACACACTTGGCATGCTGAGCCATAAGAGATTCTGAAAGCACAATACCACAATTCTGGAAAGGAGCACGAGTGCCCAGTCTCCTTACAGTAGAAGCATTGAAGGACTTGAGCTTCCACAAGGACTTCAGTAGATACTCTCCAACCCTATCTTCTACCCTCCCACAGCTAAAGGAAAACTATCTTCAAAAAGTCTTCTACCAGTAATAGGGGTTTGTTTTGTTTTGTGGGTTTTTTTGTTGTTTTTGTTTGTTTCTTTTTAAAACAACATATATAGAAACATCAAAGTTACAGCTGAGAGAGGAGGAAAGTAACAGAAAGCATAGCTGTATCGTGTTGTAACGTATGAGCCACAAAAGTACATTCACAGATATTTTTAAAATCTTGTTTGGAGAAGGACTCATAGATAGGATTCTGCACACTTGTCTCCTCTTCTGCAGGGAAGCAATACTTAAATCTCAAAAATGCGGCTCTCAAGTTTCCACATATCTAGCCAAATGACAATTGCCCCCAATAAATCCTTACAAGCTCAAAAGCTGAAATACATGATCCAGGAAAGTGTCCACTAGCAATTAGTTTCAATCCATGATGTAGAAGCTAATAGTAAAAGACAATTAAGCTACACCTGTCAAGGCAAGGACAGGAATGAAGCAGAGAGACTGTACTGAATTCTGCTTTTACCAGTGGAATAAAACCATTGGGGCACTGAGGTACACGACCCAAAACACAAGGTAATGACTCCAGCCTTGAATGCAAGAGGCATCAAAAGGGAACATGTTTAATTTTCTACACATAGTAAGCAGCACTTGAGAAAGATGTCATTAACAGAGCATTCTAAGAGAAATGTTTTCATTTACTTTTTTTGCTGAAGCCTTAGCGTATCGGAGAGATGTTTAATCACTCCATTTCCCAAATCAGCCAAATTTAGTTGGGTAAACAACCTGAGGCTAGCACAATAGGGCTTACTACATACTTTACGCATTATGAACGGGACAACAGTCCATATTGTTTTCTCATAAGTGAAAAAATTGATTTTTTTAAGCAATAAATCATTTAAAAATCATAATTAAAAAAAGGACCACACAAGAAATTTAAACCTTCATAGTTTAGCAATTTTAACTTCTACCACAAACAATTCTCTAATCACTAATGAAGCTTAAGAGTTTTAAGCAAGTTTTTTAGCATCATCAGCATAATTTTAAATATACACATCAATTTTCTGTTTAGGACATGCTTTATAAAGCTGAAAATGCTGCACTTTTTTCTGTATAGCATACTTCCAATTTTTATCTATAAGCATCAAAGGACGGCTTTAAAATAATGAAGTAATAAAGTGCATCAAATTTTGCTAAACGCTTAAGTGAGAAAAATAGCTACTGTTGCTGTTGATAATACACCCAAATGAAGTTTCAGCCAATCAAAAAAGCATGTGCTAATTTCATTATTTATTTTTAATTATCCCTCCATTTTTTGCAGTGCCCATCAATTCACAAGGTTAGCTTCAGCCACAGGTCATTTTGGTTCAACTCTGTACCTAAATGAACGAACTCAGCCTGTTTTTTCCAGAAGCCTGAAAAATGCTTTATCAAAGTTTAATTACAAGCAGTACTACATCAGAAAGCATCAATACGCAAAGAGGTGATACATTTGCTGAAGCACTTATCTGAGAGATCTGAAACATTAAAGCTGCCTTCTGTCACACAAAGTGCTTTCAGAATTAACTACTGCAAGCCAATACGCAGGATGCAATCATTTCCACAGAGAAAGTAGATAAGGAACAGTATCGGATTATTATTTCGCAGGACAAAGTATATTCACAAATCAACTGCCAGAAAACTTAGATGTCACTTTTCATCAACTACAGGGCCTCCTTCACCTGCACCCTGAGCCCCACGTTTGGATCAGCCGAGCCTCAGCAGGTCAGTACCAGGAAGCTGCTGCAACGAGGCATTTAGACAGGCACCAAGGGATGGCAGTGCAGTGGCAAGGCCTGTGTGTGCACGAACACGCAAGCTCATTCAACCCTATCAACAAGCCTAACATGCAGCTCTCAGGGAAATTTTGTAAACACTTTCACCGTACGGAAAAGCAAAAGGCAATAAATCCCTGAGGAAAGTGGAAGCCCCAGAACAGAGCCAGCTGTGAATTCAGAGTTGAAGAATGCATCTCTATCTACGTTCAACATTAAACACTGCTAATGCTGAATTCTTCAGCTTCATCCACTACACGTGCACAGAAGACAGCTTAAAAAAATAATGCAGAAAGACAGTTGCTCAAAACCACCCGTAAGAAACGACATGCAACTTCAGGGAACCAGGGAGGAAACGCCTCAGGCTGATCCGCCACAGCAGCCTCAGCTCTGCGCTGAGGGAAGGAGCGCTGCCCGCCTGCCTTCCCGCCTAAACGCCTCAGCCCCTCCAGCGGGCACAGGAGCTGTTAGACACTGCTCAACTTGTACAAACCTAACTACGGGACAGCAGGAAACCTCCAGCAGTACTGCTGGTTTCCTACTGGTACATCCCTATCACTTGAAACTAATTAAAAAATGAAAGAATGCGTGTCAGAGGCAGAGACCTTGGAGTGGGGAAATAGAGGTTATTTTGCGTTGGGTTATTTTCTGGGGTTTGTTTGCTGGTTCATTTTTAAATGAAGTGCAGCAAAACGTGAAAAAGTTATTAAGATTGAACTTTGAAATGAAAGAGGGACTAAACTGGTTAGCAATCTAAATCATGCTAATACGGACCAAGATAGCAATTAGTGAAATGAGAAAATATTGACACTGAGCAAACCTCAACCACAACCCTGGTAGCAAGCAGTAGATGTTTATGGAATAAATATTTTTGAGATTATCAATACGGTAGACAACGAATCGGACTAACAAAAAAAGCTTCTGTAGATTGTGGATTAAATTCTTCACACTAATATAAGTAACCCAGTAAAAATTGAAATACATTGCAGCAAGTAATGCTGAATTATAACTGAGAGGTCAAAAGATGGTAGACAAGAAAGTTCCTGCCCAAGCTAAGGACTTTGTTTCAACACCCCAGCCTGCCTTCTGGAAGGGAAGCTCCTGCCAGCACAGCTTGCCCAAGATTGAGGCTGGTGGGTTGGTGGCTTAAAGCAAGGGCCTCGTCAGCAAGCAGTGCAGAGCCAAGGAGCCGGCACCCACCGGACAGGCTCTGGGAAGGGCCGAGGGCTGTTATTTCCAGATTAGCTCGAGCCCTAGTGCCAGAGCAGGCCCTACAAGCTGGAGAAGTTGGAGGACACCTTCTGGATTGGTTTCACCTAAGTTTTTGCCCTGTTCAAGGGAGGGAGTAAAAAAAAATAAAAAAATAAAAAATAATAAAAAAAATTGACAATATAGCCACAGTAGCTGACAACAGAAAACACTGTGCACAAGCAACCTATATTTTGCAAAAAGAAAATGTATAATGATTGTAGTACTGGCTACTAAGTTTGCATATGGGAAGACTCTGAACAACAGCAAAGCAACAAACTAAAACAAACATGCAGTAACTAGAAAACTACACCAAATGGAGAATCCACCACTTCTATAGCTTACAATACCGGACCATTATCCTCATGCAAGGACTTAATGAAGACAAGATACTTCAGATTAAGCCACACTGCAAAGTTATGAGCTTTAAACAAGTTACAGGAGATAAATTTTGCTGCAATAGACAGAGTAGCAACCTGGATTATAGCAACTGCTTCCACTAGTCATAAAACTCTGAGTTTAATATATTGTTGAGAACAGGAAAAGAAAACAAGCCTTCTGTGTTTCCATCCGCAGAAAATGTACATTTAAGCAAGGTCAACACATAGCTTTAAAAACATTCAATAACTTTTCCTCAAGGTAAAACACATCATTCACAGTGCATCTCGTTCTACAAAAAGACAGGTATGCACGCATTTTCTACGAATGATAAGCAACTTCTTCCAAAGGTATACACACACCTCAATTTTCTCATCCAGCCCATGCACAGCCCCAACTCCAAACAAGTTAACTGGTAAAAAGTTTCTGTTTTTGCTCTATTGTCATTCTCCCCAGAAAATCTCTGCCACCACTTTTTTTTTTTTTTTATTTACACAAAAATGATCAGCAGACAAGATAGAGCAGAGCAGCATCCAACTTTTTAGTTGGATAAGAAATTATCCTACTCATATTATTCACTCTCTCTAGATACTATAACCGCCAATTCATGCTATTTATTCAGTCCAATACGGTCAAAGTAACCAATACTAAAATGAAAGCACTCCTCTAATGACTTATGTCAAACATAAACCTGATAGCACATGAAAAACTAAACATTCAGTAAATAAATTAAAAAAAAAACACAACACAATTAAGGTTTCCTGTGCAAATTTAATAAAGAGCAGCCACCTGTAATCTTCTTGTGCAGTCAGTTTTAATTACCTCTCCTCCCTACTATAATCTGCCCCCAACTTTCTTCTGGCCTTACCTTTTTAGCTACCTTCTCAGGCTTTTCATCAAGTCTTCTTGAATGAAGACAATTCCTTGAGCTACAAGTAGTCAACATGCTTATTCTTTCAACTATGATAAAATATGTATGACCATGTGTAGGGGAACTGTTAGGTCAGGGCCTGAACCGGTGATTGAGCACCTGGTGAAGGGGTGTGGTTGGCCCCCGGAGCACAGGCAAACTGTTCACACCTGTGCTGCCCTGTGACCAGAACCGGTGGGCCTGGGGTGGGGTTGCCACAGCCTTAGATAAGGGCCAGCCAGGCAGAGATCAGACAGATCAGAAAACACAGAGAGGATGAGAGAGTAGTACAAGATCAGAAAGCAGTTGGAGGAGCAGCAGCAGAAGGAAGGATCTGAGGAAGCAGTACAGGAAAAACAACATGGAGCAGAACCTCCAGCTCCTGATGAGATAAACAGCATAGTTGGATGAGAGAAATGGCATAGTTGAGCGAGACTTTGGAACTTCTTCCGTTACACTATGTCTAATTTAACACAGGTTAAGGTATTTCATACCTAGAAAACAAAGAGTCCAGTACTCATTGCATTCTTCTGACCTGCAGCTATACCTGTACAAAGGTTTCAACCTGCAGGTGTTCAAACCCTCCTTAGAATTCAACTACTGAATCAAAGATAACGTTTTCTGCCCAAGAGGTCTTTGTCCTGTTAGTGTGAGAGAATAAATTCTTTCATTTTATGGATCCATCCTTTCTTGGCTCTACATTTAACTCTTTCATAGCGTTTCCACATGATCATCATTTGTATACTTTCAACATCATCGTAGAGGATTAACTTTTAACATCCATTCTCTATTCAGAAACAAATAACAGTGTATTGCATGTTTAAGTGGGTGAATAAAACCCTCTTCATCCATTATGTTAAGAGCCCAATCTCTTCAAGGCAGATTCCCTGAACTCTTACAGACAGTGACTGTGGGCAGTCAGAAAAGCTGCAAAAGGTGTGATGTGTGTGCTTGTTCCGTACAGGCAGGGCACGAACCAGCATCACCTAGAGTGAGGTTCATGCACACACACAGAATGGGGATGAATTACAGCTAAAACATATACCAGGGATTCTCTGTCTTCACAACAGCAGAAGGAATGGCAGATCTTAACACTATAAACCAAAAGTCCATCTCTTCCCTCCTCAGGCACCCTCATCAAAACTGGGAGAAATGCTCTGGCTAAAACTTTACATAGAAGACACCTAACCCAGAAAGATTTCTTTTAGAGAAAAAAAAAAAAATCCATCTGAGTTCAAGTTGCAGCAATAATGTTTATAAAATGTACTAACAGAGACCTGCTGACAAAATTAAAGCAATCAACACAAAATGGGAGGACAGAAAACCACCAATCTTTTCTATAAATGCTGCTCTGCAAGTAATTCATGGCCTTAGTTCTTGTATTTGAAGTGTTCAAAAAAAAGTGTACATTTCCTTGCTTCAAAAAGAAGAAAATATCATAGCCAAAAATTACTGAATCATGCTTTATACAAAGTATGTTTTTACCTTGACACTTAAAAAATGAGAATTATTGCAAGATACTGTGCAGTAAGTACGGGGTGATTATAAGAGCAAAATGGAAAAGTGATCCACTATGGTGGATGTTGTTGAAAGACTCCATCGCCTAGTAATAAGAAAATGGTGTAAAATTAAAATCATAAATCCTTGTCCTCAAAAGCCATAACCTAACCAACAATTATCAACACAAGCACAGGGTTACTGAAGAAGTGGAGAGCTCATGTCTATTTACCAGAAATCCTGCTCATACCTCTTAGCTCCCTGAAAGCTAGGGCCAAATGATTCCAGAAGTTACTCCTTATTTTTGATTTTGCATTGTTATGTTTTCATCAGGAAGAGTGAATGGACATAATTCATATAAAAATAATTTTAAATCCTTGGAAGATATAATGGGAGGCAACAATCTACAAGAGGAGATCAATATTACGACTAATCTGACTGTGTTCATATAAATAATCATGTTATTTTTAGTACTTACATCAATAATAACTGTTACACAGAAGATGGCTGGTGGGTCTTTGCACTAACTGCTCTTTAGAGAAAAAAGAAATAATCCGTAAAATATGACAAGTTAACTATCACACGTGACTAATAAAAGGCTTCTCTTCCCTTTTTCTCAGAAAAAGGAAGCAGCAAAAAGCTTTAATTTTTTTTAATGTGTACCAAGAATTCCAGCAGCTATTGAAAACAACATAAAATAGGAGTGTCCTCCATACAATCCTCCATGCTGCCAATTCATTTCTAACATTAAGCAGTGTCCTTTTTCCTCAATGAGAGGAGCTCTGAGCTAGAAAGGTAAAGTACATAATTTTTCATTACATTGTCTTAGCCTTTGCGTTTTGACAGTTTTACTGTGACTTGGGTTCTTATATTCACCTTTTTTCACCTGTCTGTAAATAAGTTCTCCTTGCGTAATGAATGAATACACATTTTTAATGAACACCTGCTTTCTTCACAAAATAGATTATTGCAGGAAGTTTATACTACTACCACTAGCAACATAGCACAAGCATTCTCATTTGTCCAATTCAGAACACCAAGTTTCTATCTGTTAATATTTCAATCTCATCTAAACTATGCCTTCTGTGCATACGAATAAGGAGGAGTTTCTTGCTAGAAGCAAACAGTAGATAATGTTCAACAGCAACATAGACTGAATATCTTCAGCTACATTAGTAGGGGAGCACATGGACTGAAAAAAATTGAGATTAGAAAAATAATTACACTGCCTTCAAATTTAAAGACGATGTTTAATGCCTACATAGCAAGGCCTAGAAATGTAGAAACAGGACCATCCCAACTCTTACTTCATGCTAAATACAAACATAATATAGAATCTCTCTCTACAAAAGCTCACCACAAATCATGAAAGCTGTCATCCTGGTTGTGTGACAAGTGCAGCAGGACACTAAGCAGTTCTTAAAACACAGGTTTGGGAAAGCTGGGGCTTGGATTCACCCCTCCTGTCCCTCCCCAAAAGTAAATTAAAGGGATTCATGGCTCTGTGGTGGTTGTGATAGCTTTCCAAGTTGTCTCCAAATCTCCACAGCACTCAGTATTGTATTCACCTCTTACACATGCTTTTTTGCCCTCAGACCAGAAGACCTACATTCCCAGCATCAGAAGTCCTCAAGGTCAGTTTTAGAGCTTTATTGACAGCACAGACCTTCCCAGTATCCTGGAAGAACAACCATTTAGGATGTTTTTATGCAGCTCAAGGTCTTTTATCCGTATGTACGAAGCCAGAGAGAGGAGGATCACGCTCCTGTTCATGCTTTCTAGTAGGAACTCCAGTAAAGCCATGTTGAGTGTTACCATAACATGGCAAATGCACCAGTTAAGGTCTAGCTTCCAAGAGAAGCAACCAAATCCAGAACAAAAGCTCAGTAGCATGCTATCTTTATGTAAACAGGCAATATGACTATCATGCAGGAACAACCAGTTTGTTCCTAAATATCTAGCTGAACAGGGATTTTATTTGATAGACAAGAAGTGACAAGGTCCAACCACAGAATGATGGTATCAGAAAAATCCAAACGGAATTAACTATGAGGATAAGTACTCACTGTATAGCTTACTAGGAAGACATTAAATTCATCACCACTGAGTCTTAAATTAGAAAAATAGTCCATCTGAATTTAACATGCACATTTAAAAGCTATGGAACACTATGCACAAGCACAGCTACCAGAGATGCTTGCTGCCTGAGAACACACACAGGCAACCTCCTCTCTGCTCCAGCAGTGACACAGACAAAACACGTTACTAAACTGTTGATCAGAAAGCGCCTAGTTCCGCTGTAGAGTAAGCTCAGGACCACCAAGCTTAACACACAGGCTAGTAGCTGGCACAGCCAAAACCACCTTAATGTAAATCCTTCTTCAGCATCCACAACAGTGCTGAAATATAGCCCTCAGGCAATGATGAGTTTCCAGTGGAAAAAAACTTACAGACCTTAGCAATACATTAGGCTGAACTGCTTTCTGAATCCATTCACACAGACTGCTACCTAGCACAGTGCTGCTTTGCAAAGCAGCATCGCAAGAGCAATGCACAAATTACTTCCAAGCACAGCTGCTCATTATTAATGCAAGTATTTGAAGGTAAAAGCAAAACAGCATTTGGCAGCAAGAGTGCTGCCATTAAGATGCTTGGTCTAGAAACCTCAAAGTGATTTATGGCATACCCAGCTGACTTCTCTGTCTCTGTTTCTTTCCTGTCCACTAATCATAAAAAGTCATTTTGGGTACATTTCCCCAAATTATGGTTTTTACTGATAGTGAATTGCAATTTTAGCAGATGGCTAGTGTCAGCTTCTGGCAAAACGGTAGTGTGATTTCTTGGACAGAATCTCTAATTGAAATGCTGCAGAAGTGCAGCACGAACAGACAGACAGGCAGAACTAAAGGGTGAACTTGGAACACAGAACAGAAGAGATGGACAAAAGAGGTGAATTTCAGCTCAAGTGGGGGAATAGACCTTCAAGACAGACAGCAACAGCATTTCATTCAATTTAAACTGAATTTAGTTAAGCTTAAATAGGGGGAAGGAGAAGAAATTAATACTATATAGTAAACACTTCCCTACCTTTGAACTGCTTGAGATGAACAGCTCTAATGTACAATGGCAACATGAACAGATGAAAATACACATGCATTGCACTGAAAAGCATTCCAGTGGTTAAAAAGAAAAGGAAAGCACTGCAGGACTGAAGTTGAGGAAAACATGAATGGTGGTGACTGGAATTTAGGAATATTTGTACTGGAACTATTAGAAGTGTTTAGAATTAAATATCCCCTTTTCAAGTAACTCTTAAGGACAGCACATAGAACCTTGCTATCTCTATACACTGAGAATTGCCTTCTCCCTTTACTGTTAAGAAGCTTCATGGCATAGCACAATGTTCTCAAGAAGCTGGAAACAATGTAGCCTGTTAGAGATGACCAATGAAGTAAAGCAGAAGCAATGCCAGTTATGCCACAATAAGCTCTCTGTCTTTAGTCAGTCCTGACACAGACTTCTGCATCAGAACTGAGGCTAGGAGTTAACCTTATTCATTATATTGAGGTGAAAAAAAAAAAAAAAAGTAAAAATAAAAAAAAAAGAAATAAAGTGACAAAAAAAATATATAGCCAGGTAGTACAGTCTGAGGCTTTATCCATGTTCTTTTTCGTCCAGACAGTAATAAGACAAACAACAGCTATAGGAGAAGTCTGTCCATACATAGCGTTGTATTTGTAGTCTGTATGTTGGGGAAGGAGAGGGACAGGAGACAGGGGAGGGGGAGATGACATTTTCAGTTTTTCACACAAGCAATATTTTCCTCGATCTATATTCAGTGTCACCTACTTCCAGTCATCTCCTCCCACCCTTCACCCTGTCTTCCTTGCCTTGTAAGTTTGACTTTTAAACAAAGTTTAGCTGAAGGAGAAAGTATACTCAAATTTTGGTCATCATATAATCATCTTGTAGTACTTCCTATGGTGCTTTATATTTTCTTTGCTAAATTCAGAATTTTAATTTGGAAAAGCAGAAGTTTTTAGTTAGTGAGCAGATGTTGAAAACACTAACAGTAAAGGTTGTTCTAGGTTTAAAACAAACAAACAAACAAGCAAACAAAACACCATGAAAGACTCTTCCTTTCCTTTATTCATGAGATAGATAAATCCAACAAGTACCAAGGGCAGAGCACCTCCGGTGCCCAAGCTGCAACACCACTGCTTAAACACCCAGTCAATAATATTAACAGTTCTAAAGCTAAAATGTTCCACATGGTCCAACATATCTGAGAACGGACTCCAAGTAACGTTAATTAAGAAATATAGCTTAATTTGAAAAGTAGTGTTTTCAGACTGCATTTCTAGAAAAGGTTATAGGATGGGCAAGGAACAGCCTACCAGAGATAAAAGAACCATTAATACAAACAATATTTTTCCCCCCTTGAGAAAAAAAAAAAAAAACTGAACTCCCAAGTCCTGCCAAGCTGTCACTAATAAAGTTTTTCATGTGAAGATCCGTAGTGGCAAAGCTATTGTCTAAAATTTCTGTTTGCATTCCTTGTTTTCAGTTGCCTATTCTTTAAAGAAGTTTGAGGGACTATTATCTGAAATGTTCAGCTGTCATGTAGTCTTAATTGCCAGGAAAAAAATGAAGTAATTCTGTCGGTACTGCTAATGCAGCTGGGAATAAAGGGCTGCAATATATTACAGAGATTTCTTTTTATATTATTTAGGCTTAATTCAGCTGAGTTATAAATTCAATTTATAAGATAAGAAAAAGTAGCTATGGATCAAGTTGGGGAAGAAAATACACTTCATACAATCAACACAAGATACGAACACCGGTGCGTTTTACCATTTTGGGGGAAAAATACAGATCAGCTTCATTTCCATGAGGTTGCTGTAAAAGAACAAGAAGTAATATGTATTTTAGGAAGAATATCTATCTGTCCACTGTCCCAATTCATATCTTATGAAACGTTCAGCTGTGTGCATTCAATCAGATTTTGTACAGTATCTGCTTGGCAATATTGGCTCAATTCTGAATACTGTGATTTCAAAGATGAACTCAGAAAATATGTACTCCGTCCAGAGCTAGTCAATGAACTCATTAAATGCCTTTGTATCCACATCTGATAAGAAGTCTTTGATCTCCATTTTTTTTCCCTTTTAATAAAAGCAAGAAATATAAATAAAGAAAAATGGCAGCATTTACCAGAGTTGCTGAAATCTGTTAACACACTGGTTTGTTTGCTTTTTCAGCATCTTTTGCAGAAGAAAGACTTAAGTAAAACAAGGTCACATACAATTGGGACACAGCAGAACAATTCCCTTTTTAGTGGCTCACTTAAAAGCAAAAAAAAAAAAAAAACAATTATGGTCTCCACACTGCACTGAAAACAGCAAACATCTTCTCATTAACCTCACTTCTCCAGAATGCTGCTGACCACACGTTGGTTCCTGAGCATTATGTCGTCCGTGTCACCCAGAGGCTTTCCGGTAGCAGATCGAAGCTCTGACCTTGCAGAACAACAAGGCACTTGCCAGGTTTGTGTGCAATTGCCAGGTTTAAAGGAGGAAGGTAACCCAGCCTGTCTAAAAAACTCTGGCCTCTGCCCAGACAGACACTTAGAAGGCTCCAGTGGAGAAATGGAAATGGTTGCAATTACTGTTATTGGTTTAATGCCCTTAAGACAGCTCTCCGAGAATCTTACTCCAGTCACTGATTAAGCAGCATGGTTCAGCAGCAGGGCATTTGCCTTCTAACCTAAGAAAACTCAAATTAGCTTGGCCAAACTCTGTTTTGTGACTGGCAAAGTAGTTTTGGGTATCTGCTCGACCAGAGATTAAATGAGGCTCCTGGATAAGAACGTTAGTTGGCCTACAACATCAGTGACAGCAAGGCATTCGAGTGTTCTTCCAAAACCCATGAAGCAATATACTTTTTAAAGTATTCTGTGTTCCCGCTCTATAGCGCTTTCCTGCTGCAGAAAGGTGCTGTGAATACAAACAATGAGAGAAGCTGAGTCCAAAACGGGACAGCACAGACCACGGAAAGAATGAATGAAGATAATGTTTCCCGATCACCTAAAAGAGATACTGGTACGGTCTGTACAATAGAAACACTCCTAAAATTTGAAATTCACAGAATCACAATATCCTGACTTGGAAGGGACCCACAAGGCTCATTGAGTCCAATCCCGGGCTGCACACAGGACCACCCAAAATCAAAACTCTATGTCTGGTCACAGGATACTGGTGGCAAAGCCCCGTCAACAGCCCATCAACCTCAGTGTCCCCAAACCCACTCCAGACAAAGTCAGGCAAGTCAATGTGTCACCAGCTGGAGCAAACTGACCCCATACAGTCAGCACTGGTTGAAAAGTGACTAACGTGACCTAAGGACAGCAGACTGTGTACCCTTTCGGGAGGCATGAACATCTTGTATGATTGAAAAATTAACACCTATCCAGAAACTTAAATTCTTCAATAAAAGCAAACCATGTTTCATTGCTAGTATTACAGATCTCAACTTGTTTATTGAGGCTGACAGAAGCCACATATTAAAGGCCTAAATCAATATACTTGCCAAGCAGCTTGCTGTCTTTTGAACTTGTCATGGGAACTGCAGAGAATCTCAGATTTAGATATTTGTAGGCATTGATAAGATCCTCTCTCAGCCTTCTTTTCTCAAGGCTGAACAGACCCAGATTACTCAGCCTTTCCTCATAGGGGAGATGCTCCACGCCCTTTATCATCTTTGTGGCCCTCCACAGAAATGGCAATGTTGTTTTGTATGAGTCAGGCAAATGTCAGGGATGCAGTTTTCTCATTGAAAGCCAGTGATACATTCTTTTTCTTCTTCACATGAATAGGGATACATTGGTACAACTAACTCACCTCAGTATACAAGCAAAGATGTGCCAGTAAAAGCTGCTTGATATCAACTTAGCAGCAACCACACTGCAGAATGACATGGCAATGAAAGCAAGAACAGAGAACAGAACGCTACTGGCTTAAAAACATTGGTGTATTTCTTTGCATAGTTCTTGTACATAGACATGCTTGCTTTAAACTCTCTTTAGGAAGAACTGATACATCTGCCAGAGATTATTTCAACATAAAGGAATTCAGCTTGAACTAACCATAACAGCAAATTCTTAGAGTGAAGAAAAACTTCTTACCCTCACCACCATCACATGCAGAAAGTAGATACAGTGCAAATACTACAAGGTTAGTGTGGAGGCCAAGCCCCTAAACCAAATTAAACCAATGTGAAACTGGTTCTCTCTTCCCTATCTATCCTTTCCAAAATGCTGACAACCAAAGCCTTCAGTTTTATAGTTTGATCTGTTAGCTGTTAACATAACCTGTCAACATCTACAACAACTAGGTAGGTAAATTTAAAAATTTCAGTTTTTTCCCTTCCTCTTATGTTTTTTTTTAAAAAAAAACTTTCTTTTTGACAATGTGTATGTATTTAAACGAGGCTAGTCTTACCCCTACTTGCTATCAGACCCATGAAGAGCTAAAAAGGCACTTTAGAATCCTTTTTCAAATACAAACAGATTGCATTAAGTGTAGGATGGACAGTATTCAGAAAAAGCATTTTCCACTTCCGCCTCTCTTTTTAAATGCATTTGTGTCACTTGTCTGACAGTGTATAAAACAAAAGAGTTACTCATTCTAAATGAATGTCTTCAGAGCAGCCAGCAAAAATTCCACCATAAGCATGTGTGTATTCTATACAGACTGCAGTCTCACCAAACCACCAGTCTGTCAGGGCTGCGTATATGAGCCACCACTTCTCATGCTTATGTGGAAAGGCTTGGATAGTTTCTTTGCAACTGTGAACCCATCACAATGGCAGCTGCAAACGGGAAAAGGCACTGATATCATTGTCGTGATCCAGCTTTACTACAGGCCAGTCCATCCTCCTTACTTCTCAAGGGCGACGTCAGCACAGATGCACATAGGTGAAGAGAATCACTATCCTTCAAGGACAGCAGAGCCAAACAGCATCAACTGTATTGATCAAACACGGAGTGCGTTACTCCCCGTGCAGACCTTGTGTCCGTCCTTGCTGCTATGTCAGGTGTATAGTGTTGCAAAGGTCAGCTGCTACGCCACACAGCTGCCATGCAGTTCTTGGAGATCAGCACATTTCTGAAGCAAGTAGATGAAGTTACTTTGGCCCTAGTGAAGGGTGTCTTCATGTTAACAGGGAGAGATTTGTCAGACAGCTGATAACAGGTGGAAATCCAAAGCAGCTGATATGGTACAGTCTGTGAGGCAAGACTGTCTCATCCGTGTCACAGACAGCCCCAAAGTGATAGGGGAGGGAGCCTGAAGAATCTAATGCTGGTGACACAAGAGAACAGAGCTGAGGGACACAATGAACAGGTAGGGCACATTGGTTGTTGTTGGCTGTGAATGGGTTGGTTGTTGATTTTCTAACAGAGAAAAGTTGCTCATCAAAAAGACGTAAAATAACTGATTCAAACCAAATTTTGAGGCCAATATCAAATAATTTCAGAATATGGTTTTATCACTACCACCTAAAAATTATGTATTGAACTATAACAATTGTATTTTACTCCAACTGTTTCTATTGATACAATGCCAATTTGGAAGACTTCCTGAATAATTCTTCAGTTAGCAGTAACTGTAGCACCATCAAGAACAGAGTGTCTGTACTGGCCCATATTGGAAAAGCTTGCTGATTAGGTTTTGTCTTACCATAGGTACAGCTTGAAGCCTTGGACCTTACAGTAATCACTCACACTGCAACAGGTTGTGGAGTCTCCTTCTCTGGAGACATTCAAGACCCATCTGGATGCCTACCTGTGCAGCCTGCTGTAGGAAACCTGCTTCAGCAGCAGGGTTGGACACGTTGATCTCTAGAGGTCTCTTCAGTTCTGTGATTCCGTAAAATAATTACTTCAACACTGAGGGCACCAACTGTTTCAGGACCACATCTGCTCTTCACAGCTCCTACGCTTGGTCATATCTCTTGAAGAATTGGCTGTTTAGAAAGTACCAGCCAGTATAAGATTAGGCACTTGTGGTTCTTTTTGGAACTTCTGTCCCAAAGCTGTTTTCTACAGATTGCCCAAATATAGTCTCACATTCTGATTTTTGAGTCTGTGTGATGGAAAAAAGAAGCCTGTGGCACACACGCCTGGGAGCCTTAGTCATCTTTTTTTTTTCCTATTTAGTTGTGTGCACAGAGTTCCAGTGGGACCTGAAATATTAGCTGAACATTTTACAGCCAGATAAAATAGAAGGAAGGGATGCCATCCAGGGGGACCCAGACAGGCTTGAAAAGTGGGCCCATGTGAACCTAATGAGGTTCAACAAGGCCAAGTGGCAAGGTCTTGTGTTCGGGTCAGGGCAATCCCAGATATGTATACAGACTGGGAGAAGAACTCACTGAGAGCAGCCCTGTCAAGAAGGACTTAGGGGTCCTGGTAGATGAAAAGCTGGGCACGAGCCAGAAGTGTGTGCTTGCAGCGCAAAAGGTCAGCTGTATCCTGGGCTGCCTCAAAAGAGGGGTGGCCAGCAAGGCAGGGGAGGTGACTGTTCCCCTCTACTCTGCCTTACTATGGCCTATGTGGAGTACTGCATCCAGGCCTGGGGCCCCCTGCAAAAGAAGGATGCAGAGCTGTTGGGAGTGGCTACCAAGAAGAGCCACAAAGTTGATCAGAGGGCAATACTAAAACAAGCATCACATGGAAATCCTAGTTCACCAAATTAAGAGAGAAAACCACAAACAGAGCATGCATATACACAGAAAAATAGTTTGGAATAGGTAATGACACTTCCAGCTAACAGAAAGTAAGTGCTCTGTAAGCTCCCCTGGCACACCTATAGTGCACAAGATTTATTTTGCTTTCAATATAAGCTTCCTGACACATTAAATAAGCTATTTCAACAAACTTCTAGACAAAACAGGGGTGTAGGCAGATGCATATACTCTTTCCGAGGTGTAGCCCAGCCTCCCACCCCCAGCCCACTTATCACTGTATCCAACCAGATCCCTCATCATACCTGCACACATAAGCATCACTAATCCGCTTGAATCAGAATGAGCCAGGTTAGCTTAAAAGTTTAAGTTCTTAGCTAAGCCGATTTGTTTTGCCTGAAATAGATTAGGAAGCAACCACACGAGCAGCAACTAGAGACATGCATCCCAGAGTCCTGAGGGAATTGGCTGACGTAGTCACCAAGCCACTCTCAATGATATTTGAGAAGTCATGGCAGTCAGGTGAGGTTTCTGGTGGCTGGAAAAAAGGCAACGTCACACCCATTTCTAAAAGGGGTAGAAAGGATGACCCAGGGAACTACCCAAGACCTGTCAGTCCCACCTCTGCGTCAGGGAAGAAGATGGAACAGATCCTCCTGGAAGCTATGCTAAGGGACATGGAAGACAGGGAGATGATAGGACACAACCAGAATGGCTTCAGCAAGGGCAAGTCCTGCCTGACCAACCTAGCTGCCTTCTGTGATGGTGTAACTGCATCAGTGGACAAGGGAAGTGCCACTGATGTAATCTACCTGGACTTCAGTAAGGCTTTTGAAACAGGCCCCCACAGCACCCTTCTCTCTAAAGTGGAAAGATACAGATTTGATGGGTGACCTGTTCAATGAACAAGGAACTGGCTGTGAGAACGTACCCAGAGATGGTTAATGGCTCAGTGTCTGGATGGAAATTAGTGACAAGTGGTGTCCCTCAGGGGTCAGTACCGAGGTCGATGCTCTTTAATATCTTCATCAATGATATCAACAGTGGGATGGAGCGCACCTTCAGCAAGTTTGCAGACCACATCAAGCTGTGCGGTGTAGTCAATATGTCTGAGTAACAGGATGCCATCCCGAGAGACCTAGACAGGCTGGAACAGTGGCCCCAGGAGAACCTCATGAGGTTCAACAAAGCCAAGTGCAAGGTCTTGCACCTGGGTCATGGCAGCCCCCACTATCAATACAAGCTGGGAAATGAAAGGATAGAGCACAGCCCTGCCAAAAAGGACTTGGAGGTACTGCTGGATGGCACAGATCTGGATGTGAGCCAGCAGTGTGCCCCTACAGCCCAGAAACCCAGCCACACCCTGGTCAGCATCAAAAGAAGCGTGGCCAGCAGGCCAAGGGAGGTGATCCTGCCCCTCTACTTTGAGCTGGTGAGACCCCACCTGGGACACTGCGTCCAAATACGGACTTTTCAGCACAGGACAGACACGGACCTGTTAGAGCATGTCCAGAAGAAGACCACAAAAATGATCCAAGGGTTGGAATGCCTCCAGTATGAGGACATGCTGAGAGAGCTGGGGCTGTTCAGCCTGGAGAAGAGAACACTCCAGGGAGACCTGATAACTGCCTTTCAGGTATCTAAAGGGGGGCTATCTTAAAGAGGGGGACAGACTCTTTGGCAGATCTGTTGGGATACGACAAGGGAAAATGGTTTCAAACTAAACAAGAGGAGATTTACACTGGATATAAGAAGAAGGGTTTTCTACAATAAGGGTAACGAGGCACTGAAACAGGCTGCTCAGAGAGGTGCTCCCATCCCTGGAGACATTCAAGGTCAGGCTAGACGGGGCTCTGAGCAACCTGATCTAGCTGTAGGTGTCTCTGTTCATTGCAGGACAGTTGGACTAGACCTTTAAAGGTCCCTTCCAACTCAATTCTATGATAAACCATTTCTCTCAGCAGGGCGATGGACAGGACAAGTGGCATGGGCTGTCACCTGTGACCAGCCCAGCCAAATCTGACCTGAATGCCCACTACAGCCTAAGAGCACACCCCTAGAAAATCAGTTAGAGCTCACTTCAAATTCATGCTCTATTCTGTCTCACAGCTTCCCCACGTTGTTAAGACCCACTGAAAACAAACCAAGGATTTCAACTCTTGTCTTACAAAGAAGCTGGCATCAGCTTATCAAGTCCTAGAGATAACTTTCATCTTAGAGAAATCAGGTGACCCATACAAGTAAGATTTAGAGACTAACCGCTACCACTTCTCCTATTTAAGCAGGAAACAAGCTCTAAGTATGATGAAAATGTCCAGTATTTGCCAAGGGACAAAGTTATTTTATTGTTATTTTTGTTCATAAATGAAGAGTATTGGTCAACTGGAATTACGAGAACAATCCTATCTCACCACCCTAATTTGTGGGTTACTTGCTTCTTCGGCAGTCATTACCTTAAGTGATCACTGTGATGAAAGCTCATGAGGACAGAACTTCAAGGGCAAAAAAAAGGCCATGTATATACCCAGATGGCAATCACATAACAGAATTTACTACTTGGCCAGAGTACTTAACTCTCAAAATAATTAAACGTCCTCAGGTTCTTTCAACAACCTCGTAAGTCTAACAAACGCAAACCAAGACTGCATATGTGCTGAAACACAAGCAAAGATACCACCAATCTCTTCAAGAGAGACTTCAAGAAGGTATTTCATACAAGGCCACAAGCATTCCACAACTACAACTATGAAGAAGAGTTTTTTTTCCAAGATTCACTGCTTTTTCCGCTATTACGCCACACACACGCACCTGCTTCTGTCCCACTACCACTCCTTATTCACTTCTCCAGAAAAATCTGACAAAATAATCTTGCCTAGCATTCTTTATCTATGAGCAAAAGTCAAAACAATCAGTTTACACACAGAAAGATCCTGAGATGCAGACATACAGGCAGGAAAGCTAGATAATTCATATTAATAATCAAAGCATGTCTGAAGAACTAGCGATTTCTAGCTACAAAATACAGTACCATTGCTCAGGAGTACAGGGTGCTCTTATCAAATCCTCATCAATAAGCAGCAACAAGGAAAGATCTCAACAGAACACAGAGACAGTCACAGACTTGATATTCATAGATGTTGCAATATGCTGTAATAAAATACAAGAAATAAAATGCTGGTCAATCTACGTCAACTGAATCTCTTCTGTTCTGGCCGTACTATTCACTACTTCCAAATCAGCCATTAACACAAAATCCTATAAAAATCAACACTTGTGGGTCATACATTCACTCATATTTTATAAAGGACTTGTTACCATAAGTTTACAAGATGTGATGACAAGTCCAAAATATCTGAAGATTCTGTTTGAGAAGTATTTGCCATTGTTTTTGACCATCCATTTATTTGCTTATGTGATGACCGCATACATGCCAACTGTATGCTTCAGCAGGAATAATGAAAGACAGCAGGGGCGGTGAAAGATGGTAATGAAGTGGCACGTGAAAGCTCTGACCTGTCTTTTGAGAGAAAATGGGAAGGAAAGCCTGACATTTCTTTCCAAGTGTTAACATATCCTGTGAGAGGATCTAGGAAGCTAATCTATCTCTGCTTGTCTATATATTACATTCACCCTTTCCACTACACAATACTTGACAGCTGAAATGCTCAGCAGCCTCAGTACATTTGCAAAAACCGTTCAAGCCTAGGACCTGTGTGAGAAGCACAACAGAGCCCGCTTCTTAATATGCGGGTGTCACCTTCAAGTTGGTTACTGGTGAACATCATCCACAGCAAGTAACATGAAATCCAAATAGAGATGCTTCAATTTGTCCAAGTGAAGATTTGACAAATACTAAAACCAGGATGCATCACTGTCAATACACATGTAACTTTGCAGAGAGAATGAAGCAAGTCTCTCTTGAACAGCAGTGTCCATCATCTATAGTTGGTAAAGGATAGCTTTGCTCATCAGAATTCACAAACCACAGACCAAGAAAAGAACAAACACGCAGAAATCAACATACACAGTTGTTTGCAATGGGTAGATTTGCTGTGTGTTAGTTCCTCTACTACAGAGCAAGGAAATTAGAAGTACTAACACAGGAAAGTGAGACTAGACAGAAAAAATATGTTTTGAATAAAATCTGAAGGTGAACTTAGAAGCTGCATGTCACAACAGAGAATATTCCAGGCAGGTGTGGCAGCTTAAAACAGCAGTGAAGTAAGTATACAGGGATAGCAAGGGAAAATAAAAATATGAAGAGTGGAATAAATTATACAGTATAAGGTCTCAGACGAATTATAGATAATTCATTACTAGATATAGAGTAAACAGGATCAGATCTGTTCAGCGCCTGTAGCCAAGAAAGTGCATTATTGATCTACTGTATTATGCAGGGCTTGGAAAAAGGCAATGGCTCAGGAGTAAGTGTTCCAGCATATCAATTTTTATATTTAGCAACAGCTGAAACAAGCAGAAATGGACACTTCATAACATTAGTACTTGATTGTTTATTTTATGCTTCAAGACAAATTGGCTTTATGCATCCAGAAGAGGAACACTGTCACGAAGGAAAAAAAAAAAAACCCTCAACTCCTTAATTTAATAATATTTAAAGCTTCTCTAACAATTGAGATGGAGTCCAAGCAGCATTGTCCTTGCAGCACATCAGAGATATTGTTAAGAACAAGATTTTCCTAATGAAAAATCTAACAATCAAGATGCTAAACCAACCAAAAGATCACCAACTAGACTAATACATGAAACAGCTGTGGTGTTCAGCAGCAAGTATCAAAACATCTACCTCCCTGACGTGCTTTTATTTGCCACACCCAACATACGATTGCATAAATCTACGATCCTCAAAAGTAAAGGCTGCGAAACTCAGTCAGAGGATCACATCATGTCAGTGTGGCTAGAGAATATTCAAGCATTGTGTGGCACTCTGAGCGAGAACAAAGTTACTTAGATGTTGTGACGGACTTACAACGGCATCCAGTGAGAGCTACTGACTGAGTAAATAAGCAAAAATATATTCAGGACTCACACTAGAAGATGACAAACAAGAAATTTTCACATAACTAGTAAAAATGGTTGAATGAGATGATCTTAGAGGTTTGACTCTGTGACAGCAATAGATTTTACAGAATTAAAAAAAAAAAAAAAAAACCAACCGTGAAGAACCAAAAAGACCCGCCTTTCTCAGCAACAAAGGTCGCCTAAGTGGTTCTCTGAGGACTTGCTTTTTAAAACTAAAGGTACAGCTGCATTCAAACAGCATGAGTGAATGCATGGTAACATATTTGTGAACAGAAGCAGGTAAATAAAGTTCAAAAACACCGGTATGTCCTTAATGCTTCCCCCTCAAAAAACAAAGCCAACTGTGCAAGTGGAGTTTGATACCATCTGGCATCTAATTGCACCTTATATAATATATGTCATCAGGACATCTACTGTAGCCATCATTCTGCAAGTGATAGCACAAGATTTAAGTATTCGGCTATCTAAATTTTCCTGCTCTGGGAGCTAGCCAAACATTTGCAAAGCTGTGCATGCTAATACACAATCTTTTCTGATGAAACGGCTAAAATAAATTGATAACAGCTATGCAGCCAGTGAACTGCCATCACCCTTTAATTCTTAGCTATTCCCACAAGAAGACAGTTGATGTATGCATTATTGCATACTATATATATGCATTAACTATTTTCTATAGTTCCTACTCGCAGAGTTTTAATTCTATAAGTCAAAGATCAACTTCAGACATTGGAATGGCATCTACTTCACTCAGTATGTGGAGATCTAGTTGGCAGACAATTCAAATGGAATCCTGTCCTCTTCTCAGGAAGACTGTCTGAACGAGTGTCTGGCATGCGCTTTTTCTTTCCCCCATATGTTCCGTTCACACACTTCAGTGATAAAAGATGCTATTGTGTTGATTATGATCACAATGTAGGATAACATGGAGACAAGGAAAACCATTTCAATTGTAAATTCCTCAAGTGATGTTTGAGTAATAGAATTAATAAATTTTACTGTTTGGATTGGTATACTGTATTTCACTGACTTAGCAGGGCTTATGTTACGGTACCGTATGAGGTCTGAACATCAACAGTAATTCATTATCAACAGGATTAAACTTGTCATTGAAAACAAGTTGATCTGAGGCAATAACAGAAACTTTCTTTTCCAATATCAGGCAACATTCTTCATATCACTTTTTCTCCTCTATCAGTTTCTGTTGCCTTGAAATAAATGCACTACTTTCTCACTTGAGCCTTTCCCTACTAAACAAAACATGCTTCGAAACTTATAGTGTAGAATGCTTGACTTCCTTAAAGCAGCAGATATGCTTCCAGATGAAGACAAGGAATTGGAAACACCACATCTAATCAAAACAGTCATTATGTTACAGATTTCTTGACACATCAAACTATCCTGAGGTTCCCTGCTCAAGATAAGAGCATGGCTGCATTCAACAAGAGAATCTTAAAAAGTCATTGAACAAAACATTCCAAAACACAGGCACAGATTGGCCCACTGTATTTAATTCATAAAATTCAGCGTGTGTGAGGCAATGCCACATCTAGCCATTCTGCCATTACCTTGTGAGACACTACAGACAGGACAGCCACTCTAACAACTTCCAAAGGGAAGAGAAGCTCCTTAGTAGAGTCCTGACAAGGATCATTCTAGGCCATGATAACCACAGCTTAATTCTACCTCCTCTTTTGCTGTTGCTGCTTTAATCTTCATCATAGTATCTCTTAATGATATATTTCTACTATCAAGAAGAGGTTTCTGAACTGCTCAGTAATTTCCATATTGATTCTTCAAATTTCACTTTATCTTTTCTAGAGACCAATAGGACACACAGGAAATTTTAGAAGTGTACTTCTTACATTAGCAGACATAAGAGAACACACATAAGGGGCTTGTTTCATAAGTAACAAGAACATAAGGCCACTGGCTTTTAGCACTTCTGTAATCCACAGTGATTACACAGACAAGAAGTCACCCTGTGTATTAGCACAGGGTGAAACAGCCTCATCTACTGACACATGGATACCAAATCCAGTACGCACTTGCTAGTGCCAGCACATTCAAGTACATCGGATGACAGCTGAAGTGCTCAGGACATACTAAGACCTCGTTGTGAGAACTTCAAACTATGTTCTATCCTGAACTCATCTGGATCTAAGACGAACTTCACAGTCAGAACTGAACATACACAAAATGCCTGAAAAGGTCTCGACTAAATTTTTACATTTTTAAAGACATTAAAAAGCCAAATGATTCCGCACTCTCTTAGTGCTATTATTCACCTATTTTACAGTCTGCTTTTATGTTTAATTTTCCCTGTATTTTTAATGCCTAAAAAAATTAGCTGATTCCTACCTATTCAATAAGAGAAGAAACTTGCCACCCATAGCAAAGCTGACAATAAATGATAGCTGTTACAAAATGCCAGACAACCCTGCTGAGTTATGGCTGGTCAGGATCTTTCCACAAAAGAATTCACCTCTCTCGTGGAAAAGTGCCTGTCCTACACTGTAGATTCCTCTGACTCGGAAAGTGCCAGTCTCCTTCCTTTTTTCACATGTGGTGCAACAATTAAGGTACTAAGATTCCTAAACACCATATGCATTTAAGAAAGCATGGTCACCACAAAAAGAGTTTATGTCTATAACATATATCAGTATACACTGCGTATATCTGGTCTCTCAGAACTTAGCAGTCTAGGAAAGATGACTCTAAGTTAATAAGAATAAAATCATGAGGTTTGATTTTTTTTTTTTTTTGCATCTTTTGAATGACAACTATCCTCATATGCAGCATTATTTTTTTCCCCACAGCATTTCTTTTTCCCCCCACATACTTTTGTGGTGAAGCTCTATAAGGATGAGCTCAGCCAAAACATTTTAACTACTCATTCTTCTAAAATAAGAAATACTAGCAGTGCACAACTAAGCAAGATCCTTAAAGTACTTAAAGACCGTTCTACATATATTCATCAATGCTCCCAGCTGATCACAGGATACATTTTTCTGGGAGAAACTACGAATGTACATATAAGAAAGCTTAACAAGTTTTGGTTACAAAAATGGATTGAGAGAATATGATATTTACAAGGTCTCCAAATGAATTTATAAGCATGTACATATTGCCAGTGATAGCTGCTTTCCTGTGCTCCAAAATGAAAGCTGACAGCAGCCCAGCTACAATTACATATTTATAACAATAATAATAAAATCAAGGCTCATATGAGCAAGAGGGACAGGTAGCAACTATTCACATCACTAACTTCAACAAGTGGCTTGCTAATGCATATTTTGTTTTAAATTCAGATGTCACATCACACTAATTCTGATGAACTGCACTAAGTTAGCAACATGATATTCACAAGATACTGAATTGCCACTATAATGTCCTAGTTTCTAACAGAAGTTACGCTTCTCGTAGTGTCCAGTATCTGCCCTGGTCCTGTCCCCTCCCAGTTCCCAGCTCCTTATGCCCCCCTTAACTATTTCACTGGCAGAGGAATGCGGAAGTGAGTTATGTCCTCGGCTCCGCTCAGCACTGCCAGGATGTTATCAGTATCTCGGAGGTACAAGATAAATTCATACTGGACACTACGAGAAGCGTAACTTCTGTTAGAAACTAGGACAATAATAAAGGTATATTTCCAGGTAAAAAGAAAATAATTAGTGACTTATCATTCATCAGTAAATTGCCAGTGAAAATTATAGGCAATCATAGCTTTAAGAGATACAAGCTATAGCACTGCTTTCCAACCCCCCTGCAATGCACAGGAACATCTACAGCTAGATCAGGCTGCCCAGAGCCCATCCAGCCTGACCTTGAATGTCTCCAGGGATGGGGCTTCCACCACCTCTCTGGGCAACCTGTTTCTTGTCGTAAGGAACATTTTCCTTATATTCAGTCTAAATCTTCCCTATGCCATCTAAGTAAATCTGCTTAAGAAAAATATTTTGTTGTCACTCAAGATATTCTGAGAAATAACTGTGGCTGTGGGTGGAAATGCTTTTGTATACATTGAGTTATGATATGTTAGGAAGCCTCTTCTACTCCTCATCCTGAATACTGAGTATGGGCGTAGGCAGCTGGAGGAATGAAAGGTGAAATTTGCATTCTTCGGGGAAACGGGGAAAAAAAGGACAAACTGCCTATTACTGACAAGTGTGCACCTGGCAGTCAGCACAGCAGGAAAGCAAAAACAAACAATGAAAGTGACCATGCAAGCAGATGGAGCCAAAAAGCTTAGGGGGGAAAAAAAAAATCAGGTGACAGCTGCACTAGCTGGCACACAAGCCCTGATGGCTGGCAAAAACACTACCTAGGTACTTGTGAAGAAGTGTCAGAAAGGAAACTGAAGGAACAAGGTCCATCTTTCTGTAAAATGAAGGCTACAGAGACTGTATGGTTAAAAAGTGCTCAAAAGATAGGAAAAAGATCTATTTTCTTTCCCCGAATTCCAGATGTGAGCATCTGGGTGAGGCATTATTTCTTTATTGCATATACATTACAAAAGCCTCACATACCATTTTTCTGCCTCTTGGACCTATATATCCCCACAGAGTGCAAACAAGATATATTTACTGACATTTTTTTGCTCTCACCATTCAGTTGAAGTTGCCAGGGCATATTTTAATGTACGTCATATTTCCTAGTTTGATCAATGCTATAGTATGTACATGTTTCATTGTTGACTGCTTTATTTTAGCAGCAATGTGAAACTGATATTGTCTACCATATGCAGACAGGCCTGTGTAGGTTTAGCAAAGTTGGCTATGTTGAACTTAACAGTGATACCACGTTTCTGTGAAACCAAGACCTGCCTGTTAGACAGCAGGGTTAGAGTTCAAAGCACTGCTATGCTACAACTTCACCTCTTCATTCTTTTTGGGTTTTGTTTGTTGTGTTCTTTTTTGGCTGTTTGTGTTATATTGTTTTGGTTTTTGAGTTTTATACCTCTTCTTTCCACCTGTTGCACCAAATTAGTTGTCTGTGTTGATAATATTTTCTTTTCCTCTAGCATTTCCCATCACAGGTGGGCCTGATGACCAGGCTAATACTTGGCTCTAAAACATAACCAAAAAAACCCAGAAGACAGCATCTAAACACAGGAGACATGAACACACACTCAAGACAAAATTTGATGAGAGAGATTTAATCCATTATTTCCTTCTCAGCAAAACATTCTACCAAGAAAATGAAGACTAGCAGAAGGGAGGACAACTCCAGCCGATAGTTAGAGCTAGAAGAAGCTAGGAGGGAAAGCTGTCCACTCTTTTGGAATAACCATCAGATAAAAAGGGACCTGAAAATAACCCAGGGAGCAGGTTTTGTAACTCTCTCCCCAGATTCAGGACAAGTCTCCCAGACTATATTCCTTCTTGCTCTCTTACACCACAACCCTCAATCACACCATGGTCCATGTTCCACAGCAGATCTGGGAGACGTCCCTGCCCAAATGGTTCCTCAGCCCTCTTCCATAGGAGAGACAGATGCAGCTCTATGCTCACGCTGAAGCAGGCCTCGAGTGCTTGACCCCTTCACGCAAAGGCTGGGCATGCTCACCAACAATGCTTGGGAAGAACAAAGACCTGTTCCTTCATGCTCCTATCGCTGGGAGAAGGACTGAGCTCTAAATCTTGAGCCAGTGTACACATCTAATGCATAGCTGTTTTCAACAGCTTTCATGTGCAAAATTAGGAGGTTTTTTTTTTTCTAGCAATAGCTTTATGTTTCTAACGTAAGGAGAAAATAACCCCAATTCCTCTGCACACAGTACTTCTTTATGTGGGATCAGAGGTTTCATACATACATAGTCACCCCCACATAGCAAACAAAACAACTGAGACAGTCATCTTGTATTCTCATCAGGTCCTTCTCAGAGCAACAGAAGGCTGAGGAGAAGGGAAAGGAAGAGAAAGATTCAGAAGCTGCTGTTGATCCCTGAGAGATGTCCAGAGAATGGTGCGTGAAATCTGCTGCTCTCAGATGCTGAACAACAGTATCTCAAGTAAGCAAACAGTCTTCTTAAAAATTAAAAAAAAAAAAAAAAAATCAAAAAACAGAAGTTAGAGGCACAGATAAAAACTGTTTGTAAAAGAAGGTTCTAACCTTTCATGAACGCAGACTCACCTGAGTAGTTTTAATACATTGAACTGTAACTGACTCACTCTGAAGGCTAAGATCTTGCGACAATTTGCCTCGAAGCAGTTTTTGTCAGTATTAAGTTGCTGATAAAAACAAAGGATTTAAAATATAAGCCCTGACACAACCCTAACTACAGTGTTCTGCACAGCATAGTGGCATAGCTATAATTAAAAAAAGACAGCCTACATCAAGCAAAAAGCTTCACTGCAAACCCTTTTAATGGATCAATACAATACCACCAGTGACAATTCAGCACGGAAGATAAAGGTAGAAAGAGCCTTCTTACAGAATTAAGAAAAATCATACATATTAATCAAAAAATACATCTTTTGAAGTCTCTGGACAATACGTTGTTAAAGCTTACAGTTTAATTCTACGATTAACCGCAAAGTGTAACATGCCAGTATGCCAGATGTTTGCTTCTCTATTCCTCTTTCACTACACTGAAAGTCCAAAGATGTTTAGGACATTTTCTTTAAAAAAAAAAAAAAAAATTCTAAACCAAATAAATAAAAAAGCATTGTTGGAAAAAGCTCTGTTTGAAATCTCCAGAACAAAAGCTTAAAAAAAAAGTACAAGGAAAAAAGATTTGCAATCTCTTTATCAAAACTAAGCACAGATTGAGCAAAGTACATCATTCAACTTATGAGGGTAAGAGATATTTTTAAGCAACTGAATTTTAAGCAACTGAAAGTACTGCAAGAATGACCAGAATGGTTCATACCTAATCAACCTTATTCTCCACGTATCCCTTATATTAACTTCTTCTAAGGCTGAAAGTCAACAAGCTAAGAGTAACAGCAGGAAGCCCTAAAGAGGAAAGTCCGGTAATTTGCAGAGAGAAAATTCATTTGTGGGAACGAAGGCCAGGTTGGATGGGGCCTCGGGCAGCCTGATCTAGTGTCTGATCTAGAGGTTGGCATCCCCACCTGCAGCAGGGGGGTTGGAACTGGGCGATCTTTGAGGTCCCTGCCAACCCAAGCCATTCTATGATTCTTTGAACATCAGGAGTATGAAGCAACCAGTAGGTTAAAAGTTACTTGGAGGGCCTTTCAAAACAGCCAAGCCCAGAATGCATCTTTGGTTTTGCTCCAGTGATATTTCTGCTCAAGAATCTGAAGATCTCTGCTGTGGTGATGGCATTTCACTCTCCATGGCTTGCTGCTGCCTTGTATAATTTAATGAGCAAAAAGCAACGTTTCTGAGGGGCTACGGAGTGAGAGAGTTACAAAAATGGTATGTGAAAAATTGGTTTGATTAAAATGGGCAATATTTAATTTGAACCTCTAAAATCTCATTGCCTTTAATGCTGTTAACAGGATTATCTGTGTTGTAGCACTTATAATACCATTACTAAGACAGTGATTGTACTCAAACCAAGACTTAGGATACCAGTCTGTTGGAACAAAGAAAAGCTCTACCAACCTGGTAAACCATTCCGATTAGGTACTTTGGGAAAATCTCTTTTAATTTCCAGAATTGATTTTTTATTTTCCTCTGAATTCAGCTTCAAGCAAGAGGACATTGCTCTCTCTTGCATTGGTGTCCTTCTGATAATGCCAATATTGATGGCAGTAATAGGATTTTACTGCTAAATGTTGCTGTTTACTGCATCGTCATCATTTTTCCTGTTATGCCAACAGTGAAAAATAGAGGTTATGCACTTTTGTTTAAAAAAACAAAAAGGTAAGAGAAGCCACTTGAGCTTGAGAAAGACCAAGGAAAATTGAAATACTTAAATAGAAAGGAATCGTTAAGAAAGCCAATGGATGTCAGGGCAGCTGATGCTGACTGATGGCTCTGTGGTGCTGAGCAGTTTGCACCAAAAGGACAACGGGATGCTCTGAAAGCCTCCACAGCTCAAGCTTGGGGCTGCAGCAGGAGTGGAACCCTTCGCTGTGCTCTGCTAATGGCCAAACAAGACAACGGGATGGCTCCTGCGGCCTTACGTCTGTCCGGCCTTTCCCCCTCCTCCCTACACAGCTTCTCAGAGTGTCTGTTGTCTCCCACACTCTGTAAGCTTCCTCTTTTTAGTTCTTCACCCTCCCCCCTATCCCCTCATTCTAACAGCCTATGAGAAGATTCTCTGCTTTTTGATTATTCAAAAGAAAGGATCTGCTGCTATTTAGATACAAAGTTATTCCTTGGGGTATTCACTATCCATCTTAACCCTTTTTCTGACTGCAGAGGCATCTTCTTGGATGCGCAGCCCCATGGCCCCCCAGTCTCCCAGCCACAAGACCCGGTCTCTGTCCAGCTGCTGGCTGGCTGGCAGGACAGCCCGCCCATGGAGAGCAGCGCCAGGTGGAAGAAGAAAGCACAAGCTGACTCATTCCTAAAAACCATAGGCCCCCACACTCTGGAGTTTAGGAAGTCTTCTCTCTCTCTTGTTATTCTACAGTTACCCTCAGCTCTTAATGCAGCAAGTGGGCACGCGGTAGCACAGCGGAAGGAGCTGCACGAAACACGCATCGGCTCACTGTGCTGCACGACTCGATGCCCTTATCATAAGGCCTGGATTTGTGTTGGCCATAAACAAGCCATGGGAAGCCAGCATCTCTACAAAAACAGACTTGAGGAAATTTTAGTTTTTAATGTTTGTACAACATGCTATTTAGGTGTGAAAATCCATTTATGTGAATATCTTTAGACGTCTTGACCCAAGACAGTAAAATTGGTCTTTCTTGTATATACCTCACAGACACTTTTGTCTAATACAGCTATTCATTTTATTAAAAGGTTTTGATTTTTTCTTTTTGTAAGCCATTAGCCTTACAGAGCTACATTTAGCCCTGGGGGAGTTGCCAAGTTCCTTTTAGAAACATTAGGACTGCCATCTGAACTGCAGAATTACCATCAGAAATTTTATTTCTGAGAGAACAAAGCCTGACATTCAGATCCCATGATAAGTTTCTAATGTCACCAATTTGGAGGGCAGCTGGAAACAAAGAAGAAAACAAATCCCAACTCTAACTGCTGTGTTTTCACATATTATATATATATATACACACACACACACAAACATACACACACTTCATGTTGTCTACAAAAGCAAAACCAGAACTGGTTGTGCAAGCGGTACCAGCACCACTGTAAGGCAAACTCAGGAGGGAATCAAGGTCTCTGCTCCATTTCCAGAGCACAGAGAAAATACCAGAACTTCTCAAAGGTCTGAAATATCTGCAAGTAATACAGTAATTTATTCACTTGATTTTTGCAAAGATTGGTAAAGAGACTAAGTGGTTTCTCCTGTTGGTAAGAAACAGTCACACCCAGGTGACACTTCGAGCTCCCTAAAAGGCTATTTGTACGGTTATGCCAAACTGCTAGCACACACAGATCCACTACTACCACATTTCGCCAAATTCAGATTAAACTAGGCTTATTAAATAAATAACTAAATAAAAGAAAGTCCCTCCAGGGAATATCATCTTTACAGTATTTCTCCAGGAAACACCTGTAAGAGTTTTGATTAAGCAGGTGAAATGTATATTAGCAGCACTGATTTTCACAGAATCAATATAAATCTCTCACACACTCTTTTTTCTTACATAAAGGCAATCAAGTTTGTTGGGAGATCCCCTTTGCTGACAGTTCAGGAGATACTTCAACATGCAACAACTTAAGCCTGCAAAATCATCCTACTAAATAGTGTGCAGTCAAGTTAATTTTGGCAAGCGCTGGGGCCTAGTTACCTGGGTTAATTTTCAGCAGTGTGCACGCTATTGCAGATAAGGTCGGTTTCCTTCCAACTCAAATGCAGGTTTACCATAACATTTAGCCTAATGTTTCACACACAAAAAGCTTATTTCTCATGGCAATTTCTTTCAAAACCAAGAAGTCACTTTCAGAGCAAGAGCAGCGAGGACCACTGCAAATACCTTGCAGCTGAGTAATAAGAAAACACGAGTTTTAAAACTAGCGTTGGCTTTGCCAATGAGAGCACCTCAGAGGTCCCAGAATCGGAAGCAATTCCGTATCCATGTAGTACATAAATGTAGCATTACTACACCAGTTACAGTATTACATGTGAAATGCTATACATAGACAAGATCGCATCTCCATACAGGGGACGCTGGGAGGCCCGGCGGTGCCGGCGGGAGGGCAGTGGGCGCTGGGGCACCCCGCAGCTCGGGGGGCTGCTGCTCCAGCTCCGCCAGCGCGTTCCAAATGCTCTGCCTCACCTAACAGGCCTGATACTGCTGCTAAATTAGTTCCATTACTCATTCTGCTCTGCTAGCACAACAGCACTCCCGCAGAACATATTATCACTACTTACTACTATTTCAGTAATACATTGCTGTCAACAGAAAGGACTTTTTCTTGCCCTGACTACAGTTTCATGGAGTTGTTATATTCTGCAGTGCTACTTTGCACACAAAACACTATTTTACAAGCAGTGCCTGTTCTCTGTTTTCTCTGAAAAATGCAATTTCTTTCCAACTGTTTTTCTTGATTTACCAAGATTCTTCTCTTAAACGTCGGAGCATAATTCATTCTCTCTATCATTGTGTTTAGAAGCAAAATACACAGCGGATTGCAACCTTCTCACAAACACTTTTATAAAATGCATTACAGTGGCAGAATTCACAGGTAGTGTACATTAATGTTGCGAAAGATGCATTAAAAAAAGTGAAAGCAAACTACTTAAGCTTATTTCTATCATCAAGTCAACACCTTTAAATGGAAGTGATTTTCAATTAGCCTCTGAAGCCAATAGTTGCATCTCCTAATGCCTATTAAGGCAATTCAAAGAACCGAAACACGGTAAGATCGCTGCTAACCTCCCCGCCCCCCCAAGTCAAGTCACTGAACTCAACAGTCACTGAATGAATGCTGCAAGCTGAGCTCAGGGCAGCGCTGCTCCCCACCACCTCCACCTTGCAACAGGACTCTTCAGGTTCCAAAAACATGTTTGGGCTTATTCTGCTACTTCAGCACAATGACCAGCTCTTTCAGACTCAAAAAGGCCATCGTGTGCTGGATAAAGAGGAGCTTTTGTTTCCTTTCGCACATATAAATTGGTAAGATAGAAACCTATTTCTGCAAGGGGACTCATGCTCGTTTCACAACGTAAGAGCACAGATGAGAAGCTGAGTGTCAAACTACATGCTACATGAGCAGAAAAGGAAATAGGAGCACATTCTCCTCATTAGAAAAATGGTGTACCAAATTATATGAACAACAATTGATTTTCTTTTAGTTACCTTCTTCGAAATATAAATGAAAAACAAAATTAAAATCTATTGGTGTAAATCACATGCTTCATGCTCACTGATTGCAATCCTGACTAGCTTCAGCGGTTACAAACCAAACCACTTGGGTTTATTCAGGGCCACTAAAATCCGTGCATATATCAGTGCTTCAGAATTTATCTATTTGATATTAGCCACTAGGTATTTAAATCATCTGCTGTACACGGTATAGCAATGTCCTCAGACCAAAGTGGCCGTCCGCCTCTAAGCTTCAGTGTCCTCAAGTTACATTTTGGCTGTCTGTTACTTTGGAGCCCACATGACACTCTTCTACTTTCTGGCCTATTTTTTTTTCCTTACAGTTTTCAATCCAAAAATTAAAAGCAAATCTATTAACTTGGAGACTGTTTGTTTTTAAGCTTCCATTCATGTATGACATGCCACGTAAAAGTGAGCAAGCACTCAAAAAAGATATGATTGCTCTTGCACAATAATGGATAAAACAAAAGAGTGTGTTTTAAAGTGAAAAGAACTATGTATAAACTGTTACTAATCACTGTAACATACTTTGTGCTCCTCATGCTACTCTCCAATGCACCTGGAGATGAATGCTCCACTACGTATCTTAAGAGCTCTAAGTTTAACAAGACGTTTCAATTTTATCAGCCTAAGACAGCTTGGTCCAGAAGGTTGACCCAATTAATGCTCCCTAATTTTATTGGATCACAGCTTCTAATGACTTTTTCCTACAGTAAAATCCATATTCTCATACGGAATCTTTTTTGTTTGGTTTGGTTTCCAGAGTCAACTTTGAACCAAGGGACGGGAGGGAAAAAAGAGACAGAGTAAAGAGGAGGAGACAGAGAGCACGTGCATCTGGAGCATAACAGAAAATATAACAAATAGCAGTCAATGAAGAATTGTTGTCTACTCTCCCCTAACCCTTGGGCTAAGTTTAGCATGGACCAAATTCTCAGGAAATGCATAAAATAGGTGTGTTAATGTGATTTAAATGGCTATCAGGAAGAGCGATATGCTGACATGCATGAATTTGGCTAAGAATTTTCAGCTCTACATAGAAACAATCATACAAAGAATCCTGAACCTGAAGAGTCAGTATTAAATTTAAATGAATTTCTGATGTTATTGGAGAATACAGCTAGAGAAGTTTTTACCCTGACAAATGAGATGTTACATCTTTGAGCATCTAGCAGTTTCAGAGCAACTCAAGGCTGCAATCAAAACATCCATTAGAGTGCTCCACGTTTCAGAACAAGCAAGCAAGCAAGTGGTTGTCAGTGCAGCCAGTAAATCACCTGATCCTATTACAAAATCAATTACTGCAGCACATTTCTATTGCTACACAACCTGATAATGGCAAAATGATATTGGATAGCTACTGCAAGGTCAAGAAAACTGCTAAGAACATCTGAAATTTGTCTTTTTTTCATGTAAATCCAAATTATACAACACCCTTTTAATGGTATATTTAAAATGTAAAACATAGTTACCTTCTTTGGCTGACTGAGACATTCAATGGATAGTCTCTGCAACTGCTCTGTTGTGTGGCTGAAAGACAGAAGATTGGAGCAGCAGGTCGAACATCCCAGCCTCTTCATTAAAGAAGAAATAATGCTGCAGCCACAGCCACACATTGACTTGCTCAGACGAGTTTATTCTTTACAAAATCAGGAGCGGTACTGTCCCATACACTCACTACATTGGCAAGCTGCCTCATTCTGCAGCCTGCTGGCTGAAATTAACACTGCTAAGCAGCAAGAAAGCCTGTGTTTCTTCAAAAAAAAATGTCAGCCAGTCTCATCAGCAAGTAATACCTCGCCTTTAAGAGATGTGTACGTTTTCCCCTGTTTACAAAGTAAGCTGCTCTGACGAGAAGGCCAGCTGCCTAGCAGAGGAGTAGATGCAGGGACCGCAGTTCCTTCTAACTGCTTGCTGACTCTCCCTGCCGTGGCTCCTGTCACTTCAGGGCCCTTTTAGCCCCCCCAGCAGCACAGCCTATCCAGCCCGGGCCCCGGGCAGGGGCGGCTCTGCCAGCAGCGCAGAGCCCCACCCCGCTGGCCCCACGCCCCGCATCCCTCCGGCATCCTGTCTCTGGCATCCAGCCTTCAGCATCCTCCCTCCCCGTGCCTGGCTCCCAGCACGCTGCTCTCACGGGAGCTGCCGACCTGCTGCAACCCCTCTGCCTAGCAAGGACCCTCCAGACACACGGGGAGCAGCGGGACCTGGCTGGCTGCTGCACTCAGACCAACTTCTTGCCATGTCTGGGGAAGGAAAAACTCTTCTTCACAAGTCTGAACACATGAAAACAATGCGACTCGGATCTATCAAATCCTGAAATATGAACAACTGCCACAAAGCTATGTGAGGGAGAATAACACTAGAAAAAATTTAAACCTAGGATGAAAAAAGCCTGAGAGAATTTAATGTAGGATGTCAAAAGGTACCAGAACCAGCTCTCCAAACAAGTTAGGGGCAGCGAGTATAAGCAGTTTTAGTAAAGTCTGCCAAGAGTCCTTTGCTTTGAGAAGGAAAAAGCAGTACAGAAAAGGCAAGATGACATCTGACTGCTCACTTGAATTAAACAGGTCTTCTCACCTCTAAGAAGCAGTATGCTCTGGTTAAAAATACACTCAACATTTCTCTAACACACAAAACTACTATTGGAAATAATTTCTCATTTGCAAAGAGATACTAATAACTTTATCCTTTTTGCCTTCCATATAAAAGCAAGTGATAGGGTAAAAAGCTGACTAACTGGTTTAATGTATGTACGCAATACTATTTCTGAAAGTAGGAGGTCCCACATTAACACAACTGCTTAACCTGATTACGGGGTAATCTGACTTGAAATAATTGTCACTTACATTTACAGAGCTATCAGTGCTCCTCTCGCTCAACAGCATCCTTTTTATCAAAAGGTTAAGAAAAATGCAAGTGACATGGAAGCAGTTTAAATGAATACATGTACAAAGAACTTCTCGTTATCACACTGCATTGAAAGCTGAATTTCTCTCCTGCTCTCTCCCCTCCCCTTTACCGTCTCTCCCCTCTTTCCCCCTCCCTTTCCTTGGTTTAAAGCTGAACTGAGCCTCTCCCTTCACCTTGCTCTGCCCTTTCGATATTCATGTTCCTATTAAATCAATTTCCGGTCTATGTACAAGCACGCACAACAAATTGCACAATGAAAAATCCTTCCGTAGATAAAGACTACAGATGCAAACAAGCACAATAATGCAGTAACCTTTTACTCGCCTGCTGGAGGTACTGTCTGCTGCACAGAATTTTAAATCCTCATCTGCAGATGCAATTGAGCTGGTATTGCCAAGGACTTTGCTCTTCCTGTGCCGATTCTACATGGCTACTCATCGAAAGAGCACATAATATAGAAAATTTAAAGTCATATCAGGTAAAATTACTTAAACGGCTTGAAAGAAATCAACTTCTGAAAAAAAAAAAAAATCAGCTATAGCTCTGACCAGTCACATTTCAGAGAGATGTCAGACACACTAGGGAAGAAAGTCTTATTGCTGATGCATGCTTGCCAGCAATGTGCAGGATGTGGAAGCAGAGAGCTAATGAAAAAAATTAATACACAGATTTAAAGTGCAAGGATCACACTCTCTTGTGCAAAACTGCACATGTTCTGCACACCACAAAAAAAAAAAGTCTTTTCACAAGCATCTACTGGTTATAAAACCATGAAAATGGTTGTTAAAAGCAACTCTCGCATCCGCCTACTTCAAATGCTTGTCTCTCAGTAGACTGCAGGTAAGTGCTAATACAAATATCCTCACTGCACCTGTACTCCTGATAAATAGAAGCTCTAGCTTTTTCCCTCAGCAGCACACAGTGAAGGACTGCACAGATGTATTTCTTAACAAAAGAGACTACAGGAAAGCATCAATATTTTGGAGAATGGTATAAAGTCTAATAAGATTACAAAGTACAAGGGTACTTCACTGAAATTTGTATTATTCTTAGCAGAAATGAAATACCAGCAGTAAAACCTGCTATTCATTACTTGTGCTTTTTGCCCCTCCTCATGCCGCTTTCCTTAATGTACTATTGATTCCAGGATGTATGCAGATAGAGCCAGTGACAGGCAGGATGGAGTTTTATAGAGTAAGTATCAGCGAAATAATTATTTTTAGGAATATCAAAGCAATATCACTGCAATATTTTTTTCCTATTTCTGGACAGCAGAACTGATGTCCCACTGATAGTGGGATAGTTCAGAGATGAACAAACTGTTTTCCTCCACCACAATGTCATTTAAAATACGAAGACAGACAAGTTTGTTAGCAGCAAGACTTTCAATACACATTTACTCTCTGTAGTCCGTTTTATCTGAAATTAAAATTGTTTGCCCTTTTTTTTTTAATTACTTCTCTGTTTCCAACTAAAATACTAGATGTGTAATGTTGTTCTTCATAATATTCATTGGCAGAAAGAAGTCACACAGACAACATCCCCAGAATTGTGGTTACTTATCAGAATACCAGCTATTTTTACATTTTTATATTTTATTATATAAGCTTGCACAATTTCCACAACCTTGATGAAACCCAAACCTAAAAACACAACAGTATCGTTAATGGTTTTAAAGAAACATTTATCATATTGACAAAGCTTTCCTGAAATACTCCCCATTATAAGCAACGGACCATCTCTAAACAAGATGTGAAGGAGAGATGATTTCATGCTAAACTAAGGCCATACTCTCCTGTATGCAAAATCTCAATGGGCAAATCATCAGACACACCTAGTTAAAGTCCTTGATGAAATATCACTTAGGCACAGAACAAAGAAAGGGCTGTAGGTTATGAAAAGTGTCCGCACTGATACTAAAAATTAGGTACATTTAATTGTTCGCAAAGATGTAAGAAAAAGTTAAAAGTCCAAGCATATTGCTAAGATATGAACACACAAGACACTTGATATACAACACAACACTGAAATGGAAAACAAAAAACAAACAAAAAAAAAAACACAAACAGGTACAGTTGGAGGCCCGTAGCTAGTAGTGTTGCCCAGAAGTCAGTACTGGACCCAGTCTTGTTCAACAGCTTCATCAGTGATCTGGACAAAGGGGTAGATAGAGTCCACCCTCAGCAATTTCACTGACAATACAAAGCTGGAGGAGTGGCTGACACATCAAAACTTGTGCTGCCATTCAGCAAGACCTGGACAGGCTGGACAGTTGGGCAGAGAAGAACTTCATGAGTTTCAACAAGAGCAAGTGCAGAGTCCTGGACGTGGGGAGAAACAACCATGTGCGTCACTACAGGTTAGGGGCTGACCAGCTGGAAAGGAGCTCTGCAGAGGAAGACCTGGGTGTCCTGGTGGACAGCAGGTTGGCCATGAGTCAGCAGTGTGCCCTGGTGGCCAAGAAGGCCCATGGTATACTGTGGTGCATTAAAGAGTGTGGCCAGCAGGCTGAGGGAGGTGATCATCCCCCTCTACTCTGCCCTGGGGAGGCCACATGTGGAGTACTGTGTCCAGTTCCAGGCTCCCCAGTTCAAGAAAGACAGTAAACTTCTAGAGACAGTCCAGCAGAGGACCACAAAGATGACAGTGGGCCTGGAGCATCTCCCTTATGAGAAAAGGCTGAGAGATTTGGGACTGTTCAGCCTGGAAAAGAAAAGACTTGGGGGATCTTATCAATGCTTATAAATATTTAATGGATGGGAGTCAAGTGGATGGTGCCAGGCTCTTTTCAAGGGTGCCCAGAGACAGAACAAGGGGCAAGGAGCACAAAGTGGAACACAAAAGTTCCATATGAACATGTGGAAAAACTTCTTTACTTTGAGGGTTACAAAGCACTGGAACAGGCTGCCCAGAGAGGCTGTGGAGTCTCCTTCTCTGGAGATATTCAAAACCCACCTGGACGCTTCCCTGCGTAGCTTACTGTAGCGAGCCTGCTCTAGCAGGAGGTTGGACTAGATGATCTCCAGCAGTCCCTTCCACCCCCTACGATTCTGTGACTCTATTTGTTATGTATTTAGAAAATAGAAAAAGAAGGCAAGATAGGCTACACATCTAGAGGTTTCAGAAGGATCAAGATTCCTTAAGACTTATACATTGCAGAAGGTAACTCTCTGGATGATGGTCAGAAACACCAGAGACCCCTAGCCTGTCACGTAGTCTGACCAGCTCCCTCATGCTGTCTGTGAGCTCTGAAAATAAATCCAACATGCACAAGTGCCACCTGCAATATACGTACCAGAGCTGTCAAGAAAACACCGTTAAGAGAACAGCTTGGTCACATACTTCCTTGCGAATGAATGGATCTCCTCAAAGTTAATTCTCTGAATGTTTGCTTTAAATAAGTAAATGTTTTCAGTGCCTATCTAACTTAAAGTACAATCAGAATGTATGTCTGTGCAAGATAAGTCAGTACAAAGCAAGAATTTAGGTATTTTTGAAAATAATTCTCAAGTAAAGATGATAGCAGCACAAAAAAATAATATAAATTCTATAAGTGTCTTTTAAATAATCAAATAACTTGTAGTGTCATTAACTGAATCTAAGTTGTGTATGTATTTCTTCATAATCACAAGAACTGCTTAACTGGTATGTCTAAAGGGCAAAGCACCCTTTCCTATACCAGTACAAGAGGTAAATATGTAAAAATAGCCTCCAATTGAAGGCTTGCTACTAGTAATAAAAAGGAACCTGCATTTGGAGAAGCAGGAAATTGCTCTAAAAACCACATCTAAAAACTGCACTGTAGTGCTGGGAGGTTTGGGATCTGCTTCTTATTCACGTGAGCCAGCCAACAGTCCATACCAGTGCCATTCTCATTCCTTAAGAGCACTCACTGCAGGAAATGCAGTGCAATATGTAACTAACTGAACTGACAAACACTTCAATATAGATATATGACCATCACTAGCTACCCAAATTAGAGGCTTTCTTTGCCTACAGGTGCATGCGCACAAGCCTTCTCATCAACTCCATGCTGTGTTCACATTCAGTATTCCTCTTGCACCAGTCTATTTACCTGGACTCTGTTTGAGTAAAGAAAAAGTAACAGGATACCAACATCTTCTCTATTTTGCAAAAGCCACCACAACACTTACCTGACTTCTGATGCTCATTCGTTATATTTGGGATTCATACACCAACTGCATTTCTTTGTCTCAGACTTGCTACAGTACTCCAAGCAGATGAAGTGATATTTGATATTTACTGCATGTTGAGGCAATGACGAAGAAAAGTTGGGCCTGTATATGACTGAAGTATTCTCAACAATTATTCCAACATACTCACACACAGCATAAAAAATTAAGAAATATATATATATAACCTTTAGAATCAAGGTGTTTTGCACTCCAAAATTTAATCACAGCAGTCCTGTAGAGTTACACAGGATAGAAAACTGTAGTAAGCTTTTAACCATCTTCTGTATCTACTCTCATGTAAGGATCATGTGTGGCCCTGCTCTCCTGCCCATGCAATACTCCCACAAAGTCCTTCTTGCTCCATGTACTCAGCTGGCTTCAGTGCAGGCAAGTGAAGAAACAAGCAGTGAGGAAGTACAAAAGGATATACGGCTAGCACTGAGTGAGTCCCACAGCCAGAGGTCCTGCTCCCCCGGCTAACTTCCCTACACATCACAAAGCTGACTAAGTAAAAATAAATAAATAAATAAAATCACACGCCTTCAACAATTTCCAGTGTCTGCTAAGAGAGAACAAAGTCTTTTCTACCACCTTCCACCTATATGAGAGAAAATGTTTAGCCTACACAGCGAGCGTGGTCTAACGAGGGCAATCAGCGCGGGGCTCCTGAGGGTGCCTCCTGCGAGACCAGCAGATGAGCCAGGGGCAGATTTCCGGATGCCTTTTCTAGTGGGTCTAAGGAGAACCGATTTCATAATTTGGCCTGGGATCTAAGCCACTTGGCTTAAGTAGCGCTGTTGATAGACAATGTGGTTCCTGGCACAAGATAGCAAGCCTACATTTGAGTCATGAACACAGGCTGCAGCAGCCACTCACACCAAATTAGGCATGGTGCTCTTACAGCTGGATACAGGACATCTGCACAGGAGTTGCTCCTCTCCTCCAGTCCTCCCAAACACACAAGACAGGTTGGCTGGTTTTTTTGTTTTTTTTAAACCACAGCACAGAAAAACATCAGGAGATTATAAACCAACTGAATACAGCAAGTCAGTAATCCTTCAAGTAGATTATGAAATAAATTCACATTAACGTATACTGCCTACTCCTTTTCAGTATGCTAACGTTACCTCCCCAGCGTTAAAAGTTTCGGAAGGCACACGCACTGGTCCGTCCCTAATAGCAGGCAACTCTCCTCTGGAGCTCTGGGAAGCAATTTGGGATAAGCACTCAGCTGACTGACAACTTGTAATCCAGTACTGAAGCAGTTAATAATTGTCCTCAGTGCAAGCAGCAGATATTTCTCTTTCAGAGCTCTTCTTTCAGGCTGTCTGCTGATTTAAGAAGGAAACACTATCAATTTATGCTTGGTACTTCTTTCTAAAGGTGACTTAATTACGAGTTGCTGCCCTTTTCCAAACAACGACAATGAACAAAAATCCTGAAGTAGTGTAACGAGGGAACTGATGTTTTATGCAAAGAGAGATGCTGCTGTAAAGCCTTACCCTGTCATATCACAGCAGAAGCAAGTGGCTAGTCACTTTGCTGCCAATTTCAGAGCCACCCGTTGCCATTAACATTGATGGAAGAGAGGACGAGGACAGCCCACCTCTCTCAACAGTCCCCCATAACCGCCAAGAGCGTGCTCATTTTCCACAAGAAGCACAGGATAGTAACCAGGGAGTCCCTGCTACACCCCTGGAACAGAATGCCTTAAGACTCGAGGCTGAAACACAACCCTGAAATGGTGTTCTCTAACCCCTCTGTGAGCGGGATTGCCACCAGCAACCTAGTCCAGACACAGTGCACGGCTATCACGGCGGGCAGAGCAGGCAGAGGAGGAGAAAGGCCCTCTGGCAACACAAGAAACTCTTTCAATACCAAAATTATCGTGTGCACAATTCAAATCACACAATAATCCTTTCCATTCTGGATAATGCTTGAAGTTAGAGTAAACTTCCAAATCCATTTTAAAGCTTGCCTAACCTCATCAACTTATTTACTCCCATCCATAACCCAGGTCTTCACAGAGCTGCAGACAGAAGCCAATTTTATGAAATTCAGTTTCTCAGCAATGTTTTCTGAAAATGCCAGAAATCTCCTGAAGCAAAACAAAACCTAACAGAAGAACTCTGGGATTTCTCCATGTCTGAATACATAGGCAAGCAGTCCTTCACTTCCTGACTAACAAATGTGACTTTTTCAAATAAGAAACCTTGCAAACCATTTTCAAAGTTTAAGAGGGAAGGACAAGAAGAGCCTTATAAAGATCAATGTTCCCACTGTACTTAATGTTAACTCGAGACCCACAGCAACAATGAAGCTATTCTAACACTTTTTGCTCCTCAGGCTGCAGGAAACAAGTGGATTGGCCTTTATGATGTTTAAGATATAGAAGACAAGGGTGACTGGCCGCTTCACATGGAAGCTTACAATGTTAACACAACCATTATTCAATAACCCACATTTTTTGCCCTATTTCTCTACTTAAGCCTCACCCTCCACCTACAGGCTTGTATCAAGGCATAGTATTTACTATGGATAGTAGCTTCTGAAATATTCTGTCTGAAGCTCTCATTCGCTGCCAAGTATGTTTTCATTACCCTGCTGGAGGTCACAGCCCAGGTCTCTCTGCACAGCCTTACCTGCAGCTACCATCAATGCAGTCTGTGCAAGCCAGACACGTGGGAAAAGCTAGCTTAACGCCAGAAGGTGAGAAAAGTTTAAAAAGCTATTTTTGATTTATGTAGAAGTTTGTAACAGCACACAATTGCGTTCCATGCCCCCATTAACTTTCTGGTGAAAAGCTGGGTCGTCTTAGTGGCAGAACCTGGCAACATTTAACATGAAAAAACATGGACAGATGTTGACCTCACAGAATCAAAGGAGTGCCTTGCCTGTTCACTTTTTTCATATGAGATCATCAATCTGGTATTCCTAGGAGGGAAACTGTGTCCTCTAACAAAAAAAAAAAAAAAAGTTACGTAATCCAAAACTATCAGTTTGATAAAGTGAGCATTTTGCAAAATGCACTTCCTAGAAAACACTTTACATCTCCTTAACCAGCGGAGCAACAAAGATTAAGTGAACATCAACTCTAAAAATAAAGCTAAGACCCAAAACTCGATCTAACTCAAGGCAAACAAATCACATTTTTATCAACTTTCTCTTAACAAATAGGAGGTGGCAAAAAAATCCACAAAGAAAGGTGCCGTGCAAAATCAGTTCAAAAAAATATATAAACTGTATGTCTACTCTTAAACTGCTTTTCACAGTAAGAAACAATCTACAAAGTCATTCTCCATTTTTGAGTAGCATATACCATGTTCCTTAAGTCTTCAAATACTTTCATCCATGCCTTCTTTGCCACGTTAAGCATTAGAATCCATTCCACTGATCTGTTCACTTCTTCAAAAATCAGAGACTGATACAAAAAGATCTGAATCTTTTCTAAGTTATCAAATAAATTTTCATTCATCAACTTATCTATAGGACTGAAAACAAAAAGCAAGTCACTTTTCCCTACCTCTTTATCCCTTATCATCTATTTCCATATCACAGGTAAGACTAATATCTAGACAAGATACGTAACGATAGCAGTGTAGATACTTCAGTGAAGGCTATAAATGCAAAAACGCAAAACCAAAGCGTTCTCCATCACTGAAGGCACAAGCTAAACTCACACCAGCACATGCATAATCACCCATACAACAATTGCCTCCTACATTTTGCTGAGCTAGAGTAACCCAGTGTTGGAGCTCACTGCAGGAAAGCTCAGCTGAGGCAGCTGCAGCCCCACTGACACCAGCTTCAGAACTCGACTTTGTCTGCCTCTCAGATGTTTCCATCCCCATGTCATCCCTTGCCCTGTGGTGGCACAAGAAATGTGCAAACTGCACAGGTATTCTAGATTTTTTCTAGACACGTTAGTTGTAACCTACCAAAGATGTACAATTGAGTTCACTGCACAAATGCCCAAAAACTTCTAGACAAAGTTAAGAATTAGAAGCCTATCAGAACTCAGCTTTTTTAGCACTCTCTACTTTAAAATACTCAAAAACTATCGCCAAACACCAGTGTCACTCTTAGCAGTGGTGCTTATGCCAGCATACACATTTCAAACCTCACACCCTCCCATGCAGAGGAGAATACAGAGGTATAATTGTTCACGTAGCTTGACAGGGAAGAATAGGAAAACTGATTTGGCTGGAAAATAACCCAGGAAAAAAAGAAAGCCATGCTTAAGATCACCAGTCTTGATCACTGCACTATTTCAGTATGATTTGGTCATCGTAACACCACGGGAAAAGGACAACAGGCAGATCAAGGGGCCACAGGGAGGCTGGAGAGCCTGCTGTTTGAGCCAGCAGGGTTACGACAGGAACTCCAGCACAACCAAACCCACAGATACCACATGCAATGACAACAGCATTGCTTTGTTCCTCACTTTGTCTACAAAACAGGTCTAACGCTTACTATGGCTTATAACGCTGGTATATAAAGAACTGAAAGATGAAGTTATTTGCCTGCTATATAACAGAAATCAAGGGACACCGTTTTTGAAGACAGGACAAGAAAATGCAGCTGACAGGAGAAAAGTTGCTGTTTGGGGGTTTTTCGGTTCTTTTCCTGTAACCTGAGCAGAGAGCTAAACGTTTTGACATTAAGAAGTCAACTTGCCAAAGAGAAGTGCTCAGCACCGAGCACAGAACTGCAGCAAGAAACACGCTGAATCTTGCTCAGAGGGCTCAGAGCTAGATGCTCTCTAACACACTGCTTAAAAAAAGCCTTTCCAGGCACTCCACGCTCCACCTGTTTAATCCTCCACAGCTGCCTTGGCATTTGACCTGCGAGCAACTCCAAGACATGACAGAGCAGAAGAGGTGACTTCGAACCACGGACCTAACTGTGAAGGATAACGAGCTGTCGATGGGACATCCCAAACACACTTCATGTATTACCTGAGCAGCATTCTACTTCTGAACAACGAACAGTTCTTGTGTTTTAAGGCACATATTTTCTTGGATGTTAAGAAGATTTAATTAACAAGGATGTGAAAGACGAGTTAAAGGTGGGGGCATAGCAGGGTCACCTGTGCACAAGCTGGGAGCCAACTTTCCCATCGAGGGATCTTTCTGCAGCCATGAGCAGCTAGCGCAGATGAAGCAAGCCACCTCAAGTCGTGCAAGTTAAAGTGATTAACTGGAAGTAGGAATAGGTACACAGAGAAGTTACAAAATTCATATACAATTATGTGCCTTTAAATAGCTTTTATAGATAAGAGAAAGCATTCCTCTCCATTTCTGAACATTTTTGGTCCCAGAATATTCAATTTACAAGTCATCTTTGTAATATACAAAATTCACTTGTTTCCAAACCTCAGGATATACTTTCTCCCTAAAGCAACACCAAGCTGAACTGGTTCATATACAAGTACCTGCGAGAGTCCTAAATGACAACCACTTCACATTCTAGATTGAAGAGCAGAAAAACTAAACAAAAAATGCCTGAACTACTGCGATCTTGAAAAACGGTTCTATCATTCCTGTAATGATCACAACAGTTGTTAGTCCAGACTTCTGAAATCTTCGTTCAAACCTGGTTCTGAAAACCTTTTCTGTATGTTGCAGATCAAGGAAAAACTTAACATGCACTGCAAAGCCTCGAAAATCATCCATAAACTAATTAGTAGGACATAGGTAAGCACCATAAAAAATCCCTTTAGACAGGAAAACATTACTATTACTACCGTCATGATTTACAAACCAAGCGATAGTACAAATGGAACTTTTACCAATACAAATGTTTTGGTTAAAGATTCTTCACCAAACGGGATCTTTCAACAGCTGACAAGCACCACGCGGGTGATGTGATATACTTGCCAGGATGCAACCCAAGCATCTCAGTCCCCACTCACAGTTTCCTAAGGGTCACATTGGACAATGCAAGACCTAAAGAATTATGTATGTAGGATCTTGTTAGATCGGCCATTTGTTTATTTTGCTGCTTTTGTTTAGTTGGTGCTTTTTTGTTGGTGGTGTTTGTGTTGTTGGTTTTTTTTCGGGGGGGGGAGGGGTATTGTTTTTTTTAATTTAGTTGGACATGGGTGGGATGGAGACAAAATCTTTCTGGATATACAACAGTAGGGAACCTTCTTTTTCTTTCCTTTTGTGTAGCCTCCGTTCAAGAAGCCTCCTTCTTATTTCATGTGTAATAGTACCATAAATACGACGGTTAAGGACACAGGCAAGGTGAATTCCATGTTTGCTCATGCTTTTTTATTTCATTTGTCATAACAAAACTAAATCAGCTTCAATTAAATTAAATGCTGTAGTTAACTAAGTGTAACTAATTATTATTCACTATTTACCCCCAAGACATCACTCACTAGAAAACATTTTTTCCTTTTGTCAACTTAATATAATAAGGGATATTAGCCTTCTGCCCTCTCCTGCACCACATACCCTCACTTTTCTGTCCCACCGCAGCTGGGATGCTGTCATGACACCCTGTATCCACTCCTCAGGAGGCCTCCGGTACCCCATCTCTCACACACACCATGACACAAGGGATCTAAATAAATAACTCCAAGCCTCCGAGGCACTGAGCTTTTAAACTGGCAGAAAAGACAACTACTGCACAGAAAAACATCTTCCTACACTAATTTGTACCAGAACAGTTTATCCTGCACCAGCGCTCAAATTTATACCATTTGTTACAGAAGTTCCAACACATCAGTTTTCATGCCTTAAAAGGAATAGACTAGAGATATTTTCAGGTACTTTTGTATGTCCAGGGCCTTCTACTGTCAAATAAAAGCAACAGAGAGACTTGAGCTCCACATAGCAAATCAACAATTTATTCAATAGTCTTCTAGCAGACTTTGCTAGGAGCCATACAGTCATGGAATGAAGGCTATAGACACAACTTGCAACAACAGAGATTCTATGTTCTGAAAATGAAGCATCACATCATGGCAGTCAAATATTGGTGGGAAGGTTCAACCTCAACTGTCATACCACCAACATCCACCTCGGGCATTGCAAGCCAGCATAATAAAATAGGAGGCATTACTTTCGGAGCTGACCCCATCTATTTTCATACACCTTCATACGGGCATTATAAACACACAAACAACAGCACAGAAAAGATTTCAAAGTTGCATGGATTGCCGTAGAGCCAAGAACAGTTGGTACCAACTCTTCATGTTATCTCCTACACGGACTCCTGACAGCACTGCCAAACATTTTGAAAATGGCATGATACACAAGAAAAAAATATTTAAAAAAAAAAAAAAATCAGCATGCAGCAATAGTCCAACTTGATATAGCAAGAGCATCTGTAAAGACCTGATAAAAGGATGCTGCAGCAATCATGATGCCAGATGATGAGAGGTTTAACTGTGTGGATGGAATACGAATCTCTCAGATTTCCTGCAGGAGCAATCAGGATGATTGCATGTGCAAGGCAACAACAGCATTTTCTCCATTTGTGGAGACACTATTTTTCAAACCTGTATTGAGACAACACGAAGTGATGCTGAAGGAGGCAGTACGCCTTATCGGTGTTCCTGGCAGTCTCCCTGCCCAGCGGGCTGCTACAAGCAGACAGTCAGCTCCTTATTACTGATCCCACCACTCAGGCACCGTGTCCCCTTCCCACGAAAGAAGCAGGGAGTGGGGGGGGGATGAGGGTGCCTCTCAGAACACCACCGGGTCTGGCAATGGCTTATCAGCAAACCGTGCAAGACCTGCCACTGGGGGGAGCTGCAGTTACACGCCATCTCGAATCCCTGCCTTCACTCTGCAGAAGCGAACCTGACACCACTTAGCCCTGCACCCCGGCGGTCCTCCAGCTCAGTTTCTCCTGCCTCACTGCCCTCGATGACATCTCACAACAGAGCAACTCGACGTACTTAGAATTCTGTTCAGCAAAGATGGAGGCAGCAACCATTCCCTGACACCTGGAAGCTGTCACTAACCACACTCCCTCAAGAAGCACAAGCTAGCATCCAGAGCAGCAGTCTCAGCCCTGGCATGCTCGTTGCCAAAGAAGCCATGACGCACAGCTTGGTAACTTTTTAGGTCTTGCCATAAACAGCAAAGTGAAGTCATCAACTCATTTTTGGGCGTGCCTGTGTGGAGTTGTGCTTGATGATCATTATGGGTCCCTTCCAACTCAGGACATTTTGTGATTCTTTGGTTCAAGAAGTTGCATTTAGATACAGGAAAAAAAAAATCAGAACTGTATAATAAACTATACCTCGTAGGCTTATCATCTTCTAATGTAAAATTAACATAATTTATTCCTGCAATTGCACATCACTGTTTTCCTAACCATGATGAAGTTTCCTGATATAAACATGTGAAATTCACTTTTTTGCCCTAGTTCCCATCATTTTAGCAAGTTGCCAGTCTTATCCAAAAAGAGAGGAAATAAAAAGGTTCAGAAGTTTGGTACTGCAGCAATTTACAAGTAAAAAAAAAAGAAGAAAGAGTTGCTCATCTCAAGGCAGCGCCTTTCCACCTCTTTAGGCACCAAGCCCAGCCTAACAAACCGCACAAGGTTCAGCAGGGCTCCTTCCCTAGCACATGTCCCAGGCCATGACCGCCCTTCCCATCAGTGCTGCTGCTGCCTCCTCCTCAGCCTCCCCAGCAGAACCGCACCACTACGTGCCTCAGTTCTCCTGTGCTCACTGTCCCATAAAAGCACAGGCTCCTGTGCCCCGGTGATGCACCACAGGTGACACACGGGGCACCTGGGAGTATTACACGGCCCAGCAGCTGCCACTGGCAGTGATCCCAGACGCAGCCGGTGTGCCGCCCATGCCAGCATCCAGCACCACTGACGGTGCCGCAGGGCCACTCCGATTTGTTAACAGCTGGCTTCAGCAGCGGGTGAGGAAAGGCAAGCAGCACTCCCCAAATGCAAAATACATGTGTAGGGACAACAGAAAGTAAATACTATTTCTCCTATCCATAATAAATATGGAATAAAAGTAAGACTGAGGTGATCCGCGCACTGAGAAGATGGGGGCAAGGAGGCAGGGCACATCCATAAATTCAAGTGGCAGGGAAAACAGACGGTCCTTCACTGAACACTCAAGAGATTGAAACATTCCTGATAGACACCAGTCCAGATACAGCTGATTTTGTCACGGGGAAGAAGGTTCTCAGTCTCCCCAAGTCCCTTCTGGCCCAAGTTTATCTTAAGTGCATGGAAGGCAACAGAACATGAATAGAATTTCTAACATTTTACACCGGACCAAGTGTCACGGCACAATCAGCGTTCTGGTAAACGCGTGAAACGCTTTAGCAATGTTGCTGCTAGTGCTCTCTACTGGAGATAAAGGAGTAATGCTTCAGGGTTCAAAGCTACGCTGGTTTCCTGAAACAGAAAGACTCACCTCCATGTGTTTCAAAGATCTAATTTAAATAACCACAATTCACTGTAAACATCAATAGTGCTATTCTAAGCTGAAGAGAGAAGACCTGAGTGAACAACTTTGGAACCCAGGACTTCTAAATATCTACTGAAGTGTTTGTCATTGTTTTCCCTCCTTCAACAGTTCACTACATTGCTTCTTATCAACTCACTTCACCAGTGGTGTATGGTAGGACAAGGAAGAGCTGGGAGAAGAGCGTCAGGCAATACTTGAAGTTTGTTCTGCTACCAAAAGGCTGTAATGAAACTATTGCAAAGCTTTAGGACAGATGGACAATAAACTAGAACACAGATGAAGTTGTTTTATGAAGCCCCTCTAGTGTACCCTTCCATTACCCATGCTAAGGCTGGCATTGCTTCAGAAAGATCCTGTAACAGTAACGTGGTACAGTAGCTCTCCAGACAGCAAAGCTCAGTTGCAAACACAGGCAGCTTTTTTGGTTGCAAAATTTTGTAGCAGGAGTTGAAGAACACAAATGTGCCATGGGCTAGTGAGTTTGCTTAAAATTCTATCATAAACAGATGCATTTTTAAGTGCAACACTGGTGATAGAGTAAAAAGGCGGGTGTGAGATCTCGGTTGCACAGTTTTCAGACTTTCTGATCCAAAATCCACACACACACAAATCTAAATGGTATCCAAAACTATTTTAATCACATTACAGGTATACAACCGAAGTGACAGGAAGGGAAGGAACTGTTCTACACTGACTGTCAAGAGGACCCAGGATTTAGCCAGAGATTCAGAGCCAAATTTGAGTTATTAGGGATCACAGAATCATAGAATCCTTAGAGTTGGAAGGGACCTTTAAAGGTCAGCTAGTCCAACTCCCCTGCAATGATGTCTTCTCCTTTTCATTTTTTTAAGGAGAAAAAAATGGCACTGCTGAATAATTCCTACAAGCTTTCTGGAATTTTAGATCAAAGTGGATGTTAATTATTAGAGTTGATAACAAAGACTAGAAAGGAAACATTGAGATGGTCTTTTGTGTTTTCATATAAAGCAGTAGAAGTGCTAAATCCCAATTAGGTCCTCAGTTATAGCTATACAGCCATAGAACCTTCAAATCTGAACTCAAAAGGGCTTTTTCAATGCAATCCAAATTAATTATTTATGGTCATATAGGTTTAGTTCCACTAAACAGCACTGAACAAAAGTCTGCATCTGCAGGATAAAAAGGAAATGAGTTCAGCGATTTCGCAGTAACATGAAAAGCACGCATGTGCCACAGCAAACATACATAGAAAGCTACAGTGAGAATAATTTACAGCTATGCTTACAAAGGCACTGAAATTTAAGCTATGGCCACTGTGAAAGATTAGCAGGTATTTGTACACCTTAATCACTAGCTGCCAGATAAAAACTGTCACGAAGTGGGGCAGGAAGTATGCCACTAAGTTTGTCCTGTTTGAAAGATGCAGACTATTGAACAGAACCACAAACATGTCTTAGAGATGTAGATGTGATTAGGAGAACTTTGGTAGAAACAGTAAGCAATAAAACAGCCTATGCATTAATCTGTGTATTTACTCAGTTTTCTATTGGAAGAAGTTTCAATAGCCTCCTTGATCAATTAGTGAACGGAAGGAAAAAGACAAACCAATTCTGTGTACTCTTCAATCAACTTCACACAAAGAAGTGCAAAACAATAACAGATGATCAACAAAGCATTTAATGTTGATCTTTTCGTATCATCAAGGGGTCATTCTCCTAGGATTTGTCTGAAACTACCACCAATGATACCTCGGCTGCAGAGAACTATGTATATGTATACATAAAAAACTAGAGATCTATCTATATATTTTCTCTTAAAGTTTTTTTTTAAAGGATTGGAGTAACCAACTTCTCAGGACGCAGTAGTTTCCATGAATAATTCGTGATAACCTCTAACAGTTTCAACCCAATCAAGCTACTCACACAACAATTCCATTTTGTCATTGAAAGGAAGAGTAAATACAAATGTGAAGTCATTTTTTTTTAAAGGATGCTTTCAGAGACTGTAATGAATGTGATATGAAGTTATCTTCTCTCTGACAAAGGAGAAACTACAGCGTGGGCTTACTACTAAGCCTGTATACCAATCTTTTAGCAGCTTACCTCTCATGGAATTAGGTACGTAAAGTTAGTCAAGCTTATTCGCTATTACTGTTCTAAGGCAGTACTCTCCGTACCTATTTTCAGACCACCATTTACAAAGAAAACATCTCAGAGACTAATACAAATGCAGATATCTGTGAAAACACTGCTGTATTCATAGTAAATGTAATTTGCAGTGTCCAAAGATACAGGATGCCAAATTTTCTTCTGAAACTGTTGACGAAGAGCTTAGCAATCAGTTTCTGATATTAAGGAAGGGCTGCAATTTTATTTCCTGTTTAGTGTGCATAACATTGAACAATGTTGTGACAAAGCAACTCTTTAACAGTCTCTAGATACTCTCAAACTCTTTGAACAGTCAATCTAAACTAGCTATTCCATTTATTTACCTTATACCAGCAGACAGGATAAATTTCACTTTCTAGCAAACAGCGTCACTGAAGTGGATAATCATCAATAAACTCTCCAGCATGGTGCAGACTCTTATCCAAGACCACAAGGCACTTTCAGGTATCTCACATTTTTCTTCATTACTGTGATCAGCCAGCTAACTGTGAAAGACTCAAACAAGTTAACCAGTCTCGCCTACTGCACCACGCCTGTCGTTCTGCATACACACAGCCAAGTGGACCCCTTTGAAGTAGTTGGTCCATTTATGTAGATGCACATTTCTCATAGATGAGAGCTCAGTTGATCTTGGTCTTCACAACTTTGAGTGAATTACCACATTGCACTGAGTAGGTAGACAGCACTTAGGACAACTTTAAAACTACTCTCAGTGAGATGTCTCGGGTGCTCATCCATTTGCATAAAGCCACACATATTTTGTGTGCAGTACTGCAGTAAACTGAGATAAATAACACATTCAGACTAACAGCTGAGTCTGAGTATGTGCCCAGACTGCTAAATTAACCTGTAAGAGTTTTCCATTCTGTGGCCATCTACATATTTTTACAGTTTTAGGATTTAAACAAAAAAATAAACATCACATTAATTACATGCATCCTGATATTTTAATCGGATAAAACTATCTTTCTAACCCATGTCAACCATCTTCAACAGCTTGAAGTGTCATTATCAGAATAAAGTCAAGTTCCAATCTCACTCACCCCTTTAAAAAAAAAAAAAAATAGCAGAAGTCTTACTATAAGCAAAACCAGTAAGCTGTAGTCTAAGAAAGAGAAGATTCATGAAGACACTAGGCACCTTTCAAAATAAGTAGTCTATGAATAACCTTATCTGATTCCCGTAACTGAGATATTGACATTATTTCCACCTTAGCTATGAACTCAAGTTTGGTCCATGATTTAAAATTCTACCTAACTAAGAAGAAATAATAGAAGCATTTATTAGAGAAGGAAGGCTTGTTTGCTTTTATACTTCCGTTTTGTTTGCTAACAAAATATGCCTGACTTTATAAAATATCAGCACTCAGAATGAACAGAAAAGGATCCGTAAATGGGATACAGTACTCTCTCACAAACCACCATATTGACTGAGAAGCACAAAAATAGAGGGTAAAAATGAAACTGACTTAAAAGACTGATTTCTTTTTTCTTTTCATTTTTTACAGGAAAAAAAAATCTGTTCAAGTAGAATTCTTCAAGCAAAGAACCTAATTGGAAGAACATCTCCTTCCAAAAAACATGCACGTCATCCATACAAATTCCCAAACTTGAAACAGCAAAAACGTAAATACTTTCTAATGTCATACGGCTTGCTGGATCCTTCTGCTGGCTGCTGTTGAAGTTATCACAATGGTTACTCAAAATCTGCCAAATCCAAACTTAGAAGAAACAATGCACCAGCCAGCTGAGGAGCACCATGAGCAGATCCAGGCCTCCAGACAGCCATGTCCACCCAGCCAGGAGCTCCTGCACCTCAGCCTCTACTCTTGCTCGCGGACTGCAATTCTACCCCTCAAAGCAGAAAGATCCCACTCTTTGCAGCGTTAGCAGAAGCATCTGTAACACCAACTATTTTTAGAAACCACTAGTCCGCAGCCAGTAAAGAGAGGAATGAGGGGCTGTGGGCCAGAGCACGGATCTGCCTGCTACCCCTGCTCGCCCCGACATGGAGGTGTGGGCCGAGCTCCCCAGGCCCTTCACTACCACCGAGAACATGAACTCCAACTGAGACACGCTTGCTAGAGCAAGTTTTGCCTCTCCTCTTCACTCTGGTTTGAGATGTCCCAGATGCTCACAGACAGATGCTTTCTGTCTCCTTTTGCCAGCTCCAGGTAGGAAACAGTTTATGGATTACACTCTGGTGATGTTTACAGACTCCTCCTTGCAGCCCATAGGCTGGGGCGTTTTATAGACAACTTAAAGCTCTGACTGTATCACATGATGGCAGCTGCCCAAGCCAAAGTTTAGGCCTATGATTCATGGGTCTTAGCTTAATCCTGTTCAACACTTCTTGCCAATTCACTTGGCCCACAGGAACATACGTGTGTATCCGAGTACCAACTGATTCGTAGACTTTTATATCTACCCCTAAAAGCACAGTACCATTATTCACACCTAAACCACACACTGAAAATCAGAGTAAGGCATTAGTTCATTAAATGATAATTGTAGCAAGAGAATTTTTCAAGCATTAAAAATTAATGTCATCTTGTCTGTTTCCTGAAATTCATTTCAGACATGGGAAACGAGCAATGTTCTTAGATCATGAATTGCTCTCTTACAGAGAGTCCAGGCAGGGCATTTAACAGCCCTTAGAAGTCAAACTATCTTCAAAAGAAAGGTAAGCACTAACATTATCTTTTCTCAAAAGGCTGAGCATTCAGAGAAAGCCTTTTCAGAGTTCTTTCCAAGCTGCTTGAAAATCAGAAGAGAGAAAGGAATCAAAGTTGTTGTACCTGACATTTAGATTGAAGAGTTCCAACAGTTCACTTTCCAGAGATTGAGTCACATAATTGTACCTTTCAAACTCCAGCGTAAACAACTAAAGTTGTTTCTATGAAGCACCAACAGTGCAGGGGAAGACAAATCAAGGTCTTTGAGGGAGCTTCCTGAGGAAAAGAAGCGTGCAATTCTAGCAATAATGTAACAGAATGAGAGCTTCTAGTGATGCATGTCAGCATACCCTTGGAGAAACCAGACTGTCATTGAACGTTCAGTGAACATTTATCTATGTCAGTACAAACAGATGTATTCCTCCTTTTTCTCTTCTCCTGAAAGATTTGAAAATTCGAATGCAAAATCTGCCACCCCTTCTTCAGCCACAGCTACAAACCATTAACATGCATTCTTTGCAATCAGGAGCAGCTTTAACTCAGACGTTTTACTACATATGAGTTATGCAGGACCTCCAACACGTCTGTGCAATGCTTAATTTCAGAAGAGCCTTGAAGCGGTATGTTTACATGCATTATCAGAAGAGCGTTAGCTACACTGCAGTAGAGTTGTACGCTTACCAAAGCCGAGGGTTGCCATTCATTTAGCAAGTGATATTTAATGCAGCATGTAGACCAATGGCACAGATTTAAACAGTGACCCAGTTATCCCTGTACTTGTGACAGACAAAGTCTTGGGAGAGATGGGAGGATTGTTTCATTTCTTGTGTGGTCTTTTTCTCTGAGGAGTAAGGGAAGGGATGCACTTGCACCTCAGAATGTTACTGTGAAATTCAAGTGTGCAAGTCTCTCACATGGAAACATGTGGAGAAACGCAAACATGAAGCTATTCAAGAGCCCTATCCTATTTTTACCATAACTATTGCTCACAGTACACTATAAAGACATTCCTTTTCTTCTCTCTGCCTTCAACCCCTCAAATAAATCCCCTTTATTGGATTATGGATTAATGCAGCAACTATAGCAGTAAGCTGTTTCCATGAGAGTGAAAATACATAAGATGTGGACCATTAAGCGGAGGAGCTTTCCATTTGGAGTCCATGGGTCTGTCTTGGGTACTTTGTGCATTGCAGGAAAACATTATGTTTCACTAAATGGGTTTTGAACAATACAGACAGGACAGATTTAGCACCTGCTAAAACACTCCCACAAGCATTAAAGTAATTGATGTAACTCCCCGTTCCTATTAAAACATCTCATGTCCAGTAAAATTAATAGCAACTTATTTGAGTCACTGCTCCCACTAAACAATGAACACATACATTCATACCGTGCTTCTTTTGCACAAAGAAATAAAGCCCATATTACTATTATCATGGACCGTGACCCCCTAGAACAAAAGAAATACTCAGGATTGCTCACTCAAAGACCCTCAAAATATTTTACAGATGTGACTAAGTATTCTTATTTTACAGAAGATCATGCACAAAAAAGGTAATATACTGCTCTCAAATAAAGCAGGGAAGCCAGTGGCAAAAGCTAAAAACGAAAAATGTCATTCTCCCAACTATCATGCCAGTGCTCTGTCCACATCTCCATCCCAAAGCACTGATGAAAAAAGGTACCTGAGTTAAAAATAACTTAGGATTAGTGAGGGAGTGATGACAACAGAAGCCCTGAGTAAACTGAATGAGCCAGAGATGGCTGCTGATTCACAAAAAGAAGCGTTAGTTGTGCCTTCTTTCTTCAAGAAATGTAGTTAGTGGGTTGCCTTTTACTGAGATGCGTGTTTAGGAAGTTGACATTGATGAAGAAATATATAGTGAAAATGCTAACTAGAGCAGAGTTCTGGACAGCCAGAACTCTGCAATTACATTTTGTTTCCTTATTTCTACTATTTGATCAATGAAAACTGCACTAGAATTACCACTTTCCTTGGACGTACACAGCCAGCATCAGTTGTGATCACATACTCAAGTTGCAGATTGCCCAGCCATCATAACAGTAACAGAACCCCCAAACCAGTTCCCGACAGCAACGTATTCAAACACAATTTTTCACGCATTAGGAGGAAGGATTAAGAGGTATTATTCAAAGCCACGTAACCTCTTCCATTCCATTATTCAAAAATACTTGGGACATCTCAGGACTATGCTGCCAACTGCAGCCTCTGAACTAAATAGCCACGTTGACTGCTTTCACACAATTTTCACAGTACCCACTATACTACCAAAAACTTCATATGCCTTCATTTATTCTAAACAACTCTTCAGGCATAAGTTACTTGTAAACTGTGCACATGGGTGAGCGGAGGGAGAGGTTCAGTGGTAAGCAGAGCTGCTGAGGAACATGTGACTGTCTGCCAGACATGGGTGCTAACACAGCCTCTGAACAGGGAGGGAGCTCCTTCAAAAATCAGGGCTCACTAACACTAATTTTTTTTAGGATATCAAAGAAAACAATTGCTTTGAAAAGATATAAAACAACTGAAGCAGTAATAAAAAAAAAAAAAAAAAAAAAACACTGAGTAAGCAAGGGGGAAAGGAAGAAATGATATAGCCAGGAGGAGATAACAGAGATTACACTGAGAAAAAAATATAAGAAATGCACTGGAGAGCAAAGCGAACCTCCTGGCACATGCAGAAAGATCACAGAGACAAAGACTAAAAATGAGGGAGGTGGTAAACAGAACATTTAGGAAAGAAGGCATCGCTTAAGAAGGTGGCAGTGAGGAATTCCAGTTATTTTCCTCACAGAAAGGGGAAATGAAAAAATGTTTTTTCCTGCTCTAAGTTTCCTTGAGGCAAAAACAAGCAAGTTTTACACGAATGACCTTTCAATGCTACAAGATTCACAAGAAAATACACCTTGAGGAAGTCAAAGTGACTTCCTCTACAAAACAGCAAGCTACAGCTGCTACCCGGAGCACAGGCAGCCAGCTCCTCTCCTAGCACACTCGGTGTAGTGCACACTCCATGTCCTTGTTTTTTCTTGATCTCATTCCTAACTTTAAGAAAAGTTTATAAGGAATAAATGCCTCAAAAATGAAATCTAGATAAACTTATGCAAGGACAACTTCACTGTTTGACATAGTCTTGCCCAAATAAATGTCCTTAGGGAAAACTTGCTTCCCCGAGAAATTAAGAATAGATGAGGGCATGAATCTACACCCTAAAAGCAGCAATTCAAACGCTGTACAATAATACAAACAGACACCACTACAAATTACGCCCTACATGTCATAACCACCAAAGATACAACAGGATCCTTACAACAAAACTCCAAGTAGAACTGAAGTGTTAAAGAAATCCCAGTGGCTGCTCCCACCAAATGACAAATGCCGCAGGGCAAACCTGCAAGCCAGAAAGCACTCAGCTACATTATTTCTGATCTGCATTGTACTCTCACCCCAAAAAAGTACCAGCAGAATACAATAAATCATTCCTCTAAAGCACGTTCATTAAAAAAGAAAGTTCTTAATCCTTTCAATCGTGATTATAACTTCACAAGTTACATAACGTAAACACATTTGACGAACTTATCTGAATCCCCAGCTTCAATTAGAACAATCCCATTCAGCCACAAGGTGCTCATCTTTTACAAGTAAAATGTTTCTAAAGCTATCTGATAACTTGAAGAGTGTGCATGGCAACTGCAATGCCAGCCCACCTGATTTAGCATCCTTTCGCTACCCAGACATCAGCTTTGAGAAATAACTGCCTTTAACAGAAGTCTGAAGAACCTAACAAATTTCTTGTCTTATCCACACAGCCAGGGGAAAAGTACTGTTTGCTCATTTAACCAAATTCTTAGAAACTAATTAAAGAAATAAGATATGGTCATTTAATCAAAGGCTACAGTTAAATCATGTGTGTTAAACATTTAACGAAACAAACCAAGCAATCAATATTGGAAAAAAAAAAAAAGAAATTTCTTTTTGTAAGCTAACACACCTTTCATTCAGGATTAAACAAATACCTACTTGATATGGCTCCCTACAGCTACAATAAAAATTCCTTCTTACTTCACACACACAGGTTCCGTGAAAAACAGCCTTCACAAAGCCAGTCTCAGGTTTTCTTGTTTCAGGTGGTTCACTGTACTGAGCCACCTCGCAAGAAAAGGAACAGCGGAGGTATGCAGTCACTTGATTTTTACGTTGCTGAACTCAAGTCAGAGAGCTGCTCTCCTATTTTTCCCTGCACACTTTCCTTCTTCACAAAAAACTTTTTATTGTGCTTTAACAGAAGGTCAATGGCTATCACTTCTCTACTCCAGCACAATGGTGAATTGAAACAAGAACCCATAGCTGTTTGGGCCGACAAAGCAACCAGTATGTCTAAGCCAATAAAGCGATTTGTTCATTAAAGCTACTAATAAAGCAACCTTTTGTTAGTCTATGAAACATCAGAAACCTCATAGAATGCATTTAACTATGCTTAAAAAAAAAAAACCTCAGAAGTTCTAAAATCTGTTAACTTGTCCATTTCCTAAAACTGCTGATACAAAACCCCTAAGCACAAACATTTCTAAAGACAGTAACTGCAGTGCAAAGTTCCACGCCATGCCTTTTCACAAACAGAAAAGTCTAGGGCCCTTGGTCAAGGTATCCCCCTCCCTCCACCCCACCAAAACTTCAAAATTTATCATATTAATGGTTTATTCAAAGCTTCCTATGTAATACTGACAACCTACTGACAATCAACACAAGTACTTTAATTCTGGATTGAAAAAGGAATCAGACAAGGGATGCACTCAGTTTGGATCCAAGAACTTATTCGGATTGTACAAACAGAAGACACGGGGAGAGCTGTAGTTCAATTAAACTGAAGCAAAGTTTGAACTTAATTCCCTGGTGCTCAGTGATTTTTATTGTTCTCAATAATCAGCTGTAGCATGACTATGGTAATAAACTTTTTCCAAGCAAGATTCATGTTTTGCCCTAATAAATTTAGCAGTACAGTATCAGCAACCCTTGAGAGTATTAAAGTCTCCTCCCTTACTCACAACTTCTAAATTTGCTTCATTAACAAGTCAGTTCCATTGGTCTGTGACCAGAGCTGGGGCCCAAAAAAAAAAAAGCAACTTCCCNAAAAAAAAAAAAAAAGCCAGTAACTCCTCTAAACTGCCATATTTAGAATCAGTGAAATACATTTTACCAGCAGTGAAATGCAAGTATTGCAGCAGTATAAAACATTAATGCAGACAATTAAGCAAAACAAGATCCAGGGGGAGAAAAAATGTGGATGTACTATTATACATTCTTAGAGCAGCAGAATGCCCACTGCCCTAGGGGCAAGTCATTCTCGTGCACTGTCCTATCTCACCTGCTTCTCTTTGTCAAGCATAACTCTAACCACCAGCTGTTATACACAGGGCTACCCCAGTGAAAATAAATAAGCAAGTTTCAAAGTTTCATCCTTACTTCTACAATTTCTCAGGGACAAGATTCCAATTTGTTACTCTGAATGGAGCATTTGAATTCTCAGCAAGAGTTCTTGTAACAGAATGATACCAGAATATTTGTCCCCAGAGAGATATGTACAATTAGCCAAGGTTCTGTCCTTGGTTATTCAGAAGAAATAATCTGTATTTATAAAATAAACAAGCACGCTATCTAGAACAGCGATAGCATCCCTCCTCCCTAGACTGTGACTCTCCATAGCAAGCCACGAGATTATATCCTCCTTCTAGAATTAAGTGCTTCTTCTAACAAAAACACTCCAATACCCTGTGAAACTTTTCAATTAAACAGTTGTCAAGCAGCCTGATAAGGCACAGAAAGACTACTGATAGCTGAAACCAGTCACACAACAAGTTTTGCAGTCTTCCTAGCTACTGCCAAACAAAGCTTTGGTCAATGACTAGTCAAGAAGCAAACAAACCACCACTGCATTTCACAGCAAACTTGGACAGGTAATTTTACTTAATTATAAAATGTCAACCATCTAAGTTTTTCACTTCAAGCTCTTCTTGGACTTTGGAGTCCTCGGGGTGCTATCGCACCACTGTAGTCCATTGGCAAAGAAAACAGCAATACAACACTCAGAGCAGTACAAAGACAGACTCTAGAAGGAGTTATACAGCACTTCTCCTATTTTCTCCTTGAAACTAAATAAACATGGCTTCTATAAAGCGATTAAAAATAAGTTTAACACTGTCTTAATGAATCTCCATTGTGCCAATTCCCCCAGCCCATGTCTGACCAAGTCTTTCAAGAAAATTTTACCGTCAGATGTTCATTCAGGCTTAAAAGGTTCACACAAAAATGAGACCAACACGCTGTCTGGTATTTGTCATCACCCACACTTTTCAGCCTGCTTAAGTTTCAAAATTAATCCTCCACTTCATTTCAATTCTACTTCACTAACAGAGGAAAGTCAATGGAATTTATGTTCTTAAGTGACCTAAGTGTACTTGAAAGTCCTGCTCTTCAGAGATAAACTTCACGCTCTTCCAAACAAACAAATGTAAGCTCAGACTAATAAAAACCTCCCAGTACTTTTCATTAACAATGAAAAATTGACAATCAGTTTTGTCCTGAGGCAACAAAAGTACGTCACTAAGAAGTTGACCAAACATCAGAACTAACAATACAGCAAACATTTATGGTCACACTCAGCTCTCCACAGCTATTCCTACGACCGAATTTAAGCCTGCAGTTGAATGACGGCAAGAGCAAGCATGAGTTTAACTTGTCCATCTTTACTCATATTTAACAAAACACTGATGATACAGCCTGTGGTAGTCATAGAAGATATTTTATCAAAGTTAAAATGCATCACAAGCATCTTCAGATTTGTCAGCGATAGCAATCAATTATGATGACAAAAAAATGTAAGTTGATTTAAAATATTTCAAAACTGATGTTATGATACAAACCATTAACACTCTAATTTAAGATTTCAACGTATGACTTGCAGAATCTACTTCTTACACATCTTTTACAAATCACTCAGTTAAATACGGGCTTTAGAGGTTTGCAGAAAAACCCTACGCATTAAACTCATCTTCATGAAGATACTCCACCCTACAACGACAACCAATGACTGAAAGTTGACACGGCACTATCAACAGAACTGACCAAAAGACAGCTTCAATCACAAAGAGTCAACTTTTGTTTACTTTGCCTGGTTGCAACAGCTGTAATACTAACATAGGAAAGGAGCTATTTATCATTTCAGAAATACTTTGTTGCATTTTTTTTTACTGATATACCTTATAAAATTATTTCATATATATATACACACGTATATATGAAATCTATGCAATCAAGACACAAAGGAGTTTCTGTGCTGATGTTCTTTACACAGGAACAGCTATACAGGAACTGTTATTTCCCTGAGACACAGGCAAGAATTCCTCTTCCTTACTTGGACACTCATTATTTCTACAGGGTCGAGCAATTCTTCAGGAAACATCCCCCATAGCCTAAACTTCAGTTGAAGCCATTATTCTCAGGACTGACTTCTGCCTTAAAACACTAGTAACCAGTGGTCCCCAGCAGCACCTCTTTTCAGTGAGAAAATACAGCCTGAGAAAATAAATGCAGAAATGTGTCTTTTTATGGATGGGCACTGCTTCACCAACAATGACTTCAGTACAGAGGAGTTTGCACGTGAAGAGCGGTCTCTTCCAGACCACAGTGACCAATCTCAAGGGACCATGACAGAGGCGATAGACATGGAAGAACAACTGATAGTAACCGACTGCCACAGCTCATTGCTGCTCCTAACACAAACACCTGCCAGCGACGTAGTAAGGGCACAAAGAGTGATTCCTCACACAGTAGCTAGCACACCTGCAGAATGTGTTGCAAAAGAATGCAGTTGAGGTAAAAATTTTACATGGGTTCAAGGAAAAAACAGACAAGTTCAAAGAAGAGAAATTGTTCAACAATTTCTGAAGGAACAGAAACCATCTCTGCCTCAGAGATTTCCTGAGCTGAATGCTGCTGAAGAGTATAAAAAGTATCAAACACTTAGCAATTCTCCCTATGCAGCCACCTAAGGATGCTTTTGAGATGGGCCGCATGAAGAATTTGGGAACTTCTGGGTTCCTATACACTATTTTCTCTCACATCTGCTCTCAGACCGAGGAAACAAGGCTAGAAAGAACTTTAGAGTGATTCAGTACAGCAGTAACTGGAGAGACCTCTCTGCTCACATATGTTCCCTACCGACTGCAATGTATCTTGCAGTGCTTCCCCCATCCCAATCCAAGATCTCCTCGATCCTAAACTCCAAGGGTAAGAAAGCCTTCCTGAGCAGACGTTTCTAAATTGCCAGTGTTTAACTGCTCAGTTGAGGGAAGTGGAATAGAGCTAATAAACTTCCCATCAACACCGCATTTAAAGAATATCTGCTATATTTGGCATTTTCTCATTTTATGAGAAAAAATCAGAACTGGATTATGTCAGAGTAGTGAGGAAAAAGTAATTCGTAAATACTACAAAGATTATATCAACGTCCTACTAAAAATATCTAGTATTACAGTGTGAGAAAAAAGCAGTACTTACCAACATTTAAAACGGACAGCAAATATGATTTAGAGAGAGTTAGGCAAACAAATCTTTCATCCATCACCAAGCTAGCCAAAGCTATTGTTTAAAGAATATTATTGTAAAACTTACGCAGGTTGATATTGGACAACATACACAGCGCAGTTTCTGGCAAGGAAACTGTTTTTTTTAGGTTAGCAGAACTTCACAACAGCAGTGAACTATGGAGAAATAACTAGAAACCTGACTTTCAAAAAGCCTTCCTCAAAGTCTCAAGACATCATTAAGTGAAACTAATCTCAGTGTTAGGGGAAAAAAGTTGTTTCTATTTAGATGTCAGCAAAAAATCATCAAAAGGAAAAGCAATAAGTGGCCTACTACCTTAGAGAAAAGGGTTCACAGCAGCAGAAGGCCTGTGTTCTATACTGAAACTACCTCACTTGCTAATGGTTCAGTAAGTAAGAAATGGTGAGGTGGCAAAACTTACCTCAAAATTATTAAGGTTAAGAGAAGGAACTGTAAGGACTTCAGATAATCTAACCAAGCTGAATAAAAAGGGTGATGATACAAGACAATGAACTGCTGACAAGGCACTGCACGTCAGGGTGAACAAGCTACTCTCTGACTTGCTGAATTTTAGCAACAAACTCAGAGGACGACAAGTTCGCTCTGGACGGCTCATTAAAGAATGATATTCAACAAAAAAAGAAAAGTTAGATGTAACTGCATACAGCATTCCAAGTAGAAACTTTGTTACATAACACATTGTCTAAAACAGCTCAAAATACTAATCAAACAAAAGCAGTTTCAAAAAAAGTGAAAGTTGATAAAAGCCAAAAAGCATCCCAAAGATCAAGTGCCCTAACTAAGTGTGCACTAGTAAGAGCATGTGCTGCGTTCAGCCCAGCTAGAAACCTGCAAAAGCCTGGTAGGTCACACGGGGAGCAGAACAACGCTCGGGCAGCAGGACCCAAACGATCTGTGCCGGGCAAGGTCACAGAAGATATTAGGAGAGCAATGAGAGCTCAGCTATTGCAGGGGAGGGGTACAGCAGCAGACAGCATACAAATCCATACAAAACTAGATTTTAATAGCTCTGCTGCTCAGCAATTTGTTTCCTTTGTGTTTTACAGATTTGAATACTAATATTTCTGCACACTGTAGCTTTGATCACTGCGTTAAATGTCGCTCTACTGAATAAAAGGATTACTTTGTCCACACTGGCAAAGCTATGATTGTGATATGAAGAGAACCACAGGGAAAAACCTTTTAAGATCAGGTGTGCACACTTATTTTCATAAGTTGAGTTGGAGTAGAAGCTGAAGGTGTTTTTCTGTCATGCACATACAGTATAAAACATAGGACAAGACTTCTTCAGTTCCCTATACGGTTTACAGGCATTTTTAGATACTTCCATTTGACTTCCTGCTATGCAGGGCAATGGCACTCTTCCCTTACCCCAAAGCCAGAAGTCCGGCAGCGCTAGCATGCATGCTGGCTGACAACCAGCTGGATTTGAGACACACACAGCACAAACCACAGAAGCCAGCAAGGGGCAGGGGGGCAGCCAGATCCACACTTTCAGTTGCAGCACACAATCCAGACCAACTTCAGCAGCTCAAACCACAGATGGTTTCATGGCACAACCAAGCTGACCTAATGGCTAGCCAGTGCCCAGCGGGTCCCCCACCAGCTGTGCACTCTCACTGCATCCCATGCCAGCTCCAGCACACACCCTGCATCACACTGAGCCCTGTCAGCTTTTAGTTCCTTTCTCACTTCATCTTGCGCTGCTGGTTTTCTACCATTTCAGTTCCCTGAATTTAATCACCAGAAGTTCAGACTAAACCACAGACTAGGAGGATGGTGAAGAAGAGAAGCTCTTGGGGACCATCCTTTTCAGCAGCAACTGAGCCAGGTCAAACACTGCGTGACATGACAACCCCTGACAAATGATGACCGAACCGGAGGGCTCCTCAACCTTCACACAGTTGGGAAAGAAACTATCATTGGAACAATTTCCTCTTCATAAGTTTTTTCTGTTTTAGCCTTCACTAGGTTGTGCCTAGCCCACGCAATTAATTTTGTTCCCACCACACTGCAGTGTAAACAAATAACAGGAGTGAGAAGGACCCAAACCTTAACATTTCTTTTGTGCTGCCAAACAAGCTCTTGTTTTTCCAGTCATTCCCAGCACCCTTCTGAAAGGTTCCCACAGCCAATGTAAACAACACACAAGTTGAGCTGGATGACTGTGCCTACCTCCTACATCGCCAGCTCACAACTGCAGCGTGCAGCCCCCTGCCTACAGCTGCACAGCCACCCCTGCCCTTCAAACAAGAACCCCTGCCTGTGCTCCCGAGTCATGCTGAGTGTTATCCATTGCTCCTGCAAGGCACAGCCAAACAGAAGTAGTGCGTGAGCTGACGTCTGACCCTCTGTGTTATTTCAAGATCAGCCCACTTCTTTTCTGTTGCCTATCAGGAATTACTTGGTTTCAAAATAGTCAGGCATAACAGCATCCAAAGGAGAAGTAACGAGACAATTTGCAAGACTTACCATGGCAATAAGCTATAAAGCTAGGAATACAACACAAAAATTGAAAAGAAACAGAACATCCTGAGAACAAACATAACTGTGAATGTCAAAGTTGTTTTGCTACAGCAAGCCATGTCTAAGAACCACGCTGGTTTTAGTGCTGTCTCAGGTATGTAAACCTAAGTTAAACATCTGAAGGGGCTAAGAACTGCCACTGTGGAGGTAACTGACATGGTTAACGCAAGCACTTTCCAAGCTTGAAAACGAAAAGCTCAGACACCTGCCTATTACAGGGCCCACGTAAGAACAGTGCCCACCTAAGACACTCTTTGCAGGACCTGCTTCACGCACATCATCATTTTCCCGCAGACGCAACGTCAAAGAGCAGTTGGAATTTCTGCAGCATTACTGAGGGGCTCCAAGGCCTGCGTGCCGCTCTGGCCACATTCCACAAACAAGCAGCAGCAGCCCTGTCTGCTGCACAGCTGGTAGTGCAAAACAAGCCCTGGGAAAGAAAGTCCAGCCAGCTGGGAATCGAGCACAGAGTCACATAGCTCCTAACCAGCCCTGAGAAGGCAGTTGGAACCTGCTGCCACAGATGGCACAGATAACAAGCCATGACAGCAAACATGTCAACTGTCCCCTTCTACCAGAGGCTTGTCACACAGGTAAGCACCCATGCTCTTACTGGGTACACAGAACAGTTTAAACATGGAACAGCTCACCAGTGGAGGGCAGGAGGTGAAGAAAAGCATCACAGGTTAAACGATCATCTCCTTCCCCAGTGTTCTTGCAAGATATAATGGGGTAAAAGAAAAGCAATTCCCAAACAGGGTGCCCCAAACAAATGGATTACTCAGATTCCATCTAACTAGACTATTCAATAAGGTCTGCTACCTAGGTACTTGGACAATGACACCAAGGGTGTCAGAAGCTTCCCAGCAGAAGAAAACACAGCAACTTTGCCTTCGGATGACTGAGAGATGCCCTCATGATATATAAGAACTGTTACTATTGCACTCTGCTGCAAAGAAAGAAGATCCCTGTCATTCCTGTGAACCACCCACTCACCAACACACCACTGATCTGAAGACACATTCATCAGTCCTGGCAATAACAGAAGAAATTGCTATGGCAAAAATCAGAAACACATGTTCCAAGCTACTTACACAAGGCCATCTCCTGGATCTCAGTTTCACAGCCCAAGTCTGCTGTGTGGAAACCCAAAGATCTCACGATCTGAGCATCACTGCATGAATTAAAACAAAACGACAAAATACAAGTGAAATAAGCATTCCTGGCAAACTGCACATTTACTGGCCACCTGAACCTAGCTCAGGCCACAAGTAACACTGCTTAGTGAAGGTATAGCATTTGGTAAATCAAAGATGTAGGCATCAGATCTTCCAGAGAGATTTAAAACTGCATCAAGTTACGTGGGAGCGCATTTGCCATGAAAGATTAGTAAATTATTTTCAGAGAGACCTGAATCCAAAGTTGTAGTTTTGGTTATCGCTAGTAAGTGGCTCTAATCTTGAACACTGAAGAAAATATTCTTTTAAAAACAGCTTTACTAGGTGATGAAAAAGGCAACAACAGCAAGTATTCATAGAAATGCTAGACTTTGCAGTTACTGGAATAGCTAGCGAGAAACTTCTCAAGTATTAACTATGCCACAATGCTGAAAGGCTTGCACTCGCCAGGGAGCACACTGAGCTGCTTACTTTCCTAAAAAGGGAAGTTAGAAAAAAAGCTTGAAACCTTTTCTTCCCCACTGGCTTCAGCTTGTGGTGTTTTGGGTTTATCATTCATTCAGAAAGACAAGCAGCTTGTCCTGGAAGTAACCTGCTCACTTCTGAGAGCACTGCAACTGCTCTCACTCCTGCAGATGTATAAGGATATGCATTCCGTCTCACAAAGCATTTCATGCATTTTACATAGACAACATCCCTTCATGTGCTGTTTGCGACAAGGCAAACTCCCTATGAGTACAAGCAGATCCTGTATGCTAAGGCAGATCTGAACGTGATGTTCCACCTTAAAGAAAATGTGATAAACTTTATCTTGCAAAACGTGCGCTTCTGAAGTATTCACAGGTGTCTGTGAGAGCCAATGTGTGCATTAAGGACATAATTCCAGTCAAAGAGGGCAGAGTTAAGCAGATACTGCCAACAACACACACCTTGAGCTTGCAGTTCCTGTCCTTCAGAAGTTCAAAGTAATTGCCACAACCTACAACAACACAAAACCAAGCTGAGTAACCACAGCTGCATTAACAAGTTGGGGAGTATTACATTCCCTATAAAATGGGCTCTCAGTGCTCCTCGTACAGTCAGCTCTCCACCACCTCCCTTCAACTCTTTGATAACCCCATGGAGATGAGAAAGGAGATGAGAAAAATCCAATCAACAGCCAGGGATACTGCAGTGGTCATGGCCACAGCAGCGTGCAAGATTTATTGCTGAAGATGGATGAGCAGTTTAAGAGGAAACAACTGTAATTCCTCCTTCCCCACAGCTCCGACTCCGTGCTCTCCAGGGTGCTCTTCTAGGTCCCCAAAGCTCTCAGCTCCACCTCCGGGCAGCAGTGAGGGACGGATCTTGTGCACAGAAACTGTTGCTTCAGCAGCACGCCCTGCCCTGAGAGGATGCCTTGCTTCAGCCTGCCCACAGCCCAGCAGCATTTTCAACACTGCTTCTCTGCAGCCTCTGATAGCTCACACCAGCTCAGGTCGCAATGAGCAAAGGAAAGAGAAGACGGACAGATCAAAACCACAGCCTGAGCTCCAGAGAGAAGCAAATGCAAAAAGTTGTGTATTTAGGTGATTTCATGAATAAACCAAAAACCCAGGTCTGCCAAGCTTTACAAAGAGGGATGAGACGGCGGGAAGAAAGATCTGTGTCTCCAAAATACAGCTGCTCAAGCATCCTCAGTTCTAATCCATACTACTGAAACATTTCCAAGAAACAAAGCACTTGAAAGCATTAACATTTTGGCTATTCTAAGTTGTCCAATCTTTAAACAGAAGGCATTAGTCAATCTCAGCTACCTTAAAACCGTCCCTTTGCTAGACACAGCCATTCAATTTCAAGCCAATAACCAAACAAATTCACCTAGGCCAGACTGGTCACCCACCACAGGCTTCCCTCCTACCATAGATGCCAGAAAGCAGCCCTGTGGGGCCGATCAGAAACACAGATCAAACAATTTCCTATATATATATATAAATATTTAAAGACATCCCAAATGACCTCATGCCCACATGGTATTTAGGGTAAATCAAAAGGTTCGTCATTATGATAACAATATATTTGAGTTTCCAAATTGGAAGAGCACTTTCTACGTTTTTTGAGACTTACATGGAGATTGCCTTTGCATTTTTCTTTTTAAAAGACAATGACAAAAGCTGAGGTCAAGTAAACAGCACTGCAAAATGTATCATACTAGTACAACTCCAAAAGTTACAGCCACAACTGAGAACAGCACATACAGATAAAACGCCCCACAGCTCTCCACTCCAGCATCCTGTTTATAGTTGAGCAAGAAAACCTTACAAATTTTGCTGGCTCAGACTGCAATGGCCACCACTGACCACCTTGGAGGGACTCAGGAGCAGGCAGAGAAGACGTCTGAGAGCAAACCTTGCTCCTACAGGTATCCATGAGTGAAGATCTACTGCTGAAATCATCACGTCAGTACTCTGACAGTGAAAAAACCCACACGCAAACTCCTCAGCCTTCAGTGAGGAGCCAACTGTCACAGCTCAAGATGCACAGATTATTTGAGCGAAGCAATTCAGTTTTGAGCAAGTATTTCACATCTCCTCTTACCAGCCATGCCGTGGTGCCGTATTCTCTAGCTGATGGAAACATTCTGAACTGTTCCAGTTAGCAGTGGGAGAAGATATCTGCTGGTATCTTAAGACATACCTTAAGACATGACATTATGGAAAAATTCATTGTTTCACCCATGTACAAAAGAATGCAATCATCTAGAGTACAGTGAAAATAAAGTATTGAAGAGCTACTGCATAATCAAGACTTGTCTGTTTTGCAAAGATGAGCAGTCTTGAAGAGATGATCGTGTACTTTTTGTCACAGTGAGTGTGAACCAGACTGAACTCACCAATTTCCTTTTATTCTGACAGTGCTTGCTTTTGAAGCATGTGGCCTTGTGACCTAAATTACGATTTATATTCATTATTTTTCCCAACCTGAATCATTCTGGCTGAGCTCTGAAAAGAAACCTGCTATTTCAAAGTAAAGGGAGCGGGGTAAGAGGAAGCAGACTTTTCTTTAAGCACAAACTTCAGGGCTGTGGGCTGCAAGTGGAAATGCTTACTCTCCCACTGACACGAGAGGAAGCCACCGCGGGAGGCTGGATGCCCAGAACGAGGCCAAAGCCACGAGGGGATGGGAATGGGCACGGCGCTCTGGGGAAGGCAGCCAGCAGCGCATGCTGCTGCTCGCGGCCCTGCACAAGGGGCCCGCAGGGCATCGGGCCCAGCCAGCCTGTGATTTAAGCCAGGACAGCTCCCAGAACCACCAGCAGCAGTGCCACCAAAACGTAAGACCAAGAATTTTGTTAACAGTAAGCTGACTTCAAGCTTTCATGGTTATGAGTCCAAATCTCCATTTGTTTCCACAAATTCATTGACTACAACACTTTCTGGCACAAAAGAGCATTTACAGGAGCAAACAGAAGCATTCCTGTTACCTCTTTGACAAACTACCTGATACACACAGCCTGCATCCGAGAAAGCTGAAGCAGCTCTGCTCCAGCTGTTTTGTCTTCATGGCTCTCTTATTTCAAATGCGATGCATGTAAACTCAGCTAACAGCCCGTGTTCTTACGAGGAAAAGCCGAAAGATTAAGCACGTTTGTTAGCAACAGCCCGAATTTAGCACTGAGTAAGTGACTAACGCTGACTAAAAGATGCTCGGCTTCCTCTAAAGAGGCAGAGAAGTGTTCCTCCCCGTTCAGTGACACTGCCAGGCCCACACCATCACACACCTCTCCTCTCCTCTCCCAACTCAGAGCAGAAATCCCTCTGAAGCAATTGACACTTTTTCAAGCAGTGCACGCGTTCACAATGGGAAGAAGTAAAGGTGGTTTGTTGGTCAGTCTGAAGACACAAACGATTTCCTCTCCTGAAGTGAAAAGCTCCTCTAAAAGGTGATACAGATGAAACTCACGTACTTTCTGATATGGAAATGCTTTTGCTACCAAACAGACGCCACTGTAGCAATAAGAGATTATTCAGCCTGAACGAAGGAACTGCGCTGATTAGATCTACACTGTAATAGGAAAAATAACTTACACCTTGAAAAGAATCATCTTAGTAACAGGAGGACATATATTTTCTTGAGATGTTTATGTGCCTGGAACACCCCCAAGAAAGCCCCACGGCCATCAGACAGAACGGGGCTGCCACTACGCACAGGATGACGGTGGAGTGGGAAAGGGCACATTTAAGCCTGAAACCAGGAAGTGACAGAGAAACAAATGTGTGTTAGGGGAGGAAGGGGATGCAGTGCCTTTTAACTCTCGTAGATATTACACGGACGAAAGCACTGACCACCCCCTCAGCACAGCAGCCTGAAGAGAAGGCAGGCTCCTTCCCTGACCTCCAGCTCCTGCGGCACCCACTTGATCTGAACGCAGACTTCAATTCCCCCCCACACACACACAGAAAGGCACATGCCTCTTGGAGAGCGCAGTGACGACAGCGAGTTTGAGCTACAGAGATATTTTGGTCTAAAATAGAGTCTTCTGACCTACAAGCAAGTTTTTGAGACAAAAGAAACCGAGAAGCACCAGGCACACTGCCCACCCATGGACATCCTGCTGCTCCCACCGCCTGCCTCTTGATTTCCTGCCGGTTCCCGGGCTCTCCCCGAGCTGTCAGGGGCTGGCTCCCTGCAGGAACCAAGCACGCCACAGGGACGTGGGCTGTGCCTGCTCTGCAGCACATGGCACAAGCGCGGCAACACACCGTGGGCACCTGGCTGCAAGCCTGCAGCGTGGCTTTCAGGCTGCACACCTGCACTTCAGACCTTCACCTGCCATACATTTCTGCTGTGTTTCGTCTTTTCCTCTACTTCCAGCTCTACCTGGTAAAGAAAACACAGGAGGACCCTCACAACAGACCCACAGGATGCTCATAGACCATTTGTTTGTGATGAGGAAGCAGACAAGCCCCAGAGCCACCTCTTCGCAGTTCTGTGTAAGAAGGCGGGGAGCAGAACTGGCACGGAGGCACAGGCACACAGACAGCAGCATGCAGTCACAGGCTCTGCTCCTCGCTGACCACCACCGCTCAGGCCAGCAACCCCCAGCTGCTCTCTTCCTAGCACGTGGCATGGAGCTAATCCCTGTGCCCGTGCAAACTCGGGGCACACACCTCAACGCCGGCAGAGCTGTTCTTTCCCCAGCTCACAGCTACGGTGCTGCTTTCTCCCTTTAAGCACAACTTCAGACACTCCACTGAAGCCACCTGGATTTTGCAGCACTTTCTTTTTTTGGCTCACAGGGAAATTCCAAAGACTATAAAAATGCTTAAAAAAAATTAAAAAAAATAGCAAACCACGGCAAGCAGCCCGGCCCCAGCCCCAGCCGGGACGGCCCCGGACACACACTCCCGCCGCTTCCCAGCCCCACGCAGCTGCGGGGCGGCAGCTCAGGGACCGCAGGCAGAGCCCGCGCCGCTGCGGGCTTTTAAACAGCGTTAAACGGCGCTCCGGGCGCGGCGGGCTCCGGGCAGCGGACGGAGCCGGGGGGCACATGCGGGAGGGCCGGGCCGGGCCCCGCGGGCGCAGCGCTCTTTGTTCGGCGCCCCGCGCCGCGCGCCGGACACAAAGGGCGGGCGGAGGCCCCGGGCCGCTCACCTGTCGGGCCGCGCTGCGGCGGGCCGTCCCTCGGCGGGCT
>WBMW01000423.1:304315-333229 GCA_013396635.1 Penelope pileata | reverse complement strand
CGGGCGTTGCCGTCGCTATGGCAACGGGCGGGGCCCGCGCTCCCGACGGCCGATGAGGCGGCGCGCGTCTCGCCTCGGGCGCGTGGCACCCGCGTGGCCGCTCCTCACGGGTTCTCCTGTGGTGAAGCTGCGCCCCGCGGGACGTGGCAGAGCGTGGGCTGCTCGCGCCCTCCCGTCGGGGCACGGGGCGTCATGTCGAGCCTGCACACACCGTGCTGGCACCGGGCACCGTGGGGCACTCACCTGTCCCCCGTTAGCAGAGCCCCGGCGGGTTGCGGTGCAGCAGGGGAGCGGTGTGCCTGTCCCCAGCAGCGCCTCAGTGCTCTCCTGCTCAGGTCTCGTGACAGCTGGGGGCACCTCGAGTGCCTCACGCTCCTTTACCAGGAGCCCGCTTTCCTAAATGCCAGAACAAAATAGCAGTTATGGCAGTGTCCAATGTTCATGACAGATGCACACGGGACACATGGCACAAAGCTCCTCAGGGGCTCGTTTACCATGTGGTAGGGAAGGCAGGAAGCTGCCCAATGAACCTGAGCAAAGAATTACAATCACTGCTCGCTGAGCGGGTGGGGTGGCTGGACACCACAGCTCACAGCCTGGGGGGAAAAAGGCCTCCTGGGTCACGTCGTCACCCTACAGCATCCTTGAGAGCAGTGCCCAGAGCACCGTGCAGCTTACCTCTGGCACTCTCTGCCCTCCCCGTGCTGACCTGTGCCATGTCGGCCCATCCCAGGGAGGCTGCAGGCACACACTGCTCTGCTGGGCCTGAGCCACCCGGGCCAGAGCCATCTCACCATGCTAAATGGCCTCCAACCGCTGGCTCTCTGCTGCCCATCTGCTGCTCCGCTCCAGCAGCTGCTTCTGGCTCCCCGTCACCTCGTGCTGGATGCTTCTTCATCCCTCGCCATAACCTTGTTTACCTGATTTTTCCCTTCCTGTGTATTATAAACAGATGGTTGAGCTTATCTCAGTCTCCAAAGCTCTCTCTCGTTTTTCTTCCTTCTCATTTTAAAGCTGTTAGCAGTCACGCTAGCCTTGGTCCCAGCGCTGACTTTGGGCGCGGTGCCAAGGACGGGATGCTAGCAGAATCTCAATCTGCTGAGCAGGGGGGTGGGAGCCACAGCATCTCAAGAGCAGCTAGAACAAGAGGCAGCACTTCCAGCCCTCATCGCCAGCGTTCTGGGATCAGCAAAGGCAGGGACTGCTGCTTGCGCCAGGAGCAGCTGCTGCCTTGTCCCTCCTCACATGTCCTCGCTTGTTCTCCTGGTTCTGTTGTGTTCTCGCTCTGCCCTTCAAATAACAGGTTTACTCCTAGATTAGACACATCTGGGACAGTAATTCTGAATTACCAGAGAGGAAAAAGTCTGCAGGAGGGGAGCGAGGGAAAAAGTTGGCCATCTGAGGGATGTAGACGCCTTGCTGAAGAGACTGGAGAACTCTACTCCGTCAGCAGTGATGACGGGGGTGAGACTGGATTTAATGAAAACGTTAGGATTTTTTATTAGTCACAGATTAAAACCGTTCAGCACCTAGTCTTCAACGGAGATGTTGGCATGATTGACTGTGTTTCAAAAGGTAGGGATAAAAATAGCAGTTGTGCTGCCATCAGCGCGCTGGCAGAACTGAACGGGGAGCTTAATGCTGAGTCCAGTGCGACCGCACATACCGTGTCGATAAAAGTTTAAAAATAAAATCTTGAACAGTTGTAAGCCAAAGTGTGTTGTTTCCAACACAGCATCCAGTGAGAACACTACAGTTGCCAGAGGTTACTGCCGCGCACGTAACAGCGACAGAGCTAGAGACACACTGTGTGAACACTCGGGCCCAAGGCTGAGCGTGTACCCACTGACTGACTGGTGTATTTCTTCCTGCAGTGCTTTTAATCTTGATGAACTGCCATCTGTACAAGAGGTTGGTATTAAGCTTAATGGCAAGACTGCAATCTATCATTTTTTTTTATTAGGCTTAAAAGGCACATGTGGGAAAAAGTGCACTGAAATACATTAAAACTTCCACGTGAGTGTGGTAACTGAAAAGATTACCTGCTAAAGGGCGTAGAAAAATGAGATGATGATCTGAAAACGTGAGTTAGCCAGGAGAGATAAAGCACATGCTTTAGTAACAAATCTACAAGAAAATTATTGTAGAGGAAAGCCAACCCTGTATTATACTATGTCATCTTTAAAATGTCATAAATAGTAAGACGAAATAGCAAAATGTAAGGGGTAAGTCCATGTACTAGAACAGCATTTTTAACCTGATTAATTTGCCCATATTTCTGGTTTTATCTGATGTCTATGCAAGCTTGAAGTGCTGTTTGGAGATAAAGTAAAGCAGAAAGGATTTCTTTGTATGGGAAAACATGGACCAGAATGAAGCTAGTGCTGAAGGCAGCCTTATGCACAAGGTTTAGTCCATTTTGACTAATGCAACTTAAACTCACATACTTAACATTTTCAAGACTATTTCCCCTGATTATTTACAGATAGGTATATCCTGGTGGCTTGCAGTGCTGTGCTGATACTGAGCTCAGTCAAAGCTATAATGTAAATTTTCAAGAGATGTAATAGCCTAACAGTCTGTGCTTCTCAGTAGCAGATCAGAAGTCTGAGAAAGAGAAAAAAAAATCTGAGATAAGTAAGGCTAATTTTCATGGGTGTAGCCAAACAATGGAAGCCTATTTCCCAAGCCTCCTCCCTGCCTGTGAGACAAAGGAACTAAATTTACTGCAACCAACAGCAATGAAAGTTTAGCAAATAACTACCACAGAACCAGGACCAGACTATAAGTAAAGGTAAAAGAAGATGCTGCAATGGCACCAGCTCAAGAAAACTGATAGCACAGATGATCTTATCAGCAGGGAAATTCAGTCTCAAACCAAAGGTGTTGGTGACAACACCATCCTTTGGCACAGACATCTATTATAAATTTCATATTGGTAATATCAGACAGTAGCAATAGGATCATATCAGGGAGAGTTTGTGTATTCTTATCCTGACTCAGAAGATGGCCCCATTTTGGACACTTACAAAGCTGATAAAATGCAAGAACTTTTTTAATTCTCCATTCTATTTATCCGTTTCTATTTCCTCTGTTATTGGTACCATGATAGTTTTGGCAGGAATAACCCATAAGATAAAAGAAAAAGTTCAATCAGTGAGAAAGTTAGCGGACTGTATAAATGCACCAGTTTTAATGATAGCATAAATTGCCTTTGCACATCTGGCTATAGCTTGATGCAAGTATAACTCTAGATAGAACAGGTCTAGCGTAAACGTGCTACATATTGGTATTTTGGTTTGCTTATACTACAAGAATGTTGCCGGGGTCTTTCTTTACTGTACTGTTGAACTCTGCATGTGAAACTGTACTTTCAGAAGATCCATCATTAGAGAAAAACACTGGGTTTTGTGAAACGCATATAACAGAGGCCCGGTTTAGCTTGACCTGTGTAACATTGCAGGCTCAGATCTCCAATCTCAGAAACCTGACGGGCAGTGCGTAACTCCATCCCTTCTGCTGGTGCACCTGATGATGCACTCAAGTGAACCAATTTCTCAGTGTTCTCCAAATCTGCAGCAGCACAAAGTTCGTCAGCTCCAGCATTGCCACAACTACAACACAGGTAAAAGAGCACTACAATTCTGTTTAAAATTAACTATGTCCTGGAGAATTCAGGACAGAAATAGCAAAGGTATTGGAGATCAATGTGGTGGCAAAACTACACTGAGCAGCTTGCCTGGACACTCACTGCAAGATTTTTCTTGCTGCTGTTGGATCTGAAATTAATAACAATAAAAAGATCATTCTGTCCAAGAGCAGCTACTTGTTTCCATAAAAGCCACAGAGGGAACACAGAAGATTCCCATGGGAGAGCATCTATGCTGTGCCTCTATCAAGTACTAGCTGACAAAACAGTAGCCTATTTATAGTATTTGTCTAAGTGCATGCTTGAAAGCATTAGCACCTTTTCTTTATAGTCTATATTTAGCTATGGTAGTTCAGCTGTCCTGGTAAGCAAAGCAAGTTTGGTGAGAGCACATCCTAATAAGGTGTTCGCCAGTACTGAAAATAACTGAATCACCGTTGTAATATTTAAACTATTTATAATATCATTAAACAGCAGTTCATCAGAAACTTCAGTGGAAATTTGTTTTCAGCAACAGTAGTGTTTTCTGCTACAGATTGATCTTAGTGTTGAATATCCTCAAGCCGTAGCAGAGATAGAATTTTCAGAAACTTCATTGCTTGTCTACATCTCCAGAGGTAGTTCCACAAAATCTAAGATTCATATTTTGACTTACATTTGAATGATTATAATTAGTCTTTATTTCATATGCTATCTGACACTGCCCTGCTCTCCAGTATAATTAACATTTTGTTCAATCATGTTACTTTGGCCATCAACAGTTGTCCACCCCCCTCAACCCCCCCAAAACTAAATGTTACAAAACTGTTGTTCAGTAAATCAGCTCCTGAAAAAAAATTGCAAAAATATGACAAAAAGACAATCATAGGACAACATCAGACTCATGCATTCTGCTAACTAGGAGAACCAACCACTAACTGTACAACAGGCAACAACACAGCTTTCTGATCAATTAAAGTTTCTACTTTTGATTTTAATTACTTGGCTATACGATTTGCACACTGATGTTTTACGCAATCAGCACCTCATCCTCCAACCTAATGAAGCCACTGGAATAGAGGTGAAGGCACTTTCCCAAAGCATACCTAAGAGAGAGACAGCTCTCAATTTATTTGAATTAGGCTATCAGCACTACCATGGAGTGGTAAGAGTATCTTACCAGAATCTCGGCTTTGGGGCTTTTCTGAGATTACATTTTACAATCAAAATTTCTGCCAAGTGAATATAAGCCTAGAACTTTATTTCAATTAATTTGCGTGCTTTTCAGTCAATGACTTGTTCCCTGTGTTGTTCTTTTACTTGATGGTATGTTCTTATGCTCCAGTGTCTAAGCAAATCAAACTCCCTTGTGACTGAGTAAAATATGATCAAATTTCTGTAGGTGTGCTCCAGAATAAGCATAAAGCATAAAAAAGCATAATAATAAATTTAACTATTTCTATTTCAGTAATGATATTTTAATAAGAGCGAGAGAAAAAGTGTAAGAGATAAAAAGAGCAAATTTTAGAAAACCTACCTGAGTACAAAGAAATCAAGATATTGCTGTTGCACAGATTTGTGAAACACAATCTGAAAGCTATATAGATTCAACAAGCATTGTGAAAAAGGAATAATACTGGTATTTCTTAGCAGTGCAATCCCAAATAATAATTGTTGTTAGACAGGCATGCTTTTACTATTTTCTGTTTAGCTTCAGCTTTGATCTCAGCAAGCCAGACCCCTAGGAACAATAGAAAGATAGCAAAGTTTAACATTTTATACTTACTTAGTGCTCTAGTGCTCTTTGGGATAATTTTTTGATAAATGAGCAATGATTTAATCAGAAGCTATTAAATTACACAATGAAGAATGAATTCTGTGTGGCAGGTTTAAAGCACAGCACTATGCTCTCTGGCTTCCTTTAGAAAATGCCTTTTCTCATCAGATAAACCCACATCATGTTAAGTCCAAAAGCAACAAGAAATAGAAGCATTCAGCACATGGGGAACACTAAACATTGAAAGCATTTGTGTCTGAGAGCCTAGCATCACAAAGAAAATTCCCAGACTTGATTTTCAAATCCAGAACAAACAGATGCTACCTCAGGAGCCAGACTGACTGCTGTGTGCTGGTTCTTTATTCTCAGTATAGTAGTAGTAGTATATATACTATTGCAGGCAAGTGACACAAAATTTTCCAGAAGACAGTGCTGCAGAGAGCTAAATAATCTCTTAGAGAAGACTCCAATTCAGAGAAAATAAATACAATAAAAAAGTTGATGCCATAAACTTGTGTTGAATGCTGTCTTTTATTTCCTGAAAAAATGAATCCCTGAAGAGAGGAAGTATGACAGCTCTGAAAATTGCTGTGATGGGTGATCCTTTTGGATTATGATGTTCTATCTATCTCAGATGGGAAAGTTAACTGTGTAGCATAAAACTCCTTTCCAGAAAGGGGAAAAGCTGGAGATCTCCAAGCATCAGGCAGGAAAGATGATCTTGAAATACAACACCAGAAAAAAGTGAAGGGGATAAAAATGGAAAAACAAAGTAGCAAATTTTTGATTCCCTAGTGATTTCAAGGATTATTCTGCAGGTCACCATCACTTTCAGAGACAGTGCTTTTGTTCTGCGCAGGCTGTATCTTGCAACATAAAGTGGTTTGTAAGTTTTAATTAAAGAAGCTGGTGTGAAAGCAGTTGCTTGTTGTGAGAAGCAGGCCTCACTACCTGAGGTAGAACCAGGATGTTCTGAGGCAGTCCAAAGCAGTTTTCAGAAATTTCCAGGATTAATTTATATTTGGGCCTTCTTCCTGGTCCTGTCATTATAAATATATATATATATATATTTATAGAGAAAAAATGAACTGGTTTATGGAAATCAAACTTTTAGCCACAATATTCTGAAATGCGGTTCTCATTAGCACAGTTTTACCACAGCTTTCTCAACTAGTAGCTGCTATTCCTTTGGGTAAAATTAACTGTTGTAATCAGAGGCTGTTAACCATTACCATGATTAAACAGCTTGTCATTGAGATTTATGTAATCGGGAGAGGGAGTAAGGATGAACTCCCTGCTAGCACTCGTGGGTCAAATATTTATTGCAGCTTAGCTGGTCTAATGGGTTTGAACCTCGTAATAAGCTTGGAAAAAAAGCCAGATAACGTAATATATCTTTTGCAGCTCTGGTCAGGTCAGCTTCTTCACTGTTTTTATGAAACAAAGCGATGAAGCTACATGTTATTTTGCAGGAATTACCCCTTAGTAGAAGCAGTGCCAGGAAACAACTAAACAGACAAAAATCCCTCAGCCAGAAAGCCTCCTTAATTATCATCCTCAGTGTTACTCAGAGGGCTACTGTGCAATAAAACTTACCCTAATTCAGCAGGAAACAGCATGACCCACGTTATTTGATGACTAGAGTTATGGTGCTAGATCAGCTGCATGAATATTAATAGCACTGAGAGCCATAAGAAAGATTGTTCTCAGACTTCGCAGACTTGTTCAGCACTATGCTTATCAGGCCTCCCTGGAGCGTACCTAAATGATGCAAAGCTGAAAATAGTTGCTAAAGCTGAGGAAGAGTTCATACCAGTTTCTGACACTGACGGCACTGCACCTGTGCCTGATTTAGCAGCAGAACTTGGGGGATTTTAAGAAAAAAAGCAGCACACTTGGGCTTTGCATGCAGCCAGGTGCACCTCAGCATTGCTCCCTTCCTGGGGAGCCTGGGCACGAACCACCCCTTGATTTGTGGTGTTTGTGATGCTGCATGAGAAAACCTCATGCTCCTAGCTGCTGCTAGACAGGGTGCAGCCTTCTAGGATTTTATTATTGCCAATAAAAAAGCCATCATTTTGCTCTGGTCTGCCTAGGGAGCTGTAGGGGAATTGTTAGGTCAGGGCTTGAGCTGATGCTTGAGCACCTGGTGAAGGGGTGTGGCTGGCCTAGGGAGCATGGGCAAACTGTTTCTTTAGACCTGTGCTCCCCAGGGCCAGCCAGGCAGAGATCAGAGAGCTGAGAGATCAGGAGCTCAGAAGGAAGAAACAGTAGGCTGAAAGAGCACAGCAGCTGAAACAAAAGGAGCACAAGGAAGGAGCTGAAGGGAGCAGGAAATGATGTAGAACAGAGCCCCCTGCTCCAGCTGAGATAAATAGCNGGGGTGTGGCTGGCCTAGGGAGCATGGGCAAACTGTTTCTTTAGACCTGTGCTCCCCAGGGCCAGCCAGGCAGAGATCAGAGAGCTGAGAGATCAGGAGCTCAGAAGGAAGAAACAGTAGGCTGAAAGAGCACAGCAGCTGAAACAAAAGGAGCACAAGGAAGGAGCTGAAGGGAGCAGGAAATGATGTAGAACAGAGCCCCCTGCTCCAGCTGAGATAAATAGCAGTCAGATGAAGAATTGGTGTAGCTGGGAATTTTACACTTTTTCTGTTACAGAAATAGCAAGAATAGAATACCCTGCTATTCTGAAGGAGTGAAAACAGTCACTAGGGTTCAACTTCTCACTCAGAAGTTGATGAGTAGTTTAAAAAAATGCTTTGAAATCTCAAGTTCTGCCTGGGGTCTCTTTTGAAGAGTCAGGTGTTCCTTAGTTTTGCCTGCTGATTGAGCAGCAGCTTCAGGAGCACAGGATGGGCTTTGCCCCGTGCAGTTGCAGAAGAGGGGTCACCAGCGTGGCAGCATCCCAGCTCTGGGGGCTGCAGTGTCACCTGCCACCCTCGCTGTGATACCAGCCTCATTGAGAGCCAGAGCAGAAGCAACCCCTTCTCAGGAGGTTTGTTCTGAAGCCTAGCCAGCTAACTGCTTCATTTTCCTGTAGCACAGCTCTGTATGTAATTGTGGCAGTGCTGGGGCCACCCAAGAATGAGTGGGCAAGGAAACAGGAAGTTCCCAAATCCAGGCTGCTGTCACACCTAGTGTGTGGGCAGGCTGTGTTGCATGCAGTCTCCCAATGGCTTCAGTCAGTCCAATTGTTGCTAAAGCAAAAATAGAGGCTTCTGAAGGGTTGGCAGCAGTCACATTGACCTTGATGGGACTTCCTCCATTTAAATAAAACGGAAATCAAATATTTATTGTGGTGTCATTGTAAACTGATTTGTCCTGCTGCTGCCATAAAGCTGGGTATGGCCTGATCTAATGCAAAGATGAAAGACCACATATTTCTGAACTTTAACTCAAATGCGGTTCATTTTCTCCTGCTGGTCACTTGGGTTTTAAGTGCAGCCGATTGCCACGTGCACTCAGTATTCAGGCTGCGTCTCTGAGCGCGGCAGAAGTTTGTGCCGTGAAATTCAAATCTGTTCCATATAATTTAGATCCAAGTTTTAGCTTCACCTCCACTTTTATTTCGGAGTACATATTCTATACGTAGAGTTAGATGCTTTTTTTTTTGTTTTTCAGAAAATTGCCAAGTATCTTCTGAAACATGCCATATTATATATTTATTGCAGGAATATTCGATGTTTGTTCTTATTTTTGAAGTCTGTAACTGTTCTTAAAAGTTCATCTGCATCAACAAAACCCAAAGCATTCATTTTCTCCATCTTATCTCTCTATTTAGTAAAATTCATCGGGTGATCCATGTGAATAACGTGCTGAGGATTATAAAGGATTTCAGCAAAGTGGCTGCAGAGCTCAGCTCTGGCATGCAGTAGGAACAACTATGAATATTTTTTTTGTTTAAATTGATACAGTAAAAGTAGTCCCTCTTTAAAATCCTATCGCGTGAGAAATACTGTTTGAAATGTACAGAGTAAGCATTGAATTTCTAAGTAACTGCCTTAAGTTCATAGTCAGATTGTTAACTCTGATGCTTTATAGGGACTGCAGGAACCGAGGAGGAATATTTATTGCTATGCAGCTGCAGAATCTAACGTAGGAGGTTTTGCTCTCCATGCATTAGGCAGTTGTCATGGGCAGCATTACGATACTGAAATTGAAAAAATTGTTTAATGACGTATTTTTCTCCTTTTTTCCTAATTGGTCTCTTTTTGCTTAAAATAGATTATTTTTTATGGAACATAACTACAGTATATTTCATTAAGGTACATCTATGACAATTCTAGTATCAGAAGCATAGCAGAGTTAGTGCTTTAGGTTTTCACCAGTGAAGTCCTAAATTCTGTTTCAGAATAGCTCCCATGTGATTTGAATTTCATTATTTAAATCTGATTTCTAATGGGCATGATTCGTCATCTCTGTTTAAGGGAAGACCAGCACTGAAATGTTGGAGGTTTCTGCTTTTCAGGTTGTATAAAGGGAGAAGATTTCTGCCAAACATAAACTAGTATCTGACAGCACTGAACACTCAAAGCTTCTCACACTCACTCACTGCTTTCTCATCAGCCACAAGTTTTCTGTATAATCTTAGTCAGATGCTAGTGCCAGTGAAGGATTCAGGTGCCCCCAAATATTAAGGCTTTATCTACGCTGATGCCAAACCCTGCCTTCAAGCTGCCTTCAGACTGCCCTTCCCGTGAGCCAAATAGCAGCCACCTGCATGGGCAGTCCTTATACGTCAGCCCCAGAGTGTTTCAGCACAAGTTTAGGAGTAGGTTACTGTGTTGGATTTCATGTAAAGTAAACTTTGCTGTGGTCCTTCTATGCTGCAAATTTCAAACAGTAGTGCTGCAGCTTTCTGTTCCTGGTTCCTTGTGTTCTGTGGCTTGAGGTAAGCTTGAAAGAGAAAACAAGGTTGGTCACCTGAGGGCTTCTTTTAGGGGCAGACGCAGTGTGGTGCTGGTGCCTTGGGCTCCAAAGTAAGATGGAACCTTGGGCTGACCAGATGGCCTGATGATGCTTGCATCAGACCTACAGGTTGGCTGTGCTGACCTTGTGTGATTCTAGGGAAATAACAGATGCATTAGAGACGGCTCTTAATAGCAACAAGTTGGGTTGGAAGTGGATATTTCACATGCATGCTGAAGACAAGTTTACAAAGAAGGCTCTTTCTTTTGCAGTTGGTTTTTAGAAAGCCTGCCTTTGTATCAGTCTAATAAAAAGCCACATGGGGCCTTGGATGAATCCTTGTGCTGAGTGCTTCTGTGGGTCAGTTCTCAGCAGCTTTTTATTCTGTGTGGGTGTTTTGGGGCTGTTGGTAGAGGCTGCCCCTTATTTTGCAGGATTCAGGCAGATTGTAATAGGAGCAAGGAGAAGTCAAAAAGAAAAGACTAGAACAACGAGCAACAGATATCCTGTCAGGTAGCTCACCAGTGCCTCAGTGTGATGGTTAGCTTTATCGTGTGACTAATGTTTTTACTGCTATCTGTTGCTGTTTCTAGTTGCCTGGTTTTGTTTGAAAATAGGTATTTTAAAATATTTCAGTGTGACTGGCATAGCAAAAGGAGGAGAAAAAGACTAGTGTGAAGCATATACCCAGATTCAATTGCACTGCTTTTCAATTGCACTGCTATTTGTGCTGCTTAAAACAGTTCTGCACAGGCTAAAGGGCATCTGTAGCAAAACATTGCTGCAAATTGCAGGTAAGGCTATCTGATCCCTGAAGATACTGAATCACAGTGAGATTTGTAATTCTGACTTGAATGAAGTTATGCTGATTACATCAGCTGGAGAGCCTCTCTATGCTTTTTCAGCCTTATCTGCTTGACAGCTTGTCCATCTTCTTGTGTGGCTTGACTCTGTTTTGCTCTTAGGCTTGAGTCTTGCACATCAGTGGGTGTCATGGTAACTGAGGCACAACTGCAGGCAGTAGGATAGTAAAAAAACCTGGAGCTGCTGGAGGTTAGGAAATTACTAGGGGAAAAATATGCTTCATGTTGATCTTTGTGGCTTTTTTTGTGTGTGGAGTAGCATTATAGCAGTAAACTAACTACACAGCTGAAACGTCAAACAGCAACATGGTGGTTCAATTGCCTGCTCTGGCACGCAACAGGATATGGATTCAAATTTGGACAGTTCTTCCCTCTCACATATGGAGGAGTCTTGCCACGTCTCCCTCCTATAGGGGAAATAGTTTGGTTCACTCTTTGTTGGGTGTCCATGGCTGAAGTAGCTTAACATTTCCAGGTAAGAACCAGATAAAACTGTTCACAGCTCTCGTTGCCAGCAGTTGTGTAGAGAGCCTGATGTGGAGTGGAGTTTGGAGCTGTGGAGTGGGATGTCTGAGCCTGGCCCATCAGCTGGCTGGGGGCAGCCCAGAGATGTGGAGAGAGCCTCGGCAAAGAGGTTCAGTACCAGTGTCACTCCAGAGCGACGTGTGCTGAAGGATCACAAGTCCGAGGAATGCTCACTCAAAAAGCGTTCGTAGTGGTAGTTCAGAGTTCCCACATCACAGCTGGAAAGCAAGATTTCTTTGGAAGAGCCTTAAAATAACTACTGAGTCCTGGTGAGTTAATCTCATTACTAGAAATGTGCTGTTTCTTATTTCTACTCCACATTTGTTTAGCTTCAGCTTTCCTTCATTCAGTCTTTCAATACAAACTATAGATTCAAGAACTCTATGTTAAGAAATCTCCCAGTGTTGGGACATATAAAGTACTACCATTTTGACTATGGTAGTTCACATGGTGAAATAAAACCAGGAAACAGTGTTATTTTGTATAAGTAATTCTTCACAGAGGCAGATTCATACTTAGAGCATTACAGGCTCAGAGTAAGGCATCTGTCAGGAAACCTTTTCTTCTGATGATGTGAAAGCACTGTAGGGCTGTAGCTACATCCAATATTACAAGAGCTCATACAGGAATAATAAGGCTGCACAGCTTCTTGCAGGTACTGCAAGCCAAGCCTTTATGTCAGTTGGTCACTGTCAAACCAAGCTACTTCACATCACTGTGGTGTTCTGGTTTTCTTTCAAAGTGAAATTAGCAACCGCGCTACTTGTGTTCTGCCAGTCACTAGAAAGTGTCTAAGTAAAAGGAAGCTGTCATGATGTGCAGAAGTCATCAAACTTCCGTGCCTGTCTTACGGAATAAGGATTTAGTGATACAGCAGCCAGGTTCTTTGGCTTTTGCTCTTCCACTGTCTCCTCCTCTTAAGCTATTCCGCCATCCTCATCCCACATGCTTTGTTCTGGATGCACGCCCAGGGAACCTTGGCTTTCCACTCCAGTAATTTGCTTGCATTAGCTGCCTTCAACATTACAGGTGGATTCATTTGCTTCTACCTAAAACATGCTGGTTTAGGCATGACCTTGGGACTGAGAAGGTGTATATTTAACCAGGAAGAGTAACAACAGTGGCTTTGTCTCACAACCAGTAATGAAAATGGGACTAAATATGCTTGTGCAATCTGTATTCATCTGTCTCCCTCTTGTAGACACCCAGTGTCTCCTTCTTTTAAATGCTGCTCAAAGGTTAAATGTTTAGAAGGATCACTGAGGAAAGTGATGTTTGAAGCAAGATGATGCAGGGCATGTCTGTAGGATCAAGGACCAATGAGTTGTGTTAAGGAGGGCAGAGAAATATCAGGAAAATAAACAAGGCAGAGAGCTGCACGCTAGGAAGGAACAAAACCATAAATTTGGGGTCCAAGGTAAGACAAGGCTAATGAGGTGGTGAGCTACTGGGAATAAGATGCCTACATTTCCTATGACCACATCGATTTAGCTTACTTTACCAGCTGATGGTTAATGTCAGAGAGGGGAATGAATCACTGAGGCTACAGGAAAATTTACTTGGAGAGGAACAACACTGCCATAACAAATTTCTCTTTTATCACTGAATAGGTCATCAGTGACAAGGCACCAGCCTGGGATCTCTGTAGACCATGAGCGATGGCCTGTGTACACCTGAATCATCTTGTGAATCATCTTGTGATCCAAAAGGGCATCATGATACTTTTATGGGAGTAACAGAGATTCCTGTGGGGATGGATGGTAGTTGGACTGAGTCCAAAACCATCACATGCCTCTTTGTAGTAGCTGCAAAAACAGGGGATGAGTAGATCATTTCCCACTCTTCTGCTCTTGTCTAAGATCTGTCTAGTCAGATAATTGTAAATCAAAGACAAACTTCCCCTGCAGTGCATTGGAAGCTTTGACATAAAGTGGTGTAAACAAGTTCTGAGGTCTAGTGTACAGGAATGTTAAATCTAGTCATTAGTCTTTGATCAAGTTGTATTTATTGAGGGAGCAGTCAAGGGATGGTGTTCTGTGGTATGTATAGCTATAAATAATATTAACTTGGGTCCCACGTGACTAATCCTGTGTTCCCAGAAGAGATGCAATCTGTACAAAATAAACAGAAGGGAGCTGATTTACTCTCGCGTCTGCTTAAGTCTGTCTCCTCCCCCAGCTCTTCCTGCGCTCCTGTAATGCACAGCCATTCCAGCTCTGGGTGAGCCATCTTCAGTCAGATGACTATACTGCAGCTTCCCCAAACCCTCTTTTCCCTCCTTGCCATTTGCAGGTAAAACATTAACCCAGGCATGTTCAGCCCACGGTCCGCATGCAGCCCAGCAGAGCTCGCCACGTAGCCCACCCCTGGCTGCTGCCTTGTCATGGCAATGGCTCTGCCCCACTGAGCGGCCCATCCTGGCCTGGCAGTATAAAGTTGTATCACATTCAAGCAATGAGTTTGTCTAACCAAGTGCAGGTTGGGCATCTACACTGATGCTACTTAATTAGAACAAGTAGAAACAGTGAAAATGACTTTTGATTCTGTAAGAATTCACTCTGTCAACCTTGGAAATGTAAAATGAATGTGACTGCCCACATCTACAGTGTGGGTAGCAAAACATCGGATAGATATTAACTCCAAAGGTTTCAAGGCCTACTGCTTCTTTGCTTCCTTTTACCTGTCTCCTTTGTGAGGAAAATGCAATCTGGATGTCCTCATCTCCATCCTCAGAATAATCACATGCCTATTCACTGCAGCAATCTCTGATGTCTCTGGACAAATTCAAGTTAATTTACCAGATGGAAAGGATTCTCAAATTATATTTCTATACACTTATGAAAGTACAAAGCTGAGTAAAGTGCCCCAAATCATCACTCCAGTAGAAAAAAAAGTACTTGATGAATTCATTGGTATTGTCCCACCTTTCCTGAGGAGTCCACATAAAACCCCCAGTCTCAGGGGAGTTCTCTCTAAGAGAACAAACCTCATTAGACGATCAAGGATCCAAGAAAGAGGCACAAACGAGAACTGGAGCTCATACTGATACCTGGGAAGTTTTTGGTGATCACTGATTCACATGCAATGGCCATTTGAATCAAGAAACAAAAACTCAGGGACTGCAGACAAATAACACAAGCACTCACACTTTCATGGGAACAACCTGATTTATGTGATGACAGGAAGAGATGCAGAACACTCAACTAATTACAAGGTGTGGTAATAATGAAAACCAGTGTTAAAAGCTGATAGAAAGCACTAGTGTCACTTTTTCTGCAAAGTTACAAGGCTCAGAAATGTATTTCAAAATGAAATTTTGACTTGACAATTCCAAAACTTTTCAATATACTTCTTCAATCTACTGACAAGCTGGAACACTCCACTAAGGCAAACAGCTTCCTTAAAACATATCAGATTTTTATGCATGTTTTTTTCCATGCAAGAATAAAATATGACTACCATACTGATGCAAATCTTTTAAAAGCTTTGTTAAATACTAAAAAAAGTTAAATTAAAAAGGTGGTCATCACTGCTGTCTAGAAATGGGATACCAAATAAACAGCTCACTAAAACATTAAGGAAAGCTGCCAAATTTCCAGGCTTCAGGATTATCTATCCAGACAACATTACATTGCTCTAGAAAAAAAATTCAGTACTAATGTGAGGTCTAAAGTAAAAAAAAAAAAAAAGAAAAAAGAAAAAAATTGAACAATTACTTATGTCTGTGGAAACATAATTTCTAGGATTTATCTTCCTACAACCTAGAAAAAAAAACAAGTCTCAAAAATTTTATGTAACCGTTAGCATTTTAACTGTTATGTTACACCAAAGTTAATAGTTTAGATATATCACAGTAACCACGTGAGGAACAGATTTTGACAAAATATTTAATAGCCTTAGCATTTAGAAATTAGGAGCAGTCTTTGGCTACCAATCTTACTGACTCTTGCCTTGCAGTTTCACATGATGCTTGTTCTTTCTTCTGCAACAGCTGCTGAAAATGAAAGAGGCAAGGACACAGGCTGCACTCACAGGTCACTCCCACTGGCTGGCTAAAGCAGCCAGCTGCAATACTGCAGCCTCCCCAAACCTGCTTACAAGGGCTGGGCTGCTCCGGGGACAGAGAGCTGCACAACTCGTGACACACGCCCCGAGTACGGGGCTGTCACATCGCAGCAGGACAGGCGGCCACGCAGGCACAGACCCAAGCTCTGGCTTCAGGACGGCCTTGGCCACGCAACTACCAAGTGGCGCTGCTCTGTCCTAAGAGGAAAGGGGCAAGCCAGGACACTCGCTCCACTCGTGGCCCTACAAGGGAACAGCCCTCTTGATGCATGCACCAAGTCCTCCATCCCCCTCTGGGAAGCCTCAGCTAAGCTGCAGCAGTTCCAAGAGAAGCCTAAGGGGAAGGAGCAATCGCACCATCACCCACACAAACGTGAAGAAAGAAATGAAGAGGAACACACACACACACAGAGGACTTTCCAGAAAGGAAAGAGAACGCAGTGCAGCCACTACCCAGGCAAAAACCCACACCCACGAGCAGCAGACAAGAGCCTCTGACCCATCCCCAGGCTGCACGGAGGCCACAGACCTCAACGTGCCAAGGGGCTTCTCAGGTGGCAAAAGGCCAAACGGTGTGACACTCACCCCGAGTACGGGGCTGTCGCCAGCAGGCAACAACGCCCAGTGGCCAGAGGAACGAGGGGCAGGGAAACGGCACCACTCTGCTTACAGGGGGCCCCAGGGTCCAGCGAGCTCCATTTCCCCCACAGGTGCGAGAAGGTGGCACTCGCCCTCTGTACAGGGGGCCACTCTCCCCGGGCAGCCAAAGGAGCAACAAGGCAAAAGGCCAACTACATCAGCAAAGACCCGTGCCCTGCTTACAGGGGGGTCGCGCAGCACAACGCCCACCTGAGCACCCAAGGGGCCAGCAACACTGTAACGCAATCATGGCCCTGGGGCCAGGGAGCTGCTTTTGCCCAGGGTGCCTCAATCCTTTTGCCCCTTCTTTGTGTTCCTCTCGCCTTCATGCATATTCATCACTCAGGCTCTCAGCAATTGATCTTTTTTTCCTTCCACTGTTTAGAAAGGTCTATAGGAGTAATTGAGTGAAAAATTGTAAGTTGTAATACAAAGGTTTTGTAGCTCATGAGGTTTGGAGCGCATCCCCCAGATGAGCTCTACACTCACTCCATGGTTTCCGAGGCTGCTGCAAGCGCACAAACACACCCGTCATAAAAAAAATACCCACATATTTGTTCTGCCTGGGCATTTCAATCTTTGTGTCAAAAGCTGGTAAAAAATTGCAAATGCATTGTTCCAATTGCCCTTCTCAGCTGTACCTTGTGTACTATGAGGAGACCACAGTGCTCAGAGAGCACTCCTGCCTCCAGCAGTGCCCATCCAGCCATGGAGGAGGCACAGAACTGCCTCCAAATGGGCTTTAGCAGCTGGCATAATGCAATAACAACTCCATATATTAATGTAAATTAAACTTAATTAGTAGAAGACTACTTTTTCACCATAGGCTTGCAGATACCAAGAATGAATGCAACACTAGCTGTAAAACTAAGGGATTCTACCACACATGGTACAGCCAGCTGCTGATAGCATGCCCTGCTCCAAAGATTTTGATGCCTTGATTACATAAATAAGGGAGATTATTCCATCCTCAGGCCTCCAGCAAGATAATCACCTAACAATAGATCACCACGACTCAAGCCAATGCAAATGAATTTTGAGCCTTATCACCATAATAACAATTTTATCGCTGTTATTTTATGAGGAGGACAGAGGGCATCAGGCTCCAGAGATCATTTCCTACTGGTTGTGATTTAAAGTGGTTGGCGTTACTCAGCCTGCTGGGAGGCTGCAAAGAAATGGCTTTAGTTTTCAGAGAAGTTGGACTCATCTTTTTTACATCCACAGTTTCCACTTGCCTGGCACTCTGGTCTCTGCCTGATTCAGGCACCTGATTCAAGCCTGACCCAAAGCATGTTGGAGCAGCTTCTGCTGCTATCGGTAAACCCCAGATCAAGTCTTAGGCCCCTCAGTTGTTAAAGTTACCATTGATCAGAGCTGAAAAACTCTTTCAATCTCTTCTGCCTTAACTCATTTTCACCTTTAACTGTCTCTAATTCTGTAAGATCCCGAGCATGGTTCAGTTGAACATGCAAACACACACACACAGCTCTACCTGCACATCACCTCAGCTTTCTGTGGATCATGCTGCAGTACAAACGTCCAGAAAACATTGTTTTTTCTTCAGGAAACTTTTAAAAGGAGTTCCTTGTCACAACCAGGAGTATAACAGAAGGCAAACTCAGATCACATCTAACATTTAGGTGAAGCACAATCATTTAGAGCAGCTTCCAACTGCTTTTTCTTTAGAACAGCCATTGCCCAAGCACTAACAGATCCGTGCCTGAAGCTCCTTACAACGATGTTGCGGAGGAGCTCTTCATTATGCTGTGTCACAGGTGCCTACAGTGTTTCACTGGAGATTAATTTATATTCAAACATAATCAATTATAGGGATTTGGGCCAGATTTATGTTGTGAATTTAGGTGGTGAAGGATGAGATCTATTAAAAATACATTTATAAAAGAGGAAAACGTCTGATGGTCTGGAAAATCTGAAGATACTGAAGTTTTTTGACATCTATATTAACTCAGAGCTCTAAATGGGCTGGGCTTGTTTACGTTGCTTCAGTCTTATTACAGGCTGAATTTTACCAACTGTCTTGCTGAACAGTCATTTAGCCTTAAACTATAGTTAAAACTATCATGATTTTAAGCAAATTGTATTGCATAATTATTTTCCTAACTGCAAAGAGGACCCAGGTAGGCTGTGAATGCAATTTCTGAAAAAAAGGTCAGCAGAGAGCCCTCTGTGTAAGATATAGGAGAGCAGAGATAAAGACTTAGAAAGGTCTTTGTAGCCCAGATGAGAGTAGTTAGCAGTATGCATTTTGGTATGAAATAGACAGGAAGGGAATAGATGTCTGCTAAGCCCATCCGTTAATTAAACCGATTGACCATTAATTCCCAAACATCAAGGCAGAACTTGTTTCCTTTTACAAGGTGTTCCTGCACCAATAAATGTTAATCCTCATGATTAATACAAACTTCACACTTACTGTGTCTGAGGGGAAATTGCTGAAGAGTCATTTTGGGGAAATAAACTACAGCAATTAGAAGTTAGCCAGGATAAGGAGGTGTATTATTTATGTTTGCCTAGCAGCAATATGCATGGATCTCAGAGAAGCCTAGGGGTACCCTTTGCAGCTGATATTCAACACATGCAACAGGCAGCTCCCAGTACGATCAGCTGAATCTGCTGTGGAGCCTGAAAACCTTGATATATTCAAAATTTTGATGGGCTTTTTCTCTGATCCTGTTAGGAGCAGACTATGGCCTCCTGTGGGTATCTCCATCCCTACTGCTTTAGCTAATATCAAACAGCTTTTCTGCTTCACTGTGAAAATGTCTCTTATGCTTCTCAGCTTTGTATTTTCCTGAACTGCAGCTTCCTGTTTTCACTTCTTTCATACATTAGGTGACATGTGTGGCAGCAAGATGGGCCTGACTTTTCTCCTTTGTTCTGTTCTTTTCTGCTGCATGGGAAAATGAAGAATTTGAACCCAGAGCCTTAACAGGCACAGGGAAATCTGGGCAGTGCTGTTTATCAGCCAACTTCACCAACGCTTTAATTAAAGCAACAATGGTGTTGCTGAGGGACACATGAAGCATCGGCTCCCCAGCGTAAAGCTGTAGTTCTTTTTGAGCACAGGTCTGAACGCAAGTTTGGCTTGTGTTTAAACAGCTGTGCAGCTACTTTTCTGCTGTTTGCATGGTGGCATACTGTGGCTGATACCTGGGAAAGATGCTTGCTTAGCTCCATACCGCATGGACAAAGAGGTCTCAGCTACTCAGGTAAATACGCCTTGTCTATGTATTTACCAACAGTTTTACTTGGTTCTTTGCTCTGTCCCTTATTGATCACTCCTCCTTCCAAACCCGTGCCTGACCAGTGACTTTCTTCTGTATAATCAAATCTACCAACTCCTTCACACCTGGTGCTGGCCCTCACTGTTCTTAATTAGGAAGGAAAAGCCTACTTCCCACAAGTGTTTCTCCAGGACAGTCCCCTCACAAGGCTGATTTTGGCACTACATATAGCCCATCTAGTGGCAATTTAACATTGCCATCAAACATTCATCCTAACATCAGAATGGAATTTGCATCATATTTGTGTACCTCATTAAAAGTATGTGCTTCCCAAGAATCCAGTCATTAATTCATCCAGCAGCAGGAGCTCACACAATTGCTATCAGCAGGGCAAAGCACCATGGAAGCACTGCCTCTCTTTACACTGACTTTATTGCAGTACATCGAGTAACCACTACACCAGCCTACAATTAGAGTAAATTAGGCATTTGGAGAGCTGTTTTAATAAGCAAGCTTCCAAACCGAACGCCACATATTGCATATGGTCTCTTCTCTGGCTGGCAGGAAAACTGCTTCCCATTCAGTTTTAGGAACAGCATGAATTTAGATCTCTTTCTGCTGAATTACAGAGGCATAGCTATTTGTAACATAATGCCTAGGAACTGCAGTCAAGAACAGGATACCATCAAGTAAAGATAGCCTGTGCCCAGAAAAACTTACAACCAAGACAACAGAAAGAGGTGAAAGACCCTTTATCTCCATTTCACTAACATGCCTGTGGTACAGCTAGGAATGAAATCCTCACTGGCTGATCACAGATCTGCCGCAACTATGTGAGGGAAGCAATAAAACCTTGAGAAAGCCAAATTCTGTGGCTCCTGATGCTGTCTTGGTGCATTATTGCTTGGCTTACACCCCAAACAATAAGTGGACACATAAACATCCTCAATGCTAGTTCAGCACCTCCACCCTTGTCAGGTACTGAAAATATGGCTGGATCAGAAAGCTAAGCCAAATAAGAGCCCTGAGGGACCAGGCAGGGTTACCATTTCCCTTTAGGAACTGTGCCCATGCTGCATTATGCCTCTGATCACCAGCCTGGTCTGAGCTGGCCTATCTCACCATTTTACAACTTTTACCACCAACTGATACCTCAAGTATTATTCCTCAGTGTAGACTGAGGAAAAAAATGCATAAGTAGGAAGTCATTTGCACTACGTGGTATTCTAAGGCATTTAGCAAATGCAGTGATCCCTAAAGTCTGTTACTTCTTCTCTTGTTTTCTCCACGTATTTCAGCAGTTATCTAGCATTGCTTAGGACAATTAGACATCTAATTAACACTGTGAGCAATTTTCATCCTAGAGAAGGCAGAAAAAGCTACAGACCTAAGAAGAGACTTGTTTAAGAACAACATGAATGAAAGGAGAAGTTAAGAACCAGCACTTCTCCTACAAGTGATGAAATCGCTATCTTAAAGATTTTTTCAACAAAATAGAAAAAACACCTCAGCAAACTTACAAGCACAAGGTTGCTGACATGACCAACTGTAACAGAAAAAGCCCCCAAACTCTTACAACTATACCATTTGTTCCTTCTAGAGCTGGGGTTTCTGCTGCATGCCATTTTCTGCTTCCACAACTCTTCCCTTGCACTGCTGCTTCTCCAACCACTTTCTGCTTTGCCTGGCTGGCCCTTATCTAAGCCCGGGGCAACCCCGCCCCAGGTCCACCCCTTCCAGTCACAGGTGCAAGGGATCTACCAGTATTCCCTGGGCCAGCCGTGCCGCTCCACCATGTGCTCAGTCATCAGTTCATGCCGTGATCAACTGTTTCCTTACAGCAGCCACTCATACCATAACTGTCCCGCGCTTGTGAAGTGTGCAACTCATTCACTAACTCTACAAAAGGAACGTTCCTCTGGTTTCTAGTCATAAGTCATGCACCAATGGATATCTTTTGACTTATGGGATCAAAATAATTACTTATTTCAATGCCAAAACTGAGGGAGGGCTATTAAAAAAAAAAAAAAAAAAACTTGTTTACTTTCTGTGTATGAAATTGCTTTATGCATGTGTAAGGGGAGCACAAGGTCACAGCCTGAATCAGTGACTGGGCACCTGGTGAAGGGCAGGGGCTGCCTGGGGAGCAGAGGCAAAAATTGTCTGCACCTGTGTCCCCCCACCTGACTGGAGAGGGTGAACCCAGGGTGGGGCTGCCCTGGGCTCATTTAAGAGCGGCCACTGGTAGGGACCATGTCTGTTGTGGGATCTGGCTGCTCCTTGGTGGTGCGTTGTTGTCATTGTCTTGGTGGGGTGTCCCCGTCACGTGAGTCTGAAACTTCTGTTGCTCCTGTTTATGGCTAATAAACCCTCAAATACTTTACCTAGGATTGCTGAAAATTTACCTGAAGCAATCTCACTGCTTCATTTACGTGTTGGCGTGTAATTGTTTTCTCTAAGAGCTGTTTCAAATGACTTAATATTTTCAAGCCATAATGTTGTATATAGGTGTGAGATTTAATATAACTTTTTCTCATAAAGGTTTATAGTAGTTTTTAGCATCAAAACAGTTTTTTTTTTTTTTTTTGCACCCATAGTCCTTTTAGTCCATTCTGGTCAGCAGGTGCTGGTTACCTAACTCTTTATGTCAAGATTACTCAGGCCACAAAAAAAGGTATAGGTAGATATGTGGTATGTAAATATGTTATTCTTAAAAAAAAAAAGACATAATCAAAAAAAGAAAAACCACTTAAAAGTACTTTGAGGTCAACTTCCTCTGAAGGAGAAGAAAGGAAGCTGCATTATATTTCACTGATTTTTTTGGGGGTATTTCAGTAGGAGAGCATCAGACTGAGCTTTTTCTCACCTAAAAACCCTATTGGCAAGGCAAGAAGCTTGTTCAGTACAGATACAGGCTCATAAAACCTATATTTTGGGGTAGTGATTCTCTTTCTCTAGAAAGGAGGGGAAAGAGAGCTGGCTGTGGAGCTCAGGGTGCATATCACACCCTGGGAAGAGCACAGAGCTGCTGCCCTAGGCCTTTGCCTCGCTGTGCCCCCAACAGCAGCACTGTGCCTGCCTCCTAAGGTGGGGTCAGAAGGGGCTAGGGGTGCTGGCTTGGGGAGGAGAGATGAGCAAAAGATAGGTGCTAATCCCCTGCACCTGCATTACTGCTAACATCAGGGGAGATGCGTCCTGAGTACCTGTGCTCAAATTTAAGGGCTGGCTCAGGTCATACTTCTGTTTTATCAGAAAAGAAAAATGGCAGTGGCTTGTTCTGACGGGGGCAAAGAACAGCACCAGCTGCTCTCCCACAGGCTGCTGTGTGCTGACATTCAGAAGTTGGTTGGCTTATGTGATCATGGAAGCAGCCATCAACAGAGTATTTTGTACATGTGTCAGTGCTGCTGATCCTGTCTGCTCAGGGGAAATTACCTTTTTCTCTTAACAAAGACTAAGAGCATATCTGAAATCAAGTACTGGCAAGAAGAACGGTTGTAAGCAAGCCCTGCTTTGAGAGCAAACTGCACCTTACCTCCCTGCAGCTGTACTGCTGTGCAGAGCCAGCATCCCACCAACACAGCTACAAGTACGGGATCATTTGGGTAGCACATGGTTACAGCCCACTTTGCAATCTCCCACAGCTTTTCATTTGGATATTTTAGATGTTAAATTGCCATGTTTTCAGTGGTGTGTTTTATACCAGCAACACATAACTGTGTTTTGAGAGCTGCCAGACTGGGTTAGCAACCAGAGAAGCAAGAATTGCATACGGAGGCACCTGGCAGATGCAGGAAGCTAGCTGGTGGATGCCAAGAGGATTTTCACACAGAACTGAGATTTTTTTTTTCCCCTTCCCCCATTTTTGGAGAGATTAGGTGTGATGTAGTGTTCAAATAAAGGGGCGGGGGGTTGAAAATGGAAGTCTAGCTGTTACTGTGGTAACTTTGATTTAAAAAAAAAAAAAATCAATAGAAGGACCAGAATATGTTTGGTCTTGAAGCTGTGTCATGAGAAGGATGGTTTTCTCAGGAATGGTCACTTCTAAATACAGAAGTTTTGGTGGTTTTTAGTTTCTGCAAAAACATTAAGATTACTGAAAATTAACTTACTGTGTTTTAAGCAAAAGTTTTTTTTCAAAAGTATTCTTCTATATAGAACACAAGCATCATGTCCTGAGGTGGAATGAAATGCATTAATTCTGTTATCTTCTCCCCAAGGTTAACTGAAGTTTTTATTCTTACTTCAGCTCACAGGAGAATCTAGTATGTAAAACTTGTGCTCTGTAAAATGGAGGGAAGGAAATCTACAACAAAAATACCCACCCAGACACTACTGTTAAAAATACCAGTACTGGAAACTAAAACAGAGTTGAAGCCTACGCATTTAGTTTTGGGAAGCAATACCTGCGAAGATGTGTACACTAAGCTGTTTTTCCAGGCTGCCCTCCACCACCAGGAAGGCAGCATTGCCTCTACTTTTATTTTCTTCATGAACAGAACAGTTGTATACGTTTCTCTAACACAGACTGTGGAAGTTGAAGATTTGCCTTAGGATCCTCTGTGCCAGGTTTCATGGATACACTTGAGATTCGCTTGTAATCTGGCTTCTGTTCTAGTTCACTACTTGAAGTAAGGAGCAAACGATACATGCGCTACTGTCACTGGAGTTTGGATAACAAGTCATCAAAACTAGCAGGTTTCTCCACAGTAGGAGCAACCCTTCTCTTAATTCTTTAAGAAATTCTAATAGATCCACTTTCACCCTCCCCTTTTTTCTTTATTTAAACCTAGTACTCTGCTTTCATTGGCTTTGTGCTCTCAAAGGTTAGTTGAGATTCTTGTTGAAATACTGTTTCTTTGACAACAGCTCCAAATAATACGCAGGAAAAATCTTTATTGTCTTAGCTTCTGTAGCAAAGGACAATGTATGGGATGTCAAAAGTCATTTATCTGCCTCACGCCTCTGAGGCTGCCATTGTTCCTAACTTCTACCATTCAGCTTACTGCATGAGAGTGTAGCTATGAAGAATAAGCATATACTCTTCCTGGATTACAATAATGAAAGCTGTTTGTCCTGCTTCGCATTTTTCTTGTTGAATACAGTAGCCATCACTGCAGGAGAAAGGTCTGCTAAACTCTTAAAAAACTCTTAAAAATGAGTTGTACGCTGACTGGAATAACATTCCAAAACCCCAACCAGATCTACCATGTATACGTATGTATTTGGGCATGGCATTGTGTTACGATGAACAAGAGCGCTTGTTTCCAGCAAGTGGCTGGGAGGCTTGCTGTGTAAACTCCCCGCTACTGGCAAATGAGTGGTTTTGGTTCCAGTTGGCTGATGGGGACTCTCCCAGCTGCACCTTCCCTTCCCTCCTGTACAGGGCTTCTCTGCTCTGCATTAAGCATCCAGGCCTGGTTCCTCAGGGTGCTCTGGCTGCCACCCCCAGGAGGGAATCCCCATCTGCAGCTGCAGAAGAGATACTTCTCGAGCCTGCTTTAGGCTCTTCACCACAAAGCATGTCAAACCGTGACTGAAACAAGGAGCTTGGCCCTGGCTGGCTGTGCACTGTTGCTCTCCCTCCAGCAAAGGGGAGTGCAATGCTTCTTTGGGAGCAGCACTGGCCACAGCTGTCTGCTCACTTCCCTCTAGCTGGCTCAGCACTGGGCAGTGCCACAGAGCTGTCAGGTGTGGGTGCCTGACCTTTGGGCTTGCCTGGGCTGCATTGGGTCAGGGAAAATAGGAATGCTAGATATAATGTGCAGAGTACTAAGGGAACCTGTTAGAAATATCTGTAATTGTACTGCAATGCAGATGATCCAGTGCCTGGTCTCTTGCACAGGGAGGACAAGATTTGATGCTAGGCAGGATTTGATACTCAATCAAATCCCTACTCAATAGTAACTCAGCACTGTTTAGACATACTTTTAAAAAGCAGCAGATCCAGGTACCTTTCATCCAGAATTGAGCAGGGAAGTGTCCAGACCCTTATTTTGTATTTTAAAATGGTTAGGAAGTTCCAGAAGAGAAGAAATCCTGGTGTGCCTGTTTTTATAAAGGTTAAGCAGTGTAACCTGGATCTCTGTAGAGTTGTCCCTTGAGATTAGTTCTAGGCAAAAATGATTTTAAAGCTTGATGTGAAAACTGCTTAGTGATAAACTTAAGAATAAGGATTAATGCTTATTAACATGAGTTGACAGAAACTGCATTCCCGCCAGCTGAATTTGAATCTTTTTGTGAAGAGAAGCTAAATCTCTAATAAAATTACTCGAAATCGTACAAAATTTTGACTGAAGAGCCATCAAGGGTTGATATTAATCTAAAACCAACAACAAAATATGTGCTCAACTGCCCATTCTCAAATGCTGTCAGGCTGAGCTTGTGCATTATTCACTGTTGTAGATGTGTGGCTAGGACAGTGTGAAGGATCATCGTGTCATGGCTGAGTTATGCCATACAATGTTGTCTTGAGGAGTTGGGTCTGTTCTGAAAATCCAAAACTTAAAAAATAAGCAATAGGCACAGACTCCATTTCCTTTGTTGCAAACAGTTACACCAGTGCTGCCTGCCAACAACACAGCCAGTAAAGAGTAATAGTCTCAAAAACCATTTTTTTCCTATGTACCATTAAAGAAAACATGCTCTTTCAGACTTCTGATTACTGCTTTGTAAACTGCAGAAAGCCTTAGTGTAGCATCTTTGTTCCATTGGAAAGAAGCAGCTAACAAAGCTGCGCCTGGAAAATACCAACTTCCATTTTTTAATTGCCTTTATTTCAGCCTTCCACTTCTCCCATGTGATTGTGTTATATTTAACATTCTAGAGAGTGATTTTGCTGTCAGAAAATTGTGGAAGTGTCTGAGAAAATGTTTTGCATTCATCTTTCACAATATTTTTTCAATGTAAAAAATCATCCAAGGAGGGAAAACTAATTTAGCATTGCTCATAAAACTCAGTTTGCAATGAATTACTTTGGAACAATGGACAAATATTTACTCTTTGAGGAAATTACTAGTCAATTCATATTCAGTAAGAAATAAAGCCAAGGAAATGGTTAGCAGCAAACACTGACCCATTTTTAAGCATTCAGAGTTGACTCCTCCTCCATATTTGTCAGCTGTTTGTGAGCATTAACTCTTTTCCTAAGTGTCTAGGATGAGACTCTTCACTTGCTGTCTTTAACCAAGGTAGGCATCAAAATATGTTACTGAAATATTTGCAGGCAAAGCAAAATTGATCATATTAAACATCTATTGAGAGGGAAGAAATTAATATTTAAATAGAAGACGATGACTGGTAGAATACAGTAGGGTAGGATGTAAAGTATGGCACGATGCAAGTTTTAAGTACGGTGTTGGGGGGAAGCTTTGCATAGACAAGTATTCAGTCTCATGTGTGCTGCATATTTAAACAGCATCTGTGAGAGAAATGCTGCCTAAAATCAATGGGTACAATACAATATTTATATTCCAAACTCGAGGTATCTCAGCAGCCTAACTTTCCAATGTCACTGAAGGAGAGCAGGCACATTAAGAATCCAATGTCTTTCAGATGTTCCGAGCTCAATATTCAAAACCTGAAGCTGAAATCTTATTGCAGCTGAGAACTTTAACCAAGTGGTTAGGAATAATAAGCTTCTCTACCAAACGTGTTTGGTGTGAGCAATCAATTGTTCAGTTTTCCAGCTTATTTTGATAGAAGGAAGCATTTGCAAGTTGTCTGTGCCTGAAGCAGGCTGATGTTGCTGAGCAGCACGATGTGGGGCAAAAGGCTGGGTGATGAGACAGCAGCGTGCTCAGCTGCAGAGGTGGTTAACTGGCAGGTAACCTCAGCAATTATTTTTTTTTTCACTTCTACAGTGTCTTTAATTTGAAAACTGGAACTTGCTGGGCTTTAGATTTCTTCCTGGTGAATTCTTTGGGAGGATTTTCCAGCTGCTGTCTGTCTTCAAGAGGTGTCTGTCAGTCCTGGTCTTCTACTGCATGAGCAGAAGTCCTGTGCAAATCAGTGCACCATTACCAAAATGCACATTAAAAATAGAACGTGGCATGGATATAAGCTCAACAGTCTGAGTCAAACCCACTAAACCAGTGCAATCCGGAGTTGTAGGTGCTGTTTATGTATATAAAAACAAACCAGCAAACAGAGCAACCCACCCAACTTGGCATGTATGTGCTTCTACGTGCTGCTCTGTGCAGAACTGGATTGCTATGCAGAAGCAAGGGTAGCTTTGAGAAACTTCCGGGGGGAAAACAAGGAGGCTTTGCCTGACAAGTGCTGAATCTTGCTGCATTAGGAATTAAGTCAGCCCCCTAGTCTTACTGTAGCACTCTTCCTTTATTTTTCCTCTTGATGATTTTTTTTTTTTTTTCCCTGAAGATTGTAAGTGGCAGGAGACAAGAAAATCATTTGCTTTCTCAGTCTTTTGAGGTGAATCCTGTTTGAATCCAGTTCATCCAAGATCTGGGCTCCATCAGCTCGTGCTGCTTTCCTTTGGGCAGTTCTCTGCTGCTGTGGCTTCATGATTCACCATCACTGGGCATACATGGAAGAGAAAAAACACCAGTGTCACGCTGCTTGGTCGCTGCTCTCTTGCATGGGAGCAAGGACTGGTCCAGCTTCTGCTGGCTGGAGGCTCTCTTGCTCCCAGGCAAGGATGGAGTAAACAAATTCCCTCTTCCCATGCTTGAGGATAATGTTTTACACCTGGATTTATTTTCTTTAATGTTAAACCTAGCCTCATAATAGGTGAATTTTCTTTTTGTCTCTCTGGTTTCTGCCTAGATAGCTTGCTCCCTGGCATTTTCTTAATAATGTTTGATATGCACTGAGATAAAATATGCAGATTTTGTTTAAAAAGCCATAATCTTAATGTTTTGCGTCTTTAAAAAATTTATCAAGCTGAGTTGTAGCCTGGGAAGAGAGGATTTCCTTCTATCCTGATTTGCTCCACACTCAGAACATCACTGCATAAGTTACCATTTTTTGGACAGGAAAAGCAGGAGGGTGCCCAGTGGGTGCAGTAAGCTGGGGGTGAGGGGCTTTACTCAGTACAACTCAGCAATCTGCAAAGATGGGTGTTGTGCAGGGGTTGGGTTGTGCTCCTTTCTGCCAGGGGAGCAAAGGTCTCTGCAGAAGGGATGTGTAGTGCACCTGCCCCTGTGCCTTCGCCTACCTCCTGCATGCGCAGGAATCCTGGACAGGATTTTAGCACTAGGCTTCAAAGGCAAGATCTCTTTTTTTTTTTTTTTTTTTTTTT
>WBMW01000423.1:279241-304289 GCA_013396635.1 Penelope pileata | reverse complement strand
TTTTTTTTTTTTTTTAAAAAGTCAATATACATATATTTCTCAGTGAGCTTATGCACAAAACTGATGAGCATGACATCCACAGGAGCCAGGGCTCCTATCCCTTGCCACTGGTGCACAGCTTCACAGCCTTGATGCTCATGAGTAAATTTCTGCAGTATAATAGCTTTGTTTTATTTTACTTCTTGGTCGTTCAGTTTTCTTGCTCAAAAGAGATGCTGAAATAGCTATTTGTCTGCATGTATTTCTCTTTTTGGCATTATTTACTCAGTGAAGAATTTGGTCAGGGAAGAGAAAGCATCTTAGTCTAATAATCACAGAATCATTGGAAGAGACCTCTGGAGATCATCTAGTCCAGCCCCTCTGTTAAAGCAGGTTCCCTAGAGCAGGTTACAAAACATTCAATCACAGATGAATGGGAACCAAGAAAGGGCACTGTTTCAATTATCTTTCCACTTTGAAATGAAGTACATTCCAAAATTTCATGTAAAATGAACTTTGGAAAAATAGTTAAGACAAACCCTTAACTTATCAATATTTCAACATAATGGTGTTCTTCAAACCTTTTTGAAATTTTATAATAAAAAATCACTTGCTCCAAAACTATTTTGAAGAGTAACTTTCTTTCTGAAAATGTCAAAATGGCATTATTGCGACACTTTGTCTCGGATGTTTTCAGAATGCTGCCTTATCTAAATCAGCTCACAGTTCAAAACACCTGAGTTGTCACTGACACCCCCAGTGCCTTGTATGAAGAAGGAAAACAATGCTCAGCCAGGGACTGAGAGGTTTCCCATACTGAATCTCAACAACAAAAGTTTTTTGGTTTTTTTTTTTTTAAAAAAAAGAGGGGATTAACACAATTTGAGAACAGATTTGGGAAGCTGCTCTGAGTGTTGGTGTTAGCAGCTCGGGCAGCTGTGAGAGAAGTCTGCTCAGTGAGGGGAGCTCTGTCTGTGCCATCCACTTGTCTGTCTCGCACAGGCTTGCTGCTGCAGGGTTAGTCAGGGGGTTACAGGCAGCCACCAGTTTAAGATGGAAGGAGCATCAAATCATTTGGTTGGAGGCAAAGTCCTCATACATGAACCCTCTAAAACTTAAATAGACCCAAGAGTCAGTCTACTTATTATTGCGTGTTTTAAAAATGAGATTATTTTGGAATGTCTCACATTGACTGTATTTCTTCAAATAACATAATGAATTAAAATTACCTTGGGTTGGCCATTGACTCTTTTTCCTCTTCTCTTACAGTAGGCAAACATTCACAATCAGCTGGAAAAGAATAAGAAACAAGATAATTCCTCTTGGCCGTTCCTCTATGTTTATTTTGGAATTGTGTCCATTTTCTTGTGCAGTCACTGGTGTACAGGCCTGCTCTTCTGCACCCTTTTATCTGTAAAATCTGCATGTTCCAAGCAGTGTAAATGTTGTTTTAAATCCATCTTCCCTTTGATAGTTGTTGTGGTAATGTCTTTGTTAGATATACTTCAGATGTTTGTGTACACTTACATAGAGGTGCTACCTTTGAGGACTTTCCCATGAGCTACCACGGGGAGGACAATTTGTTAATCCTCCACTGCAGATGGTTGCACCCATGCTTCATAGTTTGATTTGGGGCTGGGGTTTAGGGAACATTACTGAAGAAAACATAACACAAATCGTTTGCTCCCTTCAGTCCACAGAATTTTAAGAAGTTATTTTACAGTGCTGTTTCCCCACACAGTATACTTAGTGCCTTTATTCTACTACTGTCTCTTAGAACATGTTTTCTGCTGGAGCTGAGAAGGTTAAAGCCCCATCACATGGATAGAGCACTGTATTAGTGTGAAGAGATGAGTTTTGTGTCCTGAAAAACAAAACGTCTCTAGAAGGTCTGGCAAATGGGCCTTTTGGATGAGACAAAAGGGATGACGAATGAAAAATATCCAGGTTTCAGCATTTCCTAGCCAGGGAGAGGCTGTTAGCACAGATCCTTGAAAGAGAAGTAGCTAGGAGGGAGCTGAAGGTGCTGCTGATGGAAGGTGCAGAAGGTATTGATTACCAGCAGACTCACTGGAGAGGCTATAGGTGGGGAGCAATGGCAAAGAGCAGCTTGTGCTCCATGTGGGGGGGATGGCAAGTGAGGAAAAGGACACAAAGAGAGGAGGGATGCGGTCATAAGATCCTGGCAGTAATTTTAAGTAGTGGTCTGAACTGCAAGTAAATACTTGTTTCTTCTACAACAATATAGTGTGGAGCATGGAACTTCAGAAACTCTGAGGACTGAAAGGACTAGATGCTTCAAAGAAGCTAGTATCTAGCATTAAAATGTAAATGGAAAAATACAAATTCTGTTCACGGCTATACTTGTGTTTACAAGTGTCTACTGGAAACTCAAAACATTTATGATATTCCCTCATATGTTAAAGATAAGCTCCCACACAAACTAAAATACATCTCTGAACAGTCCTACTCCTGACATTTGTGCTGCTATTTCTGCAGCAGAGAGTCAGGAACACAACTAAAAATGCTTTAGGAAAATCAGTGACAAAAATACAGAATGCCTTACATTGGTTTCCTATGCGTGGGATCTATATCAGCTAGAGAAGGAGGGATGATGGAGTAGAGGGGTTACCATGTACCGTTTTTGTTCATGCTGTTCATCCACTTATCGAGCTCTTCCATTTCTATCTCCATGACAGAGGGTGTGTCTTCTTCAAAAATAGGGCTTGAGAAGAGAGGGGGAAAAATGGCGTTACGCAAAGGCTTAGGTCAACAAACTGATAAGGCTGTAACTGTGCATGAGTCTCTCATACTCCAGGCATGTGTGGGCACTCTGCAAAGCCACCCTAGGTGAGCGACCTGGGAAGGTGTCAGCCCAAGGGGTATGAAGGAAGTGGCTGCTGGCAGGTGCTGAGGGCTGGACTGTGCTCGGCAGGACTCGGTGGGATGCCAGTGCAGAGCGGTCCAGGAACCAGGCACTGTGATGTGGGGTGTCTGGGAGCACAGGGCCAGTGCAGCTATCCCAGACCCATCCCTTTTGTAGTAGCAAACTGGCAAACAAAACTGTTCATCTGTGGAGCATGTGGCAGGAGTCCTGCTGCTCCAGCCGTAACAGCTCCAGTGACAGAGTTTTGTCATAGCTTGACTGGCAGCGGCTTAAAAGGGAAAGGTCATCCCAATTCTGTATTTATTTAAATGTTTCCATTTAGTCTTCCCTTTACTGATTGTTCCTGGAGTCACATGGTTGAAAAATTATTTTTAGCAAATATTTATTTTCCCCCATTAATCCAAATTTGTATCTTCCAGCATTGATTAGCAAGATGCATCTCAATAGAAGTTACCACTTGGGTCAGAGCCATGCAGCTCTCAGCTGTTTTTTCCAGCAGCCAAAGAATTATTTCCAGGCAACTGCCTCACGTAAGGGTGGGAAAACGAGCTTGAAAACAGGGACCAGGACAGAGAGCTTATTCTGAATGGCAGCAGCTTGTGGGGAGCCTGGGAACCAATCTTATTTTCTTGTGGTGGTTGTGGCATGGGTCTGTCCCCATGGGGCAGCTCCTGCCTGCTCTGTCCCCCAACCTAGCCCTAAAGGTGCACCCCAGAGGCACACATAGCCCGCTGTTGAGGCTGTGAGTTGGAAAGGTCAGTGGCAAATCTAACAGTGCTCAAGGCGTGCTAAAGTTAAACCAGACAGTGAAGGTACCAAACATCAGCAAGTCCTAAGAGAGTAAGAGAATTTTTTAGATGAGTGATAGGCATAAACTTTACCTTTTCACATTTTCACTTCCCAGCTCATCTGGAAAAGAAAAAAGTTTGGTGTTCATAGTTACGCTGTTTGTATATACACTGTGTTATAGGTGAGTCTTCAACAGGATCATTTAAAATGGATTCTGTTTACAATGGTGTAAGTGTTCCCTTTTGGAAGAAAGACAGAACAACCCATGCTGCTTGCCTGCGACTTTCAGAGCAATGCACTATTTTTAATCCTGAGCACACTGATGAAGCTCGTCATGAGCCCAGCCTGGCTGAGAGTGGGTGGAAGTCAGTGTCGTGGTGGGCACAAGTGCACAGACACCCAGTTCCCTAGAAAGGCACACTTGTATGCTATTTTAAACCAGCTTATATTTAATTCAGCGTTGCCAGTGGGTGCCAGCACCAGTGCTTGCATATTCCCTTCCTGCAGAGCACCCCCAGGGCCATGGATCCATCCACTCCTGCCTTGAGGCTGACCAAAATCCTAGCGCCAAGCAATGGGAACTGTGTGGGAGATCCTGGAGTGGTGCTGCTGCAAGGTACCACATCTCCAGTCACACTGGAGACCAGAAGTGGGCAACAGGGCACCTGTTTGGGAACTGAGAGTTTGCTAGGGATGTGAGCCAGCATGAGGCAGGCACAGCCTAAAACTGCCCTGACTAATGGGCTCTAAATGCCTGTTGGGTGTGTCTCTGCCTGCAGGCTGTCAAGATCACACCTGCCTTCATGACACCTGTAGCACCACTTCTGAAGACCATTTATCAATGGTGTGCTTTTAATACACCACCACAGCGTGGCTTTTTGCTTCTTTATGCTCCAGAGCTGCTGGTTTCTCTGCCAAAGGCAGCTTCCTAAAATGCTCCTCTCCCTCCTGCGTTCAGCAGCCAGTGTGGCCCTGGCTCATGTGGTCATTGCACCAGCTGGGACCTTGCAGGATCCCTTACAAACCTTCCTTAAAATAGTTGTGCCTGTTTCTTATTCTACCTAAGCTCCTAGCAGCCTCACCCTGTGGGTGGTATGAGGCAGAAGTGCTGAGTGCACCTTGTGTGGAGTTACTGAGCACAGGGACAGAATCACACAGCTGCAGCCCCACTCCATTGTGGGTACTGTGAGGAGCCAGAGCTTGGCTCCATGGGTGCATGGTGTGAGCTGAGAAGCAGCTCCAGCTCATGCTGAGGGGCTGCTGCATGCCTCTGCTTTTCTCCTTTTCTGCACAGGAGATGTGGAACTAAAACTAGAGACAAACATCCTAAATGAGGCATCCTGGCCCTCGAAATAACGTGCTAAATGATGTCAAGTGTGTGCTAAAGATATCCTCCCGATGCCCAAGAAGACAAATTTACCTTGCTTAGACTTTTTCCTGTTAAGAACTATTATAAAAACGGTGACCAGCAAGACCAGCATGGCCAGCAGCACGACGGGCACAGTGTACACCAGGACAGACGGCTCGGCTGCCTCTAGGCTCCCGTTATCGCTTGTGTTGCTCAGTTCAGGACTGGGGCTATTTTCCATTTCCAGGCTGCCTTCGGTGGGCCCTGTGGTGAGCAGCGCAGGCTGGGGGCTGCCCACGGGGGTCGGGGGCGTGGGAGGCGCAGTGGGAAGAGGTGGCACTGCAGTGGTGAGTAATGCTGTTGGTCCGTATCCTGAGCCATCATCACCGTTTTCAGAGCCTGCCAAACATATGAGGAAAGCTCAGCATTTTGTGGGTTTTACTGGCATTATCAGTGAGTCTAAGCATGCAGCTTTGGTATTTGCTGTTCATTCAAAGTCTTAAAAAAGATAGTCAGCAGATACATGCACAAACACACCTGAAGTCTTGGCCTTTGGACGCCAAATTTGGTGGAAGGTCTGCCACAAATCCTTACCCTGATGTGGTTCTCCAGCTTGTGCAGAGACATGCCAGCCCATGCAACCTGCTCTGTGCTGAGCCCATGTGCCCAGGGCATCACTGGCTTTTGTGTTACCCACCCTGGCACAGGATGTCACTGTGGAGCAGCATTCATGCTGTAAGGCAGGATGGGACTGCATGGCTTCTGCAGTGACACCATTCTCCCTGTTCCTGTCAGATGGTGGGCAGCCAGAGTTTCCACTCGAGTTAGCAAGAGCTTCAGGTTTCCAGCTCTTCAGCGCTGGCATTTCCAATCCCATGGGACTGGATCCGAAAGCACTTAGCATTTTAAATGCTTTTGTAAACACATTAATCTTCATAATGGCCCTGAGAGATGAGCAGTTATCATCTCCATTTTACCAATGAGAAATCAGAAGGACAGAACACTGTCCTTCCCAGGGACACAGAGAAAGAGAGGAAGACTGGGGTGAGAGCATTATCTCTTTCTTCACCCACTCTGCAGCATCCTCACCTGCCAGGTCTCTCTCAGAAAGGAGCTGAGCACCTCTTGGGGCCGTGTGCCAGGAGCCCCAGTTTCAGATGAATGCAATGCTTTGGGTGACCTGTCTGCCTCTTTATGCCGTGCTTATTGTGCAGGCACCTGGCTGCTGCATCCTCCCCTGAAAGCTAGGAAAGGATGTTAACAATGAGCAGTGGGTAACACTTCAGTAAGGCACTTGTTACTACAAAGGCCACCAGCATCTTTCAGGGCAACAGGACAATGTGAGTGTCAGCAATTCAGTGGCAAAATGTTTCATGTCAGTAGTCTCTGTATTGCATTCTTCCCTGTTCGGTATTTCAGCCAAGAGCAAAGCACAGCCTCTGCCTCCCTGGCAGGCAGTGACTCCTTGCTTGTCTCCCTCCTCAGCCATCCCCTGGCACCCGCCAGCTGCCCTGGTTGATAGATTTGCAAGGACAAGCCCGTTGCTAAAAATAGCGCACAGGGGAAAGGGTGTGGGGGAGATTGTTTGTTTTTCATTTACTGTGAGAGCTTAGATGGATTTTTTCAAATGTCTGAAGCATGATGTGACTCTAAAGCAAAAGCAAACAGTCACATCTCATTAAATGCAGTGCTAGGCCTTCAGCAGCAGCGTACGCTGTGCTTGATTTCCAAGAGAGACATTTCCAGTGTTTTACTTCTTATTTGCCTGTTTTTGAGCTGTGAGGCAGACTGCAAGCCATTTATCTCTGCATGAAATAGAATTACGTTTCCTGATCTCTGGACAAAGAAAATGGCAAATCAGGGGGAGTGACCTTGTTGTGCCTTTTCTTTCTTCACTTTACTTAATTCCAGGGACAAAACACCATCCATTCTTTGGACAGAATATCCTCGCACTGAGGCTCTTTCTTTGAGCGATTCAGCTGTGTCTTTCAGCATTGGGGCAGCCAATTGCACAAGGATCCTGCAAGCATATTGCTCTCGTTTCCCACGTTTCCCCTGCTGCTCTGCGGGCCGGAGGTGCCGCTCCCCAACGGGGGCTGCTCTCGCCCAGTGCTTTATGCTGAGGGGACACCACGACCTGCACCTGGGTGGCCCCTGCGTTAAGGAGCAGAACAGAAAGGGGCTGGCATCCCAGCCGGGAGCTGGGCATCGCGTGGGAGCTGGAGGCTGAGATGTTCCCCCACGGAGGCAGGAGAAGAGCTCATCCTCAGGGGACACAAGTGCCTGAGCGAGCATTAGCAGTGGCACACAAAAGTTTCTGCTCCAATCTGTATGAAAGGCAAAAGGGGCTGTGACACTCTATGCAGGTACCATGGTGTAAGGTATAATTCAGTGTTTTCTGATTGAAAAATACACTTGGCTGACCGGTGAGCTTAGGCAGTGCTCCCAAGCCTGCCTTTCAGGGGGTGCAAAGGGGGCTGGATACCCCAAGCAGCTCCACAGACAAACAGCATTTCTGCTGCTGATGCATTTCTTCCCCTGAGGTTTGTGGTGCAGCGCTCAGAGGTGGCAATAGGAGCTGTCGAAGAAGCATGCAGGCAGGCAGGTTTCTGGTTTTGGTTGGATGAGAGGCAAAAAAAAACGCTTGCCGTCAGCATGCTGGGTTTTGCTGGCAAGCCCTTGGCCTCCCCGCTGCACTCTCATCGAGCTCACAGGCTGCAGCCTCTGGAGGGAATTCACCAACTTACACTGAGCTCCTATGTGAAAAAAAGGAGGGCTGAGAAGAGCCAGATCTGAGTCAGTGGAATAGTCAGGCTTAGTAATTCAGGATTTTTTTTTGTTTCTTCAGACTTTCCTGTAAGCCATATAAATGCAGTGGCAGGAAGGCTCGTGAGAGGGAGACAAATTGATCAGAGGCCGGGAAGCCTGCAGAGCAGGTGGAGCCCCTCTGCTCGCAGCATGCCATTCTCAACCTCTGCCCCCCAGAGATGCACTCCCACAGCTCTGTGCCATGCGCGTGGTGGCTCTGGCTGCTGCCTGACTCACCCGGCCACATCCTGCCCTGTGCTCATCTCAGCACGGCCGCTCCCTGCTGTGCCCTGGGCCTGCCCAGGCTGCGTGCTGCTGCAGGTCGCTGCCAGTGCTGCCACGGGCACCGTGAGGCGCAGTCACGTCTCAGGGAGGCTGATTTGCCATCTGCAGGCAGGAGCCCATTATGGAGGAAGGGCTTTCCAGGTGTTATCTGGAGCAGGGAGCCGGTGTTTGCGTTTCTTCCTGGGCAATGGAAAGGTCTTTCTCCTCACTGTGCTCCCACTCCAACTAACTGCTCTTTTAACTGCCAGCGTTGTATGTTTCATCCTGCACGTAGAGTCAGGCTGTGAGCCTGCAGCCTCATCCATCACCCTGAGAGCTGCAGGCTCTCCAGACCAAATCATGCTTTTAGTTACTTCTGTTTGATCCCATGCCCTTCCAGCTCTGCACCAGTGACAGGTGCCCAGTCACGTGGGTGCAAACCTCTCAGCACTCTTTGCTCTCAGCAGAGTCCTGGAATTAAAGATTCAGCAGCTCTGGGGACTCAGCAGCAACCATGAAGTCTCTTGAGGGGTAATGAGCTGGGATCACTGACTGAAATCTGACACACAGCCTGGCTGCTGGAAAAGGGATGTGCCTCTGCACGGAGCTAGTGCTGGGACCAGGGCATGCTCACAGTGCTACCGCTTTGTGGTAACTGCAGCATAGCCAGGACAGAGCTGTCTGTGCAGCACAATCCAAACAGCAAGGCGAGGATTTTACAAGGCTCCAGCGTGGTGTTGGAACAGGGTTTACAAAGACTGCCATCTGTCTGCACTGCAAGGTCTAATCACGCTCCCATTGCCTACTGCGGAAGTGCTGTCTGGACAGCACAGGTGAGACTGCAGGGAAACCAGAGCTTTTGAGCCACATCTGGGACTGGAGGAGAAAGGCAGAAAGCTCCCTGAAAGCTGCTGTCCTGTCAGTTTGGGAGCAGGATGTGCATATGGGATGCCCTGGGCAGGCAGGCCACAGCAGTGGTGCTCCTGGCCCACCTGCAGCATATATTGACCCATAGAAAGCCTGAGCCCTCCAGCTCAGTTCCCTTTGCCTCTCTGCTTCACCGGGGCCTCTGCTTTGCTCTGCTTCTGATGGGATTTTCCTCCTTCTAGCCGCTTTGATCATGAGGCACGTGCAAAGCCTGGAGCACATTTTCCTAGCGTGCCTGTAGCACAGTGGGGCTGCATTTATGCAGGCAAGACCAAACCATTTTGTAACAACTCTTACCTCATTCTTACAGCTAAGCACGATCGCTAACCGCGATAAGCTCTGCAGCACGCCTGGAGCCTGTGGCCCGGTTTTACAGCCTGGAACAGTACTGACTTTCAGGAAAAAAGTGAAAAACGAAAACACAATGCCACCACCCATCTCTCCCTGCCTGCAGCCGTAATGCAATCCTGATCTGCACCGAGGTAGTGGGGCAGGCAGTGGCCGGCGTGGCACCGGGAGGCACATTGGCCCTGCCAAGGGAGGGCTGTCCCCAAAGGGTGGCCATGTGGCACAGCGCCATGCCACGAGCAGCACAGCCGTCAGCCAGCCCTCAGCACTCGGCCCTTCCCCTCGGGGCCCTTCCCTCAGAAGGCCCGGTGCCAGCACCAAGCGCTCGGCAAGGCAGATTCCCAAATATTGGTCTCCAGAACCAGCTGCAATTTCATTGAGTGGGTGTCAGATCATCAGCACTGCAGAAATTGGCAGCTGGCTTGGAGTGGAAGGAGAGCTTCATCTTTAGCTTCACCATTACTTATAGTCGATAGCGTGGGTGTGGGATTTGGAAGGCACAAGAAACAGTTAAAATTAGACTCAAAACGAGTGATGAGCTGGAGTGGAGACAGCCATTCCCTCACACCTTGCCTGAAATTTTGGATTCAATCTCCATCACGCAGACTCACATACAGGGAGAAGAAACGAGGTGAAGCCACCGCCAGGAAGAAGCCAAGTGAGCAGAGGCGGCAAGCGGCTGCCAGTGGCAGCAAGCAAGCTCCCGCAGGTCCCCTCTCCCCGAAGCCAGCCGCCACCTGTCACACCCCAAAACCAGTCCCCCCACCAGCGCCCAGGGTCCCCCCCCACCAGGCCCGGGGCACCAGGACACTCACCGTCATGGCCTGAGCCCTCCCGGGCCAGGAGCAGGGCGCTGAGCAGCGGGACCCAGCCAGGCGCCCGCATGCTGCCTCAGCCTGCGCCGCTCTCTCAGGGCTTCGGCGGAGCATTTACATTTCCTGTTTCCTGCCCCTGGTGCCTCCGAGTTGTGCTTCTCTGGGAGATGGGCTCTGTTTGATTGTTTTTAGGAAGTGATGTAATGCCGTCCGGGCCTGTCAAGCAGGCAGGGATTGCAAAAGCAAGAGGAGGCTGCTCCTCCGGCTGAGGCACCTGTGGGCTTCCCGCCCTCTCTCCGCTCCTGCTGCCGTGCGGCCCCAAACCTGCCAGCCATCCTCTGCCCTCAGCACGGTGTCACCCACAGCCAGGCAGGGTCTGACATGAGCACTGTATGTTTGTGTCAGCCTGGGGGGCTTCGGGTTGTCTTTTGGGGTGACCCAAGTGCACCTCAGTAGCACCCCTCCACTTCCAAGCTCCCGGTGTCCCACTGGACACAACGCACGTTTGCGATCCTGAACGGCAGCGCCCAAAGCTGGACCAGCTCCAGAAAATGAGTGAAAAGATGCTGGTTTGCTTGGCATCCAATGCTTTGGGCTGGTTCTAGCTGGGAAAAGCATAAAGCAGAAAAGCACAGTGCTGCTTGTTTGGAGCAGGCGGCTTAGCTGGAAAGCACTCAGGCACCGGCAAGGTGAGGGCGGTAGGTGACAGCAGACAGGGGGCTCTCAGCCACACCCACCCCCACACAGAGGGGTGTTTGGACCATAGGTTTGGTTTACTCCACCGTGAAAGCAGCTGTGAGATCTAAAATTTACCTCTCTGTATCCAGGAGAGTCCACAGCCCAGCTTCTGCTCTGGAGCATCCCAGATTTGAGCCATTTTAGATGCTTGCCAAAACAGTTTCCAGTACTAAACTGGGGAAGAGGAGATGCATGCTGCCTGTGTGGCCGCTTCATGGTATCTCCCCTAGACATTAGGCTGTGTCAAAATCCAATTTCTGGTGAATCACTGGAAGCTGGCAATGGTGAATCTTTCTATTCAGGCTGGTGGAAGCGGCTGGAGTGACTAATTGCTGCTCCGGTTCTGCAGCTAATAACTTTTCTTAACACACTGATGCTTTTGTAGGTCATCAGTTATAGCTTTTTAGCTAGAGTAGTGAAGAAATAGGTCAGCGATTCATTTAATGGCCATCTTGTTAATAGATTTAAAACGCTTGAATGACTGAACTAACTAGCCATTGGGACTGGTCGCATGGAATTGGCAGAGCACCTTTATGCCCTGCTTCAAACAGCGGGGGAAAAAAAGCAAAGTTCCAGCACAGCAGCCTCAAGAAGATAAAGAGGAGCTCTGACAGCACCGAGTGGCTGATAACTGTTTTAGAGAGACTTTCTTTAATACCTGATAATCCTCAACAGACGAACATGTTGGAGGTGAGGCTTGTGCATGCATTTAAGATTTCCCTGTTAAGAGGTTGCACAAGTTCCAAGTGTTAGCAATAGTGTGTAACTGATATAGCTGCTTTCAACTATTGCTCATCCACATTGCAGCAGTGCCTGGCATTCCTAGTCGCAGGCCAGATCTCCTCCACGCCAAAGGCATCAGCAGACAAAGCCTCTTTCCAAAGAGCTGGCAAGGTCATTTACCAGGGTAAGCACTGCTTTCTGGCTTAGGTGTTGTGACCATACCACAAAGGCTGGAGAAGTGCAAACACCTGACTGTGCACGATGGGTTTTCCAAGCAATTCTGCCACATGCTCAGCACTGCACTTGCTGTCGCTGCTGCCACGGTGCCAGGAGAAGTGTTTCTGTTGTAGTGAGTGCAGGCTCTGTCCCTGGGCTGGTGATGCTGTCCAGCCAGGGCTTCTCTTTGGTTTCAGTCAGCAGTAGGCCAAGTCACAGATTTTAGCAGTATTTTTAACCATGCCACTGGTTTAATGCACAAAGGATGTGTTATCCCCCTTCCCATTTCTTCTCCACATCTTTTCTGAGTTTGCCACTCTCAGTCTTCCTAATGCCATACGGGCTGCAAACGTTTTCTCACTGCTTGCCATGTCCTGTGTATCTGGCTGTTTTGCCCCATTCTGTAGACATAGCCTAACTCACTCATCTGTAACTAAAGCGTAAGATAGACTGGAAGGGGAAAGAGGAAAGGACTTATTTTGCTGCCTTTTTTTCTCATATTTCTAATGCACAAGACAATATCCTTTCCTCTTTTCCCTTCTCTTTCCATATAGATTGTAGCATTTCCCACTTGGATCCCCACCAATTATTTTTGACACACGTTCAGTTAACAACTCATTGCTGCCCCTCGAGAGCAAGATAACCACCCACTGGTGTGTATCTAATTAGTGATTTCTAAGGCAAATTAAAGTTCAGAAAACGTGACTTCATGCCACATAACATTTTAATTAAGACTTTAGAGCGATACAAAGGCAGTTAGGCGTGCATTTAACTATTTCAATGCGCATAATGTAGCCACTGCTGCAGAACCAGCCCCAAGCAGGTGTGCTCTGAGCAGACACTTGCACAGTTTCAGCTTTTTTTGATCCGTTTTGTACCTTTTGAGCATGATTTCTAGGTTGCATCGATGAATACAAAAGGAGGGAATGCAAATTCAGCCTCCTTTGAAAATGGAGGTCTCACTACCTGCAACTGCACAGGGATGGTGACCACCTCGCTGCAAAACAGGCTTTGCATTTGGAAACTGGAGTGGCTGCGGTCACTGGGGATCTTTGGGAGAGAGGTAGGTGGGGTCTGGTAGCTTCATAGCCCTTCGTGTACTGAGTGTACTTGTACACGTTAGCAAAAAGAAATGTCCTTTCTCAAGTGAGAAAATGTGAGCTTCCTGTGTGTTTTCGATGGATATCACCCAGCTGGAAACATCTGTGCATCTTTTAGGTACTGTTGGTAGCTGGGCTGTTTGCTAACCCCTTTTTAATTAGATAAATGTTTGCATCACTGAGATTCCAGGATGTCACCACTGCCACATCTTCAGAAAAACAGAAATGTTTTGCAATTCTGCGGCCACTTGACTCACGCTCTCCTTGTTCCTTTTTTCTATGAGAGGCCCAACAACAGCACCACAGCTGAAATGAACACCACAAATGAAAAACTTGTGCTCGTGCAGCTTGTCTGCTGCAGGAGTCAGCAGCTGGTGGGCCTGCTCTGAAGTGCAGACAGGACCAGTGCCAGTCAAGTTCTGCCAGTCTGCTCATTAATGTCTTATTCCTGCTCCTGAGAGATGATGGGAAAGGGCAGATAAAATTTTCCCACAGGTCACTGTGAAAGAAATTGCACTGCATTGCAATTTGCTGCAGCATTAAAAGACATGTAAAAAGCCCCAGGGGACAGGACAGCGAGCAAAGCCCATGGGAAGCTTCCAAAGCCATCCTCAGTGCTGGCTGTACCTGTGCTCCTGCAGGCTGCAGAGGCAGTGGAAGCTGCCAAGTCAGAGCTAAAATGCACAGCACACACAGACAGGCACCGCACGCAGCTCTGTGAGGGCGTCTGTTGCAGAGCAATCCCCCCTTGCACGTGTTTCAGAGCAAGCTTTGCCTGTGTGAACTGCAGCAAATACAGCTCTCTGTCCAGTAACCTTCCTCAGCTCTTGATTACACGAAGAGGCAAGTTATGTTTTATTTCAGACACAGAGATGCTCGAGAAAAAGATTTATGCTTTTCCATGACCAGTGCCACCAGTACCAACTTGAATAGTGCTTAAAAGTGAGATACTGGCCCTGACTGGGTGCTGTAAAATAGCACAACTGAAGTTAAAGGGATAATAAAAGCATAAAACCCGGTATCTGCCATTTTTATGACCTCTCTGAATAACTGGTCTTGTACATTTCTGCCCTGTTTTATTGCCTTTTTCTTTATTTTCCGCTTCCATGCAACACGGGCCATAAAATTGTGGCTAAAATATTTTGGAGACTTCAATAGGAACAGAAATATGCAGATGTTTGTTTCTAAGTTCTTTTCCAACAAAATGAAAAATTCCAAGAAAAACTGATAGCATCTCAAAACTCACCTGAAATGAGCAAGAGAAGACCAGTACTCACGGATGCTCCATGAGCATCTCAGAGAAGAGTCCCCTTCTTGCACGCTGCAATGCCAGGAACCAATTTTCAGGCACTTGTGTTAATTCCAGCAGTGCAGCCCTTGCGACAGAAATGTGCAGGTTTCTCGTCTCCTGCGTTTGGCTCTTTCGAGGCCAGCAGAGAGGTGAAACTGAAAGAAAGTGCACCAGTTTTAAAAGGGGTCTGGATCAGTTTCCTGACCCTTTCTGTATAAATAACGGGTTTGATTATTTGCAGAGCAGCACAGGGAAGTGCTAGTCACAGGCTTGCCCTGTTCTTTGAAAACAGTGATGTGACTGGCATGCTGCAATGCCAAGGGTCTGCGCTGGAGTTCGCCCAAAGGATTTAAACATCATTTTTCTGCAGGTTGCATGTATCTCAAACTCACGCTGTAAGCTCACGTGGTGTAAGCAACCCAAGATTAATTTAAGCACTGGGAGATCCGTGAGGATATGGTCATTGCGCTGAAGGAGAGGAACGCTCTGCTCCCCATCCCAATGAGGCTCTGCTTCCCAGTCCCATGAGGGTTTGGGAAAGTGTCCAAGCAGGAGAGGACCCCAAGCCAAGGGAACAAACCCATTTGGATGCCTCGCTGTGGGAAGGGGAGAGTGCTCAAATGCTGCAGCAGCAGATCTGGCTGTAGCCTGCCACATCGGGAATAAAGTCTCTGTAAGAAAGTGTATAGGCCTGGGGGAAGCCAATGTCAAGGTATGGGGAGAGGTGCTGCAGGAGGGACGGTAAAAGTGCACTGCTCAGAAGAATATCTGTGCAATTTGGAAAAATGCTTCAGAAAATGGAAACTTTGCATGGCTGCTCCTGGGAGGAGGAGGAGAACTACAGTGGGGCATTGCCGCAGGCGCTGCTCTGCCAGCGCAGCAAAGGGCCGTGCCTCCTGCTGCTGCCTCGGGTGTACTCACCAAGGCATTTAGCAAAATGAAGAGCAGAGAAAGCAAGGTGCATTTCTGAAACCCTTCTTATTTTTATTTCTGGGATGCTTCAAACTGGCTGAACGTATTTTCTCAGTTGTGAATGAAGCATAGGAAAAGAATAAAATCACATCTGTGCAATAATACTCTACCATAAAAAGCACAACCGCACACCCGAACTGTAACGCGAGCTGCAGGATTTTTCCAGCCACACCTTAAATCTGAAGATGAACTTTGATGTCCTAAAATAATGCTGCTTAAATGTAGCTTGTTGCTTTTTTAGGCTGGGGCAGCGGTCATTTGATCCTCCCATCTAGTCCCTCTCTGTATCTTTCAATCAAAACATTCCCTACTTTTTCCCTTGCGTATTTTCGCTGTAATTACTGAACTTTGCAAATAGCTAGTACAGCGTCCAGACTATAAAGGAACATTAAAGGCCAGCTTTTAAAAGGTGCTTAGATACCTAAGGATGCAAATAAGCGCTAACCACTTTCAAGAGCATGGGTATCTGATCTGGGATGAGCTTGGTTCCTACAGACTTTGCAGAAGTGCCTTTTCCTAGTTGGCCATGTAAATACCTTTGCAGGATCCCGTTCCGCAGGCCCAGTGCTGTGCTGTGCTGTGAGTCATCTTTTGAAATCACAGAGGCAGCCTCCGGCCCTGCTTTAGTGCAACTCTGCAGAACATGGACACAAATTTAGGCATGCAAACAGTCCCACTGGAGCCAAAGGGACAGTGTCCAGCAGAGAAGCAGACACATCATGTTTAGAAAGAGTGTGGTATTCCATACAGAGATCGAATTTGTGTATAGAAAGCGGAGGCTAAATGCCGGCTGTTGGGCTATCTGACAGCCTGCGTTCTGAGCACGTGGTTTCTAACTTTGGGCCTCACACACAAAAGTGTTGGGATTCCCGAGGGCCCTTTTGCCTGGAAACAGGAAGCACATAAAGCACAGATGTATTTTAAAGTGTACCTCAGTGATTTTAAAAATATACGTAATTAAGGTATCATTCATGCCTTGTGTCTTTTCTTTATTTTTGCCTCTTTCTCTCTGAGACACCTTTCTTCATTTTCTGTGAGAAACTATGCCAGTTTATGACATTCTTGTAGGGAGTTTATGTACTTACTCATTTCATTTTGTCTGCAGACACAGAAGAGTTCCATATGCAAGTTGCTGCACAGCTGCCTCTTACTAAAACCTTAAGTATTTGGTTAGGATGTGCATGTGCTGAGCTTCCCAAAACATCATTTAGGGAGACCGCAAGAAAATGTAAATACTGCATCAACACTGAGTTTACCAAAATACAAGGAGTTGCCCACCTCCTCTCCCTCCTGCCTCAGTTTGGGGTGGGGAGGAATCCCTCCTGAAGCTCTGGGCTGGCTGTGACGTGTGTGTGCACCCTTCAGTCCCACGTGCAGTGCCCTGAAGGCTGATGCACTGCCAGAACTGCAGTTTTTACACTGATGTGCACTCTGTGCGCAAGGGAAGCGACATTAAAATCCTGCAAGAAGGGACATTCATCCAGTCATGGGCAGATACCTCGAGAGCAAAAGAGGTCAAAGCTGATGTCCGGTAATGGAAACTGTGGTGGAGAAAATTGAAGATATAACCATATAGGAAATACAGGCTTCCTGGAAGTGAACTGTATTTTCTCAGCTAATGTTTTCAGAGTGCTTAACTGTGCAGTTGTACCGCTCCTACCATATGTCTGTAGGTCAGCCCACATGTAGCCCGTGTCTGAGGGAAGCTGAGGGCCTGCAGACCCCGTGGCAGTCAGGACGGGCAGGTCTCCGCCTGGCACTGTCCTCAGAACGTTACACCCACACAAACATAGGAGGCATGGTTAAAGCCTGTCGATCGGTCGGGCGGATGGCATGGAGCTATGTCAGATTTCTGAGCTGGGCACTGCTCAGATCAGGCGGGGAGCCGAGGGGGAACGCTGAATCTCGGAGGAGCTGGGAGGGCAGACGGGGAGCAGAGAGTAGGGTGAATGGTGAAAAGCAAAGCAGTAGCTGCACCGCTGCCGTGTGAGGCTGTGATCTCAGCAGCAAGCGCCTAGCCCGAGGAGCCGGCGTCCCAGCGAGAGGCTGGCTCACAGCCCGGCTGCACCTCCCTGCTGCTGGCGGGGGCACGAGGGCTGGCCCCATAGGGTGCAGCATGGATCCCAGCTCTGCAGGCATCGTGATACATGGGGAAATGCTAGCAGAGCTCCCGCAGAGAAGGCAGCTCAAAAGGATCGTGCTGCCGCCTGTGCTGAGTGCACTAGTGCAAGCCTCTGAGATGAAGCGAGAAGATGAAGAAGTCCTAAGGAAGTTTTAAACTCATAAAGCTCCCTAATCCCCATTCTGAATAATCCCTTAGGAAGCTTACATTCATTTAAATTTCATATAATCTCATTGCCCAAGATGATATCTGTCTTCCCAGTAGTAGCACTTGAGAGATCCTTGCTGGGAATGCAGCACTTGAATGGGAATGCAGGTTTGGAGCTGCACAGGCGAGTCACAGCTGGGTACAGACCATGGTGCAGGGATCACTAGGTGATGACTGAGCTCTGTTACTTCCCCAAAGCCCCCTGGTTGCTGTTGAACCAGAAATATTTAAGGTGCAGCTGTAGGCTGGTTTCCAAGACCCAGGCAGCCAGCTTGCCCAGCACAGCTGCAAGCAGCAGAGGCCAAGTCGCCGGCACTTCATCAGGTTCTGATGGATCTTTGAAGACACAGCATGGCTGTGGGAATGGGGCTGGTGGCACCTCATAGGAATGCTCCTTGCCCTCACCATCCATTCACGTTGGCTTTACCATCTCAAAGAGTCTCTCAGAAACTGATGAAATGCCACGCCAGTTCTCAAGCCCCTCTGAGTCTTCCCGCAGCTTCCAGGCTGCACAGAAGTACCGCTTCTACACAGGAAGCCTGCCTCAGCCCTGCTTTGTCTCTAGGCAAATTTCTCTTTCCTTACTGAAAATAGGTGAGCCTTGGGCAGTGCTGTGACATACAGTTTACGTAGATCTTGTCTCATCAGCTCTTGGAAAAAAATCCTTCTGACAATTAATTCTGAGGTGGGGCTGAGGCATAGGTGGCCATTTCTTGCCATCCTAAATCAAAATATCCTGTGTTGTTACCTGTTTTATCTTTTTTGTGGGTTATTTGTGCATGGTTGTAGACTTCAGGAGGACTCTGAATATTAATTTTGAATAAGAAGTTCTCAGTCTGAGTAATGAGTTCTTTTTAATTTTCTGCAAGAAAATCTCAATGGACCAAGACCTTGCCTTCATTCTCCCACACTAAAAATGGGAGAAAACAAAATGCAGAAAAAACAAAAAAAGAAGTAAATTTAGGGAAAATTACATTCTTTTGATTAATATGTAACCTTTGAACTAAGTATCGTGAAGACACACCAAGTAAAAAAATGAAATAGAAAGTCAAGAACTGGTTTTCTCCAGAAAGAGTTAAGTATTTGGTTTTAGAGAAGAGGAACGGATGTCAAATCATCAAAAGGAAGAAAAAGAGGACTGAAATGTTGTTTAAACCTTAGATGAAGCCAGTAAACAAGAAGGGAGAAAAGATCTAAAGAACTGAGGTTAGAAGAGAGATACTTAGAAATGGAAATATAAAAGTGACTGGTGGCAAGAGTGCTATGCAGGCGTGTAAGGTCAGAGATGAAACAGAAGAGGGAAGGGTTTAGATGAAGACATTCAGTGTCAAACTGAGACTCTCAAGAGTACAGATCAGAAGGGACCACTAATAGAAGGAAAAAACTGAGACACTTGAAAGCACAGAAATGCGTATTTTATTACCTATTCTCTCAGATATTCTGGGGCTACTGGAAAAATCGCAGCTCAGCTGGCCTCTATTTCTTCATCTGTAAAATGAAGCTAAAATCCATCTAGATTAGTTTAGACCTATGTCTAAAGCATTTAAGAGAGCTGGATGGAAATACTAGATGGGCAAAATGTAGTGAATGAAGACACAAAAAGAACTATGGACATGCTGAAAGATCTCCACTAAACAAAGCAAGGATTTGGAAAGGCCACTAAAAACAGCAACACAGAAATTAGGGTCTGAGATCACGAGCACGTGTACCAGGAGGGTGATAGCAGCTGATACAAGGTGTGCTTCAAAAACATCTCCTGCGAGAGACAATATCAGAACGGTGCTCATAGGTGATTGTTTCCCCTTGGTGTCCTTCAGGCACAAGGCTGAGAAGTTGAGCAGCACGTGGGATGGTGTGAAAGCTTTGGAAGTCATGGCTTACAAGCGAAATGTTGTAAAATACAGCAAGGCATTTTAAAAATGGTTGGAAACATGGCATCTTCTCACTGAAACAGCCGGAGAAGTCAGGGTGGTATTCATCCACTTGACCAACCTCAGAAATGTGTAATTCACACTCTTCTGTGGCTCTCGAGGAGCAGAACTGACACCACGGTAAAAAAGTTGGCAAGGCACAGTTTGTTTCACTGCCCTGCCTTCTCCCCAGAGCTGTGTGGTGTTAACTAAGGGAAACAGCTAAACAGTCACAGCTGTAAGACAGAAAACACATCTCAAGAGAGTGGGCTGGCCTAGCGAGAATGGAACGGTCTGCATGGGAACTATGATCCCGTCTGTAAGCAGCGCGGCTATCCCCTGGTGTGAGTGCATCAGGGAGAAGGAGTCACACCTCCGCACAGCCCCACCACAGCTGTCCAAAAGCAGTGCACAAAACAGGCTGCCAGACGCTGGGCTGCTCTCGTCTCTGGCAATGATTTTTCCGTTGTTGATGAAGGTAATAATGAAAAATAGTCTGTCGCTTCTCACACGGCAAACATTTCAATTAGAAGAGATTTCTTTGCTCATGTATTGACTGATTTTAGTTCAGGTTTTTGAGAAAGGAAACTGCAAAATAGGCATATTAAAACACCTAAATGCAAATACTGACTTCCTTGTTCAGATATAAAAACTTTTCTCTGGTAGTAGCACCATTCAGTTCCCAATAAGAACTTTGCAGAGCCCTCCTTTAATGATCACCTCCAGAAAATTGTAAGCAAAAATCAGAAATAATGAAATATTTATTAAAAATGTCAAAAGCATACCTAACTTTGCTTATTACTTGTCTCAAGAGCGATTCTGAGGATGCTTTTGATTATATCAAACATACTTCCTTTGTAAGATTTCATGTTTTCAGCTCATATTGCAAAAAGGAACTTTGGGTTGCTGCAAGTGACCCCACTGCCAAAGCACAAAGTTTGAGAGAACCTGCCTTTTGTAGGAAAGGTTCTTAGTTCTAAATGTGCTGCAGTCTAACCCAATACTCTTCCTCACCCTCTAATAGATACCACCACAGGCATACAAAGCTGGTATCTCGAAGGTGTACCCAGACTGTGCGGAAAAATTTCTAGCTCAAAGTGTGTGCACAGGCTAAAATTACCAGCATTTACATGCCTTACCACTTCCCTTTTCACTGTTAGCATGATGTAAGGATGTAAGGAGTCTGCATTTCCCCTGTGAACAAACACCTGAAACAGCAGCAAGCTTCAAAATGGATTTCACGTTCTCTGAAATAGGAACATTTGGTCTCCTAAATAATTTTATATTTGGCCTCCTAAATAATTTTGAAAGCTGTGGTGTTAGGATGTAAAGCGGCTGAGCTAAGGAAATTATTTTAGTGACTGCATTTTAGCTTGCCTTCCCAGAATGAAATAGGAGAGTACGAAAAATTCACATACTCTGTAAAGATTTGAGATCTTGATGGGTTCTGTGTTGTTTAAAGCGATCTCCGCAACTGACCTTCGAAGTTCAGGACAAATTACTAAATTCTTCCTGTTGTTTTCCTGAGTGAGTGTTACAGCACTCGGTGATTACTTTCCTCCATCATCAGCTAACGCCTTACCTCAAACCCTCTGATTTGCTCATCCTCACCCTGCAAAGGCTGCATTTCTGGTAGATCGAACCCACTTACTGAAATTGTGTATGTCTTTCTCATTTTTTCTTCACACTGAGGCCTCTCAGAAGCAAGCAGGGAGCCTCCTCATCTGCATCCTGGGCAAATGAGGGCTGCACAGAGCTGAAAAAGAACACACAAAACTACCATATGGCTAATGGAAACTTTTGCCTGAACTTACCTTTAGCAGGAGAAACGGTTGCGTAGAAAACCATGGATTACTGTAGGAAATTTATCCATAGAGGTCAATGGGATTTCTATGAACTTAGCATAAGCTTAGACAAAATACAAATGACTTTTTGTAAGCTTGTTCTGAAGTGCTTAAACAAGCAAAATGTATTGGTTTGTTTGGCTCAGCTTCCAAATTTAAAAGACTTTGCATCTGTATTTTAAGATATGTAGTTACAAGGGAACGCAGGAGCATACCTCTTTCATAGAAATTATAAATCTCTGTATTGGACTTTATCGGAATTTTAAATGAAATTTCTTATTTCATCAGAATATCCATTGGATGGATTTCACATCGGATATTTCATAACAATAGACCACAAGTTTTGCTTGTTTGTTTCCCTGTTTTTGGTAGTTCTAGTAAATTCATATGGTATAGCCATATGAGTTTTCTCACCAAAAAACCCCCCATATTTTCACATTGATACAATGTTTTTGAAACTGCTTTTACAAATTGGTACCATCCTCCACCATAAAAACAACAAAGCTTTGATAGTTTATTAAAAAGTTTATTGAAAACTGAAGATTCAAGTAACCAAGAATTTTTTTCTTATGGTTTAATTATAGGCATCAAAGCAAATGACACAGGTTTCCTAAAGGACAGCATGTCTGATGTAAATTGAGATTTTTGGCTTGGGGATGATTACATTGCTTGAAAGGCATAAATGAAGAGGTGTAAAGGTACTGACATCTACTTCAAGCTGCATTTGTGCCAACAACACCTGTGATAATGGTACCTGTAACAGCAAACTGCACCGGTGCATTGAACCCCACAGGAGGGCCTCCAAGGGCTGCATAAGCACAAAGACAAGCTTAGGTACTTTTATTTCCAAGTAAAGTAAATGTAGCAACAGTTCAATATGTCTTGAATGCAGGTACTGCATAACCTGATTTTTTCCTCTCTATGAACTGTAGTAATACACAGAGCTGTATGGAAGGGCCTACAGCAAATCCAAATATCAGAAAGGCTGAGGGAGAAGAACGACCTTCCTTTTTGACCCCTTTAAAGAACAAGTAAAGGTGTATTTGTCTTTTGGCTCTGATAAATGCTCATGCCACTTGCATGTGCCCACATCTGAGCAGCTGTAAGAAAGAAAAGTGGCTAACTTTCTGCTGTTCATCATGTAAGAATAAATCATGGCTAGAGTTCTAGAACAGGGACAAGAAAAAATTATTTTAGAAAAACCCTTAGTTCTCAGAACTCAAGCACATGTTTTTTTGCATTATTCAATGTCTCCGAGTACCAAAAGCATCAAGCTCATAAATATTTACTGTCACACTGTAAGCGATATCAAAGATTAATGAAATTATTGAGGTGGCAATCGAGCTGACAATCTCTTTCTGAAGAAAGAATTCCAAGTGGGCACCAGGTTACTTTTAGTGCACCAAAGAACTCAAGGAATTGCTTCTGCCTCTGTTGTACCTACGACAATCACCGCATTAAAGGTTCGAGTTATTTCTTCTCTCCTCTCCAAAGTTTATGTTTTTTTTTCTCCTCCTACTTTTGTGGAAAACTTCAGCTCGCAGCCCCTTTTCATCATTTCAAATTTATTTTATTACATACATCTAGGTGCCTGAGCAAGTCACACAAGAAAAGATTTCAGCAACACTTTTTATTAAGCTGCCGCACTTCTGCTTATGTATTTCCCTTTTTCAATTACATGCCTTCGCGCTTTAAGAATATTTATTTACATGCTGAGTTTTGAATATCATTCTCCAGGTCAGCTAGGGAATCGTGAAGAAAATTATTTGCATCCTGACTTCTGAGAAATCTCCGAAGGGTATCTAAAGCACTCCGTGCCTCGAGTGGCAAAGGCTGTTCAGCACTGTTCAAAGCACTCCATCCTTGGTGGCAAAGGCTGTTCAGCTCCCAGAAATGGATCACCTTCATCCTCATCTTCAGCACCAACAAACGTCCCAGCTTTATCTGTTGTGCTTTCTTTGGCACGCCCCCTTTTGCTACAGGTGGGCATTTCACAAGTTACCAAGCTATCATATACAGCCGCGCATTCCTGCAGTGNGTCTTTTGGCTCTGATAAATGCTCATGCCACTTGCATGTGCCCACATCTGAGCAGCTGTAAGAAAGAAAAGTGGCTAACTTTCTGCTGTTCATCATGTAAGAATAAATCATGGCTAGAGTTCTAGAACAGGGACAAGAAAAAATTATTTTAGAAAAACCCTTAGTTCTCAGAACTCAAGCACATGTTTTTTTGCATTATTCAATGTCTCCGAGTACCAAAAGCATCAAGCTCATAAATATTTACTGTCACACTGTAAGTGATATCAAAGATTAATGAAATTATTGAGGTGGCAATCGAGCTGACAATCTCTTTCTGAAGAAAGAATTCCAAGTGGGCACCAGGTTACTTTTAGTGCACCAAAGAACTCAAGGAATTGCTTCTGCCTCTGTTGTACCTACGACAATCACCGCATTAAAGGTTCGAGTTATTTCTTCTCTCCTCTCCAAAGTTTATGTTTTTTTTTCTCCTCCTACTTTTGTGGAAAACTTCAGCTCGCAGCCCCTTTTCATCATTTCAAATTTATTTTATTACATACATCTAGGTGCCTGAGCAAGTCACACAAGAAAAGATTTCAGCAACACTTTTTATTAAGCTGCCGCACTTCTGCTTATGTATTTCCCTTTTTCAATTACATGCCTTCGCGCTTTAAGAATATTTATTTACATGCTGAGTTTTGAATATCATTCTCCAGGTCAGCTAGGGAATCGTGAAGAAAATTATTTGCATCCTGACTTCTGAGAAATCTCCGAAGGGTATCTAAAGCACTCCGTGCCTCGATCCTTGGTGGCAAAGGCTGTTCAGCTCCCAGAAATGGATCACCTTCATCCTCATCTTCAGCACCAACAAACGTCCCAGCTTTATCTGTTGTGCTTTCTTTGGCACGCACCCTTTTGCTACCGGTGGGCATTTCACAAGTTACCAAGCCATCATCTAGAGCTGCGCATTCCTGCAGTGACAGGTCTTCTGGAAACTCTCCTCCAGCTGCCTGTGCACGCGCTATCAAATCAAGATCACTTTCAGCCTCCGCGTCCATACCAATTTCCTTGGTTTCCAGTTTGAATCCTGCTTCAGAGAAACTTGTCACAATGGTCTCTGGTGTCACCTTCCCCCAGCACAGGGGCAGCAGCTCCGTGGCATCCGGAAGAGTCAGCGTGAGCTCGTTGTTGCCTTCTCTGCAGCCAACGGACCTCAGGATAGGACAGCGCCTGCATGTAACCTCCAGGCTGCCGGCAGCCCCTTCCTTCACAGCCGCACGTGAGGACGAGCCTGGGGAATGAACACTGACTGGACTGACTGCGCATTCTTTACTTCTGAGTGAGCCGGCAGAGAACCAGCGCAGGGATCCGCTGTGCTGCCGGGCTCAGTCTCTCTCGTCGACACCCACCCAGCGCTCGCACGCTTTCGATGCCGTGCAAAGGGAGCTCCTCGGAGCCGGCCCCATCGGCTCCAGCCGCGACAGCCACGCTCTCTCTGCCTGGTGCACGCTCGGAACAAGCTCCCCCTTCACAGGCGAGCGTGTTACGCGGCAACGCCTGCTACAGCAGTCCCGCCTCCTGCACACTGAACACGATTTTTGGCCCACACTCATGCAAGTACCGGGGAAGGGTGCTCAGGTGCCCACCAGCCGGCGCTGCGCTCCGCCACACCGCGCCCTTCGCACTGCTCCCGCGGCCGGGATGGGCTCCGCTGCCGCTGATAGCCCGGCCCGGCGCGGCGCGGCG
>WBMW01000423.1:172010-278877 GCA_013396635.1 Penelope pileata | reverse complement strand
CTGCCCGGCGGCTCCGAAAAGCCCGGGGGGGTGGACTGGCGGGGCGGCCGGAGAGGGCGGCCGGGGGTCAGGAGGAAGAAAGGGAGCGCGCTCGCTGGCGGAGGGGGTGCTGCGGGGGCGTCGTGCCCCGGGACGTGTCCCGCGCCCGGCGGCTGCCGCTCTGAGCGTGCCCTTTCGTCCTCGCAGCGGGCTTGCTGTTCTCCGGCCACTGGCAGAACGTGGCAGCAACGCGGGGCTGCCCGACGGGTGGGTGTTGCACCACGTACTGCGTACCGACTGGAGGCAGTTCTTGGGGAGTTGTTTGGTTACCTCCTGGATCCACTGCTCTGACTCCACGCAGCTCACGCCGTTCGTCCCGGTTTTCTCTCTGCTGGGTGTAGGGTTGGTGTGCAGCGTGTTCATTCTGTGCTTGGTGGAACTGCTGGTGAGGGCTTGGCATCTGCAGTTGCTGGGTGTATCTGTGTGTCGCTGCTCTGGGAGAGGTGACAGAAGGGTGCTTCTGCCGGGCTGGGAACAGTGCCACGCAGTCAGTGCAGCTCCAAGCTGAGCAGTTGTCTGAATGGCTCGTGGATCTGCTCGTGCTTGTATATGCAGCCAAAATGTGAGGCCTTGGTTAGTGCACGAGAATACGAGATGGGAAAAATTGGAAGTTGAGGCAGTCTCTCAGTCAGATCTTTCTGCATTGGTAGAAGTCCAGACCATAATAGGAGCCCATGCGCTAGCTCACCTGGTGCACAGCCTGACCCAGAGCCTGACCTGCTCACAGCCCTGGTCCCTGTTTTTGTTTCCACACTGTCTTGTGACTCTCAAGTGTTGCTGGGTCTCGTAAGTTCAGCAGTGAGGGAACTGTGAGAGCGTGAAGAGGAAACCACGGTGTGGTGGCGGCAGAAAGCATTCACTGCATTCTCAGTTCTTTTAAAAAAGGAAAACCAAAACCAGTTATCTTGGCAAGAATTGGTGGTGATATTCTCAGTTATAAGTCAAAATGAAGAAAATATGCATGACTTTTCCATCAGTCCTTGCATTTTCTGTAGTGTTTCAGAAACTTCTACTGGTTCTGCATCTAGTGGATGGTACTTACGAGACAGTACGTGTGCAGTAAGCTTTATTTGGACGGATGATGTCTTGCTTTCATCTTATTGACAATTCATTTATTAATAGAAAAACGTCAGCGAAGGAGCCGGTGCATCCAGCGTCGAAAAGCAGATGTAATTGTTGAGAATCCCATGGCGCTCATTTCTGAGACCGCAGGAATCATTTCCTTCAGTTGTGTAACTGCATTAAGAACAAACTCCTGATTCAGAATGGCTTTGTTCTTGATATGTGCTTAGTCCGTAAGTGTGCTCCTATAACTGCCAGTTATAATTGGCTACATGTCCTGAAGGTGCTTAGGATGTTGTTTACAAGTTCTGGGTTTGTTTACTTTCCCAGCTGAAGAAATTATGTGCAGATCTCCAGGGCTTAAAATCGTGCGGCTTTAGTTATGGTGAGCAAGCTTGAATGAGTGAGATTATCATCTGGTGTGTGTGTAAAGCTGGCCCTGCTGCAGCAAGAAGAGTCCCAGGCTGTTTGGTCTCTCCTGTTCCACGCTGGTACCTGCACTTGTGTGGATTTGCAGAGAGCCGAGCTGCCAGCTGTTCGAGTGTGTGTGTGTGTGGAGGTGGGGGGAATCCAGTGGGGCAGGAATTCATGTCAAAATACGGATCAAGCATGTCCTTCCAAGCAGAGCATATCTGAGTTGTTTTCTGAGAGTATGCAGAGAAGGTAGATTTCTCAATGATCCGTCAGTGGGAGTTGAGTTGGATAATGACTTGGATGAGGAATGTGCAAGAGCAGAATTGTTGAGACACTCTGCAAAATTAGGTTTGTTTGAACACTCCTCTCAAGATTTATAAAGCTCTCTCTAGAAAGATGTTGAAAGAAAACTAGTTTTCCTTTCAAGGGAACAGTACAAAATTCCTTCAGAATTCCTTTTAATGCCAGCCCACTCACCCACCCATCAGTTTTTCAGTCCTGTGCCATTCATGGATGCTGTATGTGGCTGCTGGAATTCCCAAGTGTGTGTTTAAGGTGCTTTTTGTGCCTGTGTCTCAGGCTTGGTACTGCTGGCCAGTCTCTCTCAAGGCAAAAGTTTGTCCTTTAGTGCTCTTGGTAGTTATGGGGACAACTTCTGCCAGCATGAAAGAGGTGATGCAATTTTCTGTTTGTTTTGGACAGGCTCATTAGCTCATTTGGAAGTAGATTTTTTTTGCTTCTTGCAAAATGGATTTTTCATTTCTTGTAATTTTTAAAATTCAAACCTGAGTTTCATCTGTGCAGTCTTGGAATACAGTGGTTGGTGGGACTATTATGGAGTATTATGTTTTCTTTTTCCCTGCTGCTGTGCTTCCCTCTGCGAGTGTCTGCGAGCCAGCTGTCAGTGTTTGGCTCCTTTTACAGCAGCGTCAGGTGAGCAGCTCAGTGTCATTCCCAGTAACACTTGGGTGTGACCAAAATCTTAGGGGAATAAGTGGAATTGACAGAATCATACAGTCATCTGATGGAGGGATTCAGAATGGTTCTGTGCATACTCAAGTGCTTGAGCTGCTTCAGTAACTAGCTGGTGATATATGGGCCAAAAAAGAAAGCTATGAATAGGTATTAATTGCGGGTTAGAGAAAAGGAAATGTGGACGGTTGAAATTGCTGCTGTGAAATCAGTGCCATGATACGCTAACCAGTCATCAGGCATATGCTAAAATTGTGGCTGTTTCAGTGGGGGAAAAACTAGTTGCCAGTGCAGAATTCATGCAGCTTAGCGCAAGGGTTAGCAGGCTGATGTGAAGAATGGCCCTTTCTCCGTGACCTGCGGGAAGAAATCAGGCAGTACCGATATCTCTGACATTGGACCTTAAATGTAACTAATGCAGTTATGTGAATGCCTTGTTTGTTGCAATTCCAAATGAGCATCTTAACTTCTGAATGCTTGTAACCCTGTGGAAAGCTTTCATCCTTACATCTAGCATTTGATTTACATTTAGACTTTTGAGAGATGGGAGTCTGGGAGCCACCAGGGAAATTCTGCAGTTAAACTAGCATCTAGAATGTACTTTTTTTTTAATAAAAAAATTGTCTGTAGTGCTGTAACACAGCAGATTAATTTTAAGATATTTAAACGACTTTTTGTTTTTACACAATATCTCTGCATGGAGGTATGAGATGGTTTATGCCTCTAGATAAGAGTTCTTGAGATTATCAAGACTTTTTTTTTGCCACTTGCAGCATTTAATCATTTTCAGTACCATTCCCATGGTACGTAAGGGTTGTTTGTGAAGTGAACGTGTAACCCTGGAATCACAGTGGGGTGGGACTGAGGTACAGGTTGTTTTAACCAAGGCTGCTGTACAAGATGAACTTCACTTCCTCTTTAGGCAGCAGGGTATAGAAATGGCATTGTCTCTTCTAGCCCCTAGTGGAATCTTCTCTGTGCTCAGAAATAAGCTGTTAGACATAAAGGATGTTTTCAACTGGAAGCAGAGTCTGGAGACAGCTGTGTGGGGGAAGAGCCATCTCTGCTGTCTGGTTTTCCATATTCGTGGTTTTTTTCCCCAATTAGTTAGAAAGGAAGTTGGTATCAGTAGGTAGGGGGAAAACCCAGCTTCTTTCAGTGATAGCCCTGAATGAATTGCAGTCTTTCTGGAGGAGTTCTCGTGTCTAACCTGTTGGCTTCTATGGAGCCAGGTAGCAGGTTGTCCGCTGTAATGTGAGCTGGGCGGCTCCATTCCTCAGCCTTCGTGCCCTTATTTTAGTTCCCCTGTCATACAAGCTGCCTACCTTATTAATTATTTGTTCTTACTAGAATGTTTTATACCTTGGAAAGTTGAAATAGGGTATAAATAGTGATCTTCCTCAGACTTTTTCTTTTTCATCTACTCTGACTGAATCAGTATAGAGTGGTGCAAGGCTCAATAAACCCCAGTCATGTGTGGTTATGCTCAATACTGACAGTCTGCTTAATTTTTAATGATAGGTTGTCTCCTCCTTGCCAACCACTGAGTGAGTTGCAGTATCACCTGTCCTTACTAGCTATCTGAAATCAAATTTGGGTTATGTACCTAAAATAGCTTCAGTAAGAGAAGTAGATATCTTTCATAATCACTCTACTTACTGAGTTGATTTCTTGTGCATATGTTCAGTGTTTCTTTGCCTCTGATTTTTTTTATTTTTTTATTTTTTAACCTTTCTATTGAGATAATAAAATAGGCTTCTGTTCCTAGTTGGTAAGCTGTTTGGTCTGTTATGCCTAGGTTCCAGTGATTTAGTATCAATGTAAACTCACATAATGCAGGTAAACTTCATGCCTTAACTTCATGCGTGTGCTTTGCAGTGGTAGGATGCAGCTGGTGTACTGTTGCAGACGAAAGTAAATATCAGCTGAAGAACCTTGTTTGACTTGCTGAGTTGTAAGCTGCAAGCTTAGTGTTCTTTGCAGGGAAGATTGCTTTGGCAACGGGCGCTTGTGCTACCTGGGCTGTAGTCATTGTCTTAGTTTGACTTCAGTGGCCTATAGACCTGGTCCTCATCAAGAGGGAGGCTTCTTTTTGCTTCAGCAGAACTAGCAAAAGTTTCTTCTGAAAGGCTACTTGAATTTCTTTAAGGTGCAACATGCAGCTCCTTTCACATCAATTAATGCATGCCAACCCTATTTTATTTTCAGGTATGTCAGAACACAGGAATGAATCCACAGCATTTGATGAATTTCATCCAGCTGGAGAAGAGGTCCAGTATGGCCCTGAGGTGATTGAGTGATATCGGTGTCAAATCAGCCAGTCCCAGCAATGGTTGCAGACTGCCAGAAAGGTTGATGCATGTAGCACAGGAAAGTTATTGTGGGGTATGAGTTTGGGTGATGACTTGAATAAGTGGGTTTGATTTTGAGATGCTTAAGGACAGTCCAATTAATTGATGAGAAAGGACTGCTTCAAGCAGTAGTCTGCTGTGCTGTGGTTACTTCATGAGCTGGATAGATGTAGGCAGGGCAGAGTCTGAAGTGTGTAAGTGTAGCAGAAAGAAAGGATTAATAAAGATAGCGATTCTTGTGCAACATGACTGTAACAAGACGTATTTGCTGCTGGAGTGGCAGATCTGGGCTTTCTTGGCTTTTTGGCTTTTTCTTTTGTTCTTGAGATCAACTACAGTTTGTACCTCCATTGTGGATAAGTGATTTTCTTAATTGTGCACAAATTCTTAAGGTTTTCAATTGCCAGTAAGATGTGTTTGGAAGGCTATTTCAGAGAAATAGAGTAAATATTTCCTTGACTGCTCTTGAGTGAGAATAGAAAACATTCATTGGTTATTTCATTCATTCATCTATATAAATTCAAGGACTTCATTAGATTTACTTCAGACTCCTGCATACAGTGAATTTTCTGAGGATGCAGTTTCATTATGTACTTTGTTTAAATAAGCTGTGGGCTGCACTTGCCAGTGGGGCACTTTGTTCAGTAATCATACGTGCTGTTTGGACAGAAATACTGTTTTGAGTTAATGGCTTAGTTTTCTCACAGATCAGTAAGCTCACTGTGACTGAGGTTGCAGGAAACTGCATTCAGAAGTAAAGGGGAAATGACTGCTGGTTTTGGCAATAACTTGCACTTAAAGTACATGCTTTGAGATACTGCATTGCTGAAGTTACCTGGTGCTGTGGCCAAAAGCAGTACTTCACTCTCAGCACTTTATTCCATTATTACCTCCTCTATTTTGTGGATATACGTGCATAACTAGTGTTTGAAAACAGCATCGGTTTTGGAGAGCTGATTGGAGTGGAAAAATTCCTCTTTCCTTTTTTGAGCATAGGTCACCTTCTTCTAACCTGGGTTGTTTCTACAATCTTGTTTGCTGAACAAACACACATGTTCATGCCCAGAGAAGAGGTGGGGGAGTAAGTAAAGCTGATGTCAGGGTGAAGCGTCAGGAGTAACAGGAAAAAAAAGGGGGAGTCCCCAAAACCTCAGTGTAAATCAAGAGAAGGAAATATTAGCGCTGGAGTATGACCGAAAGTGTTGCCCATTACGAATGGTGCAGGTGATTCTGAGTAAGTAGTGTAACGCTTACTGTGTTAAAGCATTAATATCCACCTCGATGCTAAGGGTTTGGCAATGCCCAGTGAGAGAAGTCTTTGTTTTTTAGCTTATTGAATAGTGAATATCTTATGCTGCTTAGGGAATTATCATGGAACAGACTCGTGCATATTTGCTGCATTCTACCCTGGAGATTTCTTCAATGCTTTTCTTCTTTTAAGAGGGAAATATCCTCGTAAGTTATTTCCAATAATTACTCCACATAATCCACCCTGTGAGTATAGTCACTCAAGCTTCTCCATAGTTACAAGGAGCTGGGGAGATCACACGAGCTCTAATTCTTATAATAAGACTGCAGGGGGCTCTCAGGCTGCACGCTACGGGGTGTGATGATTGGCTCATAATCATAGTATGTAGCAGGACGGTTTTACTCAGTCTCAGTCTTGAGGGAGGCCTTGGGTGTAGCTCCAGGCTGAAGGGGGCAGGGGGAAAGTGCACTGTCACCCTGCACCTCTTCACTATAGTCAATTCGTATGTTTTGGGTGGTCGCAGCTGAACCTCTTGTTTTAGCCTGCGCCAAACTTTCATGCGTATTAATGTTGGAGTTAGTAGAATCACAGCTGGGTGAAGGATGGAATTAGTAACTCTCACTGCTGTTGGTGACTGTTCAAGAAGAGTTTCCCATGAGTGGAGTTCTCCATTCTTCACTCTTTCAGGACACGGTGCATCATGATGAACAGTGGCTATAGCTTTTGTCTTGTTTCAGACGCATTTGAGCAGTTGGTACAGGTCACCATGTCGTAGCAGTTTTCTCATCAGTGTAAGATTCATTCTGATTGGGGTAGGCAAGTAATCTTAACATGTAATTAGATTGTAACAATTGATATAGAATCATAGAATCATATGATGTAATTGGAGCTGGCAAAGTTGCATCCTGTAATTGTAGTAAAGTTGCAAACATTCATTCAAATATTTGTATCTGCAGCAGTGTTGTCTAAAAATATAAGATCACAGAAGGTTTGTACGTGTACAGACATCCTTTTTCAAAAGTGCAGTTGTAGGGGTTTCATCAAGGATGTGTTTCAAAATAACAGATAAGTTGTTTAGCGTCAAGATGAGTGTCTTGGGCTTTGGTGGTACCACTCTTTCAAATAAATCCTTTTTGTTTGTACACAATGCGTGCACTACATCAGTTGTCTGCCACTTTCTTTCCTTTTGATGGGCCCACACTCTATAATGGATAGAGTATACTTCTATTATGATTTAATCCTAATGCAATGATTGGATATAAGATATATACCAAAGCACTGTGTGTCATTAAGACAAGACCTGTGGTCTTGTTGGTGAGACTGTAAGTAAAATTGATTGGAATTCCCTTTCAAATTGGTTACTTTACAGGCTATTTCCACAAAGATCATAGATAACATTTCATTGTTTTAGTCCTTAGCTCTGTTTTTATCTAGCACTTCTGATTTCTCTCTTCTGGAGAGAGGCAATTTCCTTATTCCCAGTCCACTGGAGCTACCCTATTCAGTATCTCTGAATCTGTTCAGAACCAAAAAAGAATACTCACACACACACAAATCCCTGACAAACAAAACCTGTGTGCAAATCTTGTGTATGAGCTTCATGTGCTGTTGGAGAAGCTGCTGGTGCTTCAGCCTGAAATGACTGGGCCTCATCCTGCGCTTTGAACTGAAAAGCAGCTGGCTCAGCTGGATGGCTTCAAAGCTTTTAAGTGAAGAAATCACCTGTGCTCAAATCATTGTCGATGGTACACCTTGCCTTGTGAGTTCTGCAAAGGTGCACGGGCTGCCTTGAGGACTTGAGGCAGCTTCTGTATGATTAATTGAACAAGACACTGGCTTGCTTGTGTTTTTGTATTTGTACAATTTACACCTCTCACTAATGAAGCTATCCTGAAGAGTTTGGGGTAGCCTTTTGAGAGGGCCATCTGATTTCAGGTGGGTGACATATTTTCTGGGGTGTATGACATGAGAAATATTTGGTGTCTGAGTTTTGGAGAGTGGTGGGGTGCTGTTCCCTTTTCAGATGCCTGTAAATGGTGTCCATTTCTTCTGAGAATTTCTTCCAGTTCTTGTCCTAGGTCATTTGTTGAAAGCAGTGGTTACACTGCTGCTTCTGTCCATAAAACAGCAGCAGCTTGTAACTAACTTCAGTTCTGGAATTGAATTGGTGCTTTTAAGTTCTTGTTACTGCATTTCACTTCAGATTTACTGCTGTTGACTGAGTCAGAGTAGAATGCCAACAGTTTTGTCAGAAGGTGGCACTATCTTATGATAGGAGAAGCAGCAAGTTAACTTTAAGGTTTGGAATCATCCCTGTTGTTGTGATAAACACAAACTTACTGCTTTTTTCTACTATTTCTTGTTTATCATTAGCCAGTACAGTTTTCTTTATCCAAGCTCACCTTTGTTGTAGTTTGAGATGCATGAACTATTCAAAGAGTCGAGTGTGTGTGTGTGTGTGGAGAAGTCAAGTTTGTGCCTGGCGCTGTGTCTCGTGTGTATGCCTCCCCTCTGCTAACACATCAATTACATTGTAGTGTTTCCTATTTCTTAGATCTTGAAGCTTTTAGCTACTTCTGAGTTGTGCTAGCATATTAATGTGATTTGGATATGTGATGAACTGAATGTATGCAGACCTAGGATATCAGAATATTACCAAAAGGGAGCTGGAAATAAAATCAGCTGTTATAAGATTCACGCATCAAATATTTTAATGCTGATCCCTTGTAAGTTCAAGACAAATATTAACTTGTTTCTTCTTGTACAACAGGAAGGTGCGATGGCTCAAGAGTCTCCCAAAAATTCAGCAGCAGAAATTCCTGTCACCAGCAACGGACAGCTGGAAGATTCTCATGAGCACAGCTTTAATAGGGTAAGAATTTTCTCTGGTGTCTAACAAGGTACTGTTATCAGAAATGCTAAAGCTACAATGCAATGCATAGTGCACTTTGCTTGATAGGATTTTCTAAAGCTTTTTGGAAATCCAGATTGATAAATATGTTAATCTTGTTTGCAAGAATAATTAAGAAATTCTACCTAAGGACACGTACAAATCGTACTGTGCAAGCTTGTTTTTTGATCAATCTCAAATTGTACAGTAAGCTTCGTTAAATTCTCTGGATGACTTCAGCTGGGTCTGGCTAAAATTGTTTGAGTACTTTCCTATAATTTATTGATTCTTCAAAAATAACTAAGCTACAGTTTTAAATGTACTTGTACGTATGAGATTTGTGTGATGTACATACACTGTACAGTATATGGTGACAAAGTGGGACAAATGTAAACATGAGAGCGTTTATGGATGTGATTATACCTGTTGATGTAAGGGTTTTATTTTCTCTTAATTTAAGAAGAAAGAGGTGTTTCTTGGGGTACTTAAATTACTTGTACTTTTAATTTCTCTTTAACCTAGTTGTAAACAAAATACCCAATTAAGTTAAAGGAATTGTCTGCCAGAAAAGAAGTAAAATTTTTGGTAAAATAATCTTATGACTGTTTGGCTGTTGTCTGGTTTTAGCTTCAGTAGGAAATCTCCTTTGAGGCTGATTTATTATTGTAAAATTTACAAAAAAAAAAAAAAAAATTGCACATTGCAGTTGGCCGCCTTTTAGGTATAAAGGGTATATATATTTGCAGTAGCTGTTTTTTTCAGAATGTAATATCTAGTGCTTTGTCATACGGAATCAAGAGTGTGTTTTTGCATTATTGGCTCTTAAGTCTAGAGGATATTGATTTTATTTTTGTTTTTAATCCAACAGCTTTAAATGGGAAAACAAACACTTTTAAAATATGAGACGTGAGTCCTGTCAATTCAAGCAACCAAGTCCTAAAATAATTTTTTATAAGGAAGTATATTGTCCAAGGCAAGCTGCTTGTAAGGGAGGTTAAGTTTGGAGGCAATATGTCTGAAAGTAAACATCTCACTTCCTGATTTGAAGCTGTAAACAGGGAAGAAGTAATTTTTCTTGTGTTTTAACCTGGAAAATTACTACTGTATTGGTATGCGGTGTAGATGACCTGAGTTACTCTGCATCATATTTATAGCATGTTGAAAAAGTTTCCTTAGTGATCTGTCTGCAGTTCTGTTTTTCTTATCCTCCCTTTATTTTACTGCCCGTTCTTTTGTTTGGTTGGCCAGCAGAGGGTACTGTGGTGCAGTTTATGGGATTTGGTGTTGATTTTCTTGAGGTTTATTTTGCTTTTTGCTTGAAAATATGAAGATGAGTTAATTATCCACATTTTATATCAATCAAGACAGATTTTAAGGAAACCACAAAGCTTTAACAGTTTCACACTGAAACAGCAGTATCAAATAATTTCTAGAAGGAATGGTGAACTGAACTCAAATGCTTTGTTCTGCCTATTAAAATGCTGGTCGGAGGGTGGAAAAAATAATTCCATAAGTTTAAGAAGAAATTACACACACACCCTGAGCATACAACCTCATCATTGGTAAAAATAAGTGTAGATATAGTTTTGGCTATCTTCTGGTTTAAAACTTTAATGAGAACTTCTTTGAAGCTGGTAAATGATCATTAAAGACAAAACGTGGAACAGATACCTTACATTGCAGTATCTATTGGTAGTAGTTTATCGGTAGTGGTAGATTTTTCAAAATATGAAGTGTAATGTATGTTGTACTATTAATATATTTTAAGTATATTCATTTAAATATGTTTATACATACAATATAGTTTTCACACACTTTTTAAAAATCTTTAAAACAACAAAAAGGTATAAAACTTCGAGATGGTATTGCAGCCATGTTGGAGTTCCCTATTAAAAAATATTGCACTTAATTTTGGGCAGTTTTTCTACTTCTGCTGAATGGGCTTTTTTTCCCAAGTTAGAATTATGTGTAAAGAGATCAAGTTAAAACTAAATTTTGTTTAAGGTATGCCTATGTCTAGATAGGATAACTGAAATAGACCCTGAAGCGGTAGTAGGTGTAGGTTCACTTGGAAATAGAGAAGCAGATGGACTATTTTTAAGCCTGATGACTTTGATGCTGATGTGACTTGACTGCTGTCTCAAAGCTATCTGTTCTTTACATAATAGTTTCTTCTTTAAAGTAGCATGATCAATATTTTTTAAGTAGTTATAGTAAATGGAAATTGCTGTCTTGTTGGCTTGGTCAGAGCCTTTGTTTATTCAAAATACAATCACCATTTTCTGTGGAAAATTGAGATGTTAAAGAAGTTTTTGTCTATGGCCACTTGTAAAAGTTGAGGTAGGTTCTTGCTGGCATGCTGTGTATTTTTGTGGCTTGGAGTTAAATCTATTCTAAAACTTCCACTAAACACGAAAATGAGTCAAATATTTGGTTGAGTTGCGGAAAATTTGCATTATGCAAACTTAGTTGTATTTACTGCTGTAACATTTTTCATATTTGCCCTGGGATCAGCAAAGATGGAATTTTCTGAACTGTCTTATACAAGTGAACACTTGCATGTGTGACCTAAACTCAGAATATGTGATAACAAATAAACAAAACAAAGAAAACAATCTTCTTGAAATTAATATCTATATCTGTTTACTAATCTCTTAGTCTCAGGTTCTAATATTAAGCTTCTATTCATCTTTGTGTTTGTTATTTCTAATGGTTAATGCTGCGCTTTCTTTCTTTCTTTGCCAATAGTTTTGGTAATTTTCTTGTTTTAACCTACAGCAATATGCACTGCACCACAGAGCTTCTATGCCAGATTTTCAGGGGTCTTTTTTCCTATTAACTTATGGAAATGAGAAGCCAAGCACTTGGTTTTTTTTAGGAGGTCACTTTAGGATGGGGCAGCATGTCATTACCGCTGAGCTGCACTGTTACCACAGTGCTCAGGAAGTGTGTGACCGCAGTGGAATTGTGTCCACTCAAACTCCAATATACATCTCCATTACAACTTCCTGGTAGCTGAGGATTACAGTTATTTTAGTTTCTTGTTTTCTTATTGTTACAAGCAGTGAGCTGTTCATCTGTACGTTGTACAATTTAGATATAAATAAAAAACCTTAACTTATCCTGTATTTTTACTTGCTCTTCTACTGTCGCTTTGCCGCAAGCACCTGACCAGCTTTGATTGTATGGTTTTGGTAGTCTGAGTAAAGATGTAGTTATGCAATGTATTCTTCAGGGTGTTGTAGTTGTTAAATGAGGATTTACTGTAGACTTGCAACCTTCTTAGCAATATCATCAGACCTCATCCATAAGCCACGTAGGCGTGAAATTTCTGACCAAATGGAATATTTGTATGTACTCAAGTATGACAAATATCTCATCGTACAAGATGCAGTCAAATGTATCTGTCTTGAAGTGGCAAGGGAGGGTTGCTTGTTCTTTGAAGAAAAATGTGGCTAGCTGTACAGAATATCAGATGGCATAGATTGCCATAATGTCATTGCAGGAAGGAGCTTATTAGTTTCATTCTTGTGGAAATATGGTGTAGCACTACTTGATTCAGTAAATGGTAGCTGCCTTATGCTTAAGAAAGAATCAAAAGAATATTTGCAAGGTAACTGAAGTGTTTGCTTAACTGTAAAATCTCATTCAGAAATATGCTGCTACGTACTCATTCTGTCTCATTTGTAATAAGAAGAGATGCCTAAGGAATTCTGACAAGTTTTGTCCTGCCTCTATGGTAGATGGAATTTTTTTTCTAAGAAAGCCTGCGGCTTCAGTCACCATTGGATGAAATGTCTGATGTTTCATTACAGAAAGGCTTGATCAGGTGCTTTTTAGTTCTTCAAGCTCTGAAACCTAGTTAAGCTTTAAAGACTCGATGTTTAGAAGAACTTGCTGATGTTTGGATGTTTTTTAGTCTATGCTAGTAACAGAGGACTTCAGCGATTGCTAAACGTGTTTCTCTTGCTACTTTGTATGAGAAAACTCAAATAAAAAAACCCTGTTGGTTTGTATTTTTCACTGGTTTATCTCACTTACTCTTGACTTGTAGAACAAAGTTTTCTTCCCATGGTATTATAATTGTGATTAGACTAGTAGTGGTTTAATGTTGTTGGGGGGATAAGGAGCTGAGGGCTGTGGGAAGGAGTGAGGAAGTGCATTATTCCTTATTCAATAACATGCCATATGATGTGGAAACTGCATGGGAATAAATATAAATTATAAAACCCTGTTCATTTGGTCTGCCTGTAAAGGTATTCAAGCAGCTAGAAGCTACTTTCTATGTTTGAACTATTGTACAAAATCTATATTGTGATCTTAAGTCTGCATCTCTGAAATTCTTGTTTCAATTGTTTCCTTTTGTTTTCTGTGCAGATCTCTTCTGCCTGGTTTTGCACTCTTGTGGGGACAAAACATTATTAAATATGTATGTAATACTAGTAATAAACTTGAGGATGAAAAAACCTCTTAGCTGTGAGTCTTAGTTTCTGTTTCTTAGGTTTTGCTGTGTTAACTGGCATAGCTAGATCTTAATTTCTGCAATTATATTTTAATTACACTGGTTTAAAACTTAGTTCTGCATGTAAGTTGTAGAAAACTGCTTTTATGAGATGAAGCAAAGACCATTTCAGTCTGCCTGATTGTTGCCAAGCAGTCTGCTTCATACGGTCTTAAAGAATAGCAATTATGGATGTGAACAATGGGAGTAGAAGGGAGATAGATGTAAAAGCAAGCTGTAGTATGACATTAGGGAATTCTAAAGGGGCATAGCAGAAGAAAAGGTCTTCTGTGTGAAGAGCAATGTATTGGAGAATGGAAGAAATGTATCAGTCCATGTTTGCTGCTCCAGCACAGAGTAAAGCCTTAAGCATAAAAATAAATGGGAGGAGAGCTGGAATTCGTATTGATGTGAGGGTCCAGGGGATTAATTCATGGAGGATAGGGGTGAGTGATACAGTGGGACAAGGAGTAGAGGACAATGCAGAATGAGGGCAAGGAGTTCCACTGGCACATCCCTTAGGGCAAGAAGTGAAAGCTCAGAGCCACACGTCTTACTGGGTGGATGCTGTGTCTAGTCATTGAAGATGGCTTTTAATGTCATCTTTAAAACTTTAAACTGAAGTTTACAATAAGATGCACTACAATTTTTTTTCCAAAACTAACTTGAATATTTTATTGGAAATGTCATCCATCTTTTAAAAGATACATACAACTGTTTTCAGTTTTAAAGTATTGTTAGTAGTAAGCAAATGATGATACTTGGTCTTGCACTAGTAATGGATTGATATAACCATGAAAGCAGCAGTGTGACTTGCCATGGTTGCTCCGTGACTTCTGTCTGGGGGAGAAACAATTTTGATATTTTTCCTGCTCCATTTTAAATTAGTAGGGAGAGCGTGGTTGGGAAATACTTTTTGAAAATGTCTTGTAACTCAGCCTATGTTTCTTCACGAACGTGTATTCTGCATGAATTCTTTGCTCTGTCTACCATATCGCAAGAACTGACACATCAAAAATTCATACTAGTTGACTGAAGAGTGTTGCTGTCGGAGGCGCTTAAATAAACCTAACCTTAGTAAAATATCTTTATCTTAATATGGTGATCTGAACTACAAGGGGGATTTTATCCAGAGGTTAATGTAGTTTAAACATGCTGTGCTATACAGGTTTGCATTGACTTGACCATACTTTGGCTCCTTTGCACCTTTGTTGTGCTAAATGGCTGAGAATGAAATAGGTAATTGAATCTCTTGGCTTCTTGAGAATACTCTGAGTTCTAGTTTTCGTACCCCCAATTCTGAATTTCAGTGAAGTTACAATGTTGAAGTACTAGATGATAATTGCATAAGCAGATGCAATGCTTTTAATCCTCATACAATTGAAAATTATGAACAAATCATCTCTTTTTATGGTGGTGATCTGTTACAGACTTGGATTTTTGAAATGTATCAATGAAACTTGAATTCTAGTGACATTGTTAAGAAGGTGGGAAACCATAAATTTGAAAGCAGGTCTCGTGGTCATCAATATCTTCCTACTAGCTAGAAGAGCAATACCTGGTCAAAATATAATTGCCTTACTCTTGTAGGAGAATCTGACTTCACATGTTGTAACAGCATATGCTGATGGCAACAGAAAAGAAAGCTATTGACACAGCTTTCCTCTTACCATTCCAAAATGTCCAGAAGTACTGTCACAGCTTCTCTTAAAAATGAAGTTTGTGCATGTTGTCTTTTCTTACTCTGCGTTTCTAAATCATCCTTCTTCGTAGATTAATGAAACGATAAACTGCTTCCTCAGAAGCAAGCTTTTGGGTAGCCCTTTTGTTCATCTTTACGCTTGTAAAGAAGCACAATCAATTGCAAGAGTGATGTGCTAAACTGAAGTTTGCATGCAGAAACAAGTCTCCGCTGAGCTAAATTAGCATGCTTGTTTGTAAACAACATAGAGGTAGTGGATTGATAATCACTGACTTTGTGATGACTGTATGTGCCTTTCTTTAGCAAGGTGTATTTCAGCTGGTTTGTATGGGTGTAAAAAGCAGACAGGAGTACAGCTCTTTACACTGAACTTTGCCTTTTTGCCAATTAAAGATACCTTTGAACAAGTTTGTGTATGTAGCTGTGTGTATACGTGTGTATAAAAAACTGTATATTTAGACAAAAAATGTATATGTACACAAACAATTGTAGATCTTAATATTTTCATGATCGGAATATCAAGTTTGTATTTTGGAGAAGGATATGTTGTAATATTCTGGATGATTTATTTAACTGTAGTTCGTTTAGCTTATATTTAGCTTCAAATTAAAATTGAATAGTGTCTGTAGAAGCAGTGTGGCTGCTTAAGCTTAGGTGCAAACTTTGATACTTACAAAATAGATGGTCTGCATTTAACTTTAAATACAGATGATTGCTTAGATTCCAATTTTGAACATGCTTAAGCGGGTTAGCTGTCTACATCTCTTTTGCTTCAGGTTTAAGTATTTCTGAAAACTCTACAGCGTGCCAGGGTGCACTTAGGGGGGAAAAAAGTTTATTGCCATGTCCTTTTGGTAAATCAGTGCATCTTCTCCTTTGCCATTTGGTTATCCTACTGCAAGATTTTCTGCTTTTTTCTTTTTTCTTGGTTCCTACTGACTTACTACATTGAGGAAAATGGACTGTGTCTATCAAGTAAGTTGAAGCAAAGCTTTCCATCACACACCAACTGCGTATACTTAAATAGAAGTACCGGTGTTAAATCAGTTGTGAAGAGTGAAAGCCGTATGTATCAGATGTTGTGTTATGTTCTACTTGAGATCACTTTTTTTATGATACTACTATATGTTTTTCATTGTGTTTATTTTTTTCTCATTTTCTTTTTGATACAATGCTACAGATACACAAATATGACATAATCTATTATTAAATAGCCAGTACGTGTGAGTACAGCTATAGGAAATGGTTGTTCTAATTGCAGTAATAACCTAGGTTTTTCACATCAGCAAGATGTCTGTTATGTTGGTGTTCATGTTTGTAGTTTTTCCTTTTTACCTTCTCCCAGGAGTTTGTCTTCAACTGAAGACAACTAAATCGATCTGTGGGGACATGATTCAGAGCCACTTCTTGACGTTCTGAGCTTCTAAGCAGTGTCTTAGGCACTAGCCTGCATCCGGTTTGTGAACTCAATGAGTACAGTATTATGTCAAACATGCATTGCATTTCAAAGATTATACTTTGCATATAACACTTTTAATTGCAAACATCATAAATGGTTGCAGTACGAATCCAGACATTGACACTTCTAAAGCTATGTATATTTTTTTTATCTGCATATTTCACTGTTACATTCTGAAATACTGCAGTATTGCACTATTGTATGTTCCTCTATACTTCCATCTTATCTTGCTTCTGCCTGGAAGCAGAGGGCATGTGAAAGTGTATCTGACTCCAGAAAATGCCAGTTTTCCAACTTCTTGATGCTTAGCTTTTTGTGCTTTTTACCTTTTTCTCTTTTATTTCTAGACTAGCTTTTTTTGTTTTTTACTTCTAAGAATTAGTGGTTTTCAATTGCTTTGAATGTCTGCACTTTTTTTTTTTAAAGCACTAAGTGTATTCCATAACATTAGAAGTTTAAACTTGAGAGAGAGCATGGGAAATTCTGTCCCGAAAGCCTTTGGGAGCTATTTGTGGAGGTGAGTATGGTAGGACAGTATGCTGACTGTGAAGTGTGAATTCATAGTTCAGCGGGCCTTCAATAGCTTTCTGTGAAGACTTCAGTTTCCTGAAAGTTGTAACGAGTTCGTGTTGTGCTGGGTGCTGTGCTCAGAGGGTTGCAGTGAATGAAGCTGTGTCTGGTGAATGGTGTGAACACTGGTGTTCCCAGGGCTCAGTTGGACAGCGCCTTCAATCGTGCTTTAGCTTTCCGGTAGCCTTAAAGTGCTCGGGCGGTTGGACTTGATCTCTGAAGGTCCCTTCCAACTGAACTAATTTCTGCCTCAACACAGGTCTAGCCGTCAAAACTTAAACAAAGAGATTTCAGGCTGTTTAAAATTGATGAATTAAAAAAACAAGGAGAAGTAAAGAGCATTTGCGATACAGAGTAGGTGCTCAGAGGGACCTGCTGCATGGATGCTTTCTTGAATGTTTCTGCTATGTCAAAAATTGAAGAGATTTCACGTGCTGTAAAAGAAATTAAGGATTGTACAATATTTAAAGATATTTGTTGCCCTAGGGTGAAATGACCTCTATCTTTGATAGCTGTTTTCACACTTGATTGTAATACGTTGTCTGCCCTTACTCTTAGCTCATCCCGTACCCCTACCGGCTTAACTGAAAGCATTATTAAACTGTTGTGGTTGTGTGGGCCAGCTTCAGGCCACTTCATGTGACGCTGTTGGCCATGCTTTTGATAACTCCCACTCAAAGAGACAGCGTTCTTATTTCACCTCAGTCTTAAATTTTAACAGCTTCATGTTTTATGTAACTTTTTTTTTCTCACAAATGTCAGAAGGAGAATACGTTGAGTCAACAAACCAGTGTATTTCTAAAATAAATACACAAGCTGTGCTTAGCATTTCTCATTCAAGTTTTATTTGTGCATCACAGCAGAGTGCTGTGACACCAGAGGAGGCATTTCAGGTGAGAGGCAGACCTGTCTGAGAACTGCTGAAAATACTTTTTAATACCTTGTAGTTACTTTTATGGTTTTTTGTATTTCTTTTAACATTAGTTTTCCATTTTATTCAAATCTTTCTCAGGACTTGAAACGTTCCTTACCAGCTGGACTTGGACTCTCTGAAACCAAAATAACGTCTCATGGCTTTGACAGCACCAAAGAGGGAGTTGTTGAGGCAGGACCGTTTCCAGGTAAAGGTAACTTGCTTTTTTAATCTCTATTTCTTGATTTATAATCTTCAGGTATATTTTTATGTGGTCAGGAGTAACATTCTTTAGCTGCTTTTGGTATGGATGTATGGATTGAGATCTGTTTGTACCAACCTGTTTGTTGTCTTTGGTAGCTGAGGTGTTTAAATAAAGCTACATGGTGCACTTGTAGAATCTCTTAAGGGACTAATAAAAACTTCATGTTAAATTGGCCTGCACTTGTAGGAAGGGAAATAGTTTGCTTGAGCACCTCAAAACTGTGTCAAACTAAACAGTTTAACAATTACGTCTGTTACTTTGAAAGACTGTTTAAATGTGTATGAATAAGTTACAAGTGTAGTTCCATTTTGAAACATAACTCTTCTTGATACACAGTTCATTTATCTGGAGCAGGTGAAGTACTGAAATTCTTTGCTCTTGAGACTTCTCTCCTTTTTAATGTTACAGTGCATATATTTATTTTAATGAGATTGTCAGGAGTGATGATACTCTAGGTCTCTGCTTCTAAGTACTACATAATGAAAAGGATTTCTTGTATTTTTTTCAGCACAGACTTGCAGTTGTTTATAGCAGGAGAGTTTTAGTTAAATATTTAATTCACTATGCAAGTCTTAATATGTTTCAAAGAACTTCAATTGGTATTGAAGTTTGGGGGGAAAAACAATAAACAGTGTCGGTGTTTCCCATCTCCCTAAAAGCAGTAGTGTAATGATATAGCATGTGAAAGTGATATTTTAATGAGTGATGTAGCTTAGTCAATTTCTGAATTTGGAAGGTTTGAAGTGATCTCAAACGAGCAGCTGTGAAAATAAGTCTCTTTGTAGTCATAGATTTAATTTGCGTTTTGCTTCATTTCCTGTTTTGTAAAATGTGCTTCTGAAAACAATGATTTGCATGCGGTACTTTACATATATTACAAAGTGAGTGCTGTGGTTTCTTTAAGGCCGAAATAAGCAAAATATCTAGCTAGAAACTGGGCAGATGGCAAGCTGCTCATCATCCTTGCCTTTTTGTATTTATTTGCAGTGTAACTGTTGCAGCTGCTAAGTACATTAATCTGTAAGGAAAACAGTGTCTAAGATGTGTGTGTTTCAAGCTCTGCTCATACCTTTGAAATCTAAATGTTCTGTAATAAGTCATGTACACAAATGATGAGCTTTGAACGTTATTTTTAGCAATTCAGATATCAGTTTTCCTTCAGAGATGTATTTTCAGATTATTCCCAATTTTCTAACCAAATCAGACAGAGATAAGTAGTAGAAGCTGAGACTCTTAATAAAACTGGAGACAAAAATAGAATGATAGCCCTACTTTAAAATATTCCTAATTCTGCTTAGGTGCCTTTATTAAGGCTTGATTTCTGAATGCAAAGTAAACAATACTGAAGGAGAAAGACTTTTAGGATTCAGGAGGTGAAGCATGAGTAAGGCTGCATTAATACTGTCAAGTGCTTGGGATTTTTTTTTTTTTAACTGCTTGTCTTCATTTGCTTGCTAAAATGATTCAGTCTTTGGGTCTTCAGTAGGATCTTGTAATCCAGTTTCTGTGCCTGGATGGATCCACTGGCAGTTCTGATGTGCTTGTACCACTACGGAAGGTCGCACAGCAGCTGAGACCTTTCAATCTTGTCACTTCTGTGTAATGTTAAAGTGTTCTAGTATTGGTTATTTTATTCATGTACCTCATGTTTGTAATGCTCTAGAATATGTTTAAAAGGCAAAAGTTAGTTGCTCATTTAGTTACTTCTTGTGACATTTTTGGTGTTAGCGATAACTAAGTTTTAGTGCAAAGTGCACAGCCTTCAGGCTTTTTTTTTTTTTTTTTTTTTGGATCCCCTCCCATCTCACACTGTCAGCCTTACAAAGTATCTCAGATTTTCTAAGCAGAAATGACAAAAGCTCCCCAGTATGCTGATGACTTACAACTGCAGAGGAAAAACTATCTTGTTCTTGTTCTTTGAACTCTTGAAAGTTCTATAAGATCGGCACTTACATAATATGAAAGAGTTGCAAAGCTTTGAAAAACAGAATCCTAGAACAGCTTAGGGAACACACACAGTGCAGGTCACTTAAAATGTATTCTTTTTTGAAAGAGAACAAGCAAGTGCTGTAAAACCTTTTCTTTGGGAAGAAAATTACACACCTTAACAGCTAGTGATTCTTATGATCATTGGGACAGGCTGTTGCTGTGTTCTGTGGGTGTGGTTTTCTAAAAAAAAAAAAAAAAAAAAGCGCAGATTTAGGAGTAGATGTTAATCAAGTCCAGTTGAAATTGGCCAGGATTTCAGAGCCTGCTTTGTCCCTTAATGCCAGGAGTACCATTCAGCATCAGGGCAGAGCGAAACATACCTAAAACTGAAAACATGAGTTCAATTGCAGCAGCTGTATGTAATAATGTATCTTGGATTTTACTGTTGAAAGTATGTACTTAGCAGTGAAGCTGCTGGTTCTATTTTGATTATTCTTCAAAAAGGAAAAAAAAATTGGCATCATAACTTAGGAAAAAAAACCAAATCATGAAAAGTTGGAGTAGTTCACATGAACAGCTGCACCTTTTCAAAAGCATTTGTGCATCTGTGAATGCTTCTATTTAATGTGTTGCTAAAACAAAGTTTTTCAAAGCAAAGAAATATCTGTGTATCGCTTCCTAAGGGAAGATGGTGAATTTTCATGGTTAAATGTGTCCCCTTTTCAGGTTCCTCAGCATCACCCAAATCATCTGTTATATCTCCCAGCAGTGCAGCAGCTAGCAGACTGGCTGGACAAGGTTGTGATTTAATTATTCCCACAGGTATCCCAGCACCGAACGGATAACGCCCTTGTTTCTGCTGACACTGTACTAACTCCTCCATGTCTTTAGCAATTTGATTTACTGTTACTTGGAAATATGATTTCAAGGGACTTTTGGTGATTTCTGATTTCTGGATTTTAACAGTTTGTGAAGTAATCTCTGCTTTCCTTTCTACTTGCTGCTTTTTGGTCTATAATGTTAAAAAAAAAATTACCAAATCTTAATACTAACAAACAATAACTACAGTGTGAGTGACCACGTTCTTTTATTTACTAAAAGCTGAAACTTCTGGCATTCTTCTTGCCTAAATGTTCATATATTCCAGTAAAACAGAGGATGAGGTGGCAATTAGGAATTCACAACACCCAAGCTAGGCTTTGCCACTTGACTCATTTTGTGCCTGTGGGCAAATTACTTAACATCTTTGTCTGTTTCCTCCTCTGTAAAAGGAGAAAACTCATTCTGTTACCTCATAAGGGTGTTGAGAGGATTAATTACTTCATGTTTGCACAGCATTTTGAAGACGTAAAAGACATAGTAGTGCTTGATGTTGGAGTATCTTCAGGCATCTTTATAGACTTTTTTTTCCAGGCTCTTATTTGCTTAAATAACCAGCAGGGCTGAGGTGGCTGTAAGTAGCAATCAGGATTATTCAAAGCACATAAAAGCAGCAATAGTCCAAATTTTATATGACTAGATCAAAAAGTTGCTTTAAAAAATAGTAGAACTTAACAGTTCTTACTGTTTAGAATGCTGGGAAATGGTTTTTAAAAAGTAAAACTTTGAATCTGTGATATCTCATACTAGCATGAAAATACAAAGTGTTGGCAATTAATGTGTCCTGATGATTGGCCCTAAATATTTTGATTTGTTCCAGCAATTATTTCTTTATTGCTGCTTTTACACTGTTTGTTTATGGAATTAATTGCTCCTAAACCAGTGAGCTAAAAAAATGAAATACATAAAAGAGCTAGATTTCTTTAGCGGTGGCTAAACATGTCTTCTGGAAAGGATAATGTTCATTGGAGGGAAAGAAATCTGTTTGTTTGATTTTAGTTGTACTCTGTGGCAGCAATTTCTCTATGCTGATAGTGTTGGTTTAGTGGTCTGCAGGGTGTAAACAAACTTTACATTGGCTGAACCCAAGAGGATGTTTGACTGTTGGAATTTTAAAACACAAAGTAATAAACAGGTATCTAAAGCTATTTTAAGGTTAGTTAGTAAAACTCCATGCATTCAGGTAAGCTCCCTTCAGCCTGTTGCTAAGTAAAAGTACTGAGATGCGCATGCTTTCCATCTGTCTTCAAGTAATTCTTCAAATAATTTCTTCTGAAAATTTGCATATTTATAAATTTTTTACTTCGTTCTCCTTTTGCATGTGCAAATCTGCCATACTTGCTATTAATCCCTTAAACAAAACAAATAAGGCCTTGAAGACTTGCTTTGTGTCTGACACAGGGGGCAGAGCTCAGCAGAAGAGTGGACCTGTTGTGTTAGCAGATGAAGTGAAGAATCCAGCAATGGAGAAATTGGAATTGGTGAGAAAGTGGAGCCTAAATACTTATAAGGTATGTAAACTTGTATTTGCGTGTGTGTATATAAATTCTAGAGAAGAGTTTGCTACTAGGTCAGACTGCTACTTTTGAGGAATTGCGCTGTCGTATGAATGGAAGTGATCTGTTTCAGTGAGCGTAAGCAAGAATGTGTATGGAAGGCTGAATTTTCTGTGCAAGCCTGGATAAAGGTACTAATCTAACAAGGAAAATAATGTTGTGCTTCTGATGCCTCTTCAATGCATGGAACATACGGATTTCAACACTTAATGCTTTTGATTAAGTCTTTCTGCTGAGTCGATTGCTGATACAATAGAATTTTAGCTGATGGAAAAAGTCAGGCATACCTGCAAGTTCTAAGCTTGTTAATTGCAATTCTGGTATTTGTTTTATCTTGGCTGGTTTTGTTCTTGATGTTGGAATCATTGCTTTCAGTTCATGTGTGCTTTACTTTTGTACGGCACTTCTTTGTGATCAGCTGGGATTTGATAAAGTAACAACAAAAGAATAATGAACAAGTGCTTATAGTGCACCAGGTTGCCAGAAGTGACTCTCATTAAAAAGCCCCAAGGTAAGGAACAATTGTCGGGGAATACATTACCAGCAGGAGCTAAGACTAGTTTTGAAAAATAGCTTTCTATTGTGAATAAAAGTTAAATGGCAGAGGGCTAGACAGGTAGATCTTCATCAGTGGGAACTACATCAAGCCATGAAGAGGAAATGAATCTGTTTTAAAATCTTTCCTCGCAAAACTGAGGTCTGAATCCCTCGAGTATTCTTGAATCGAGGTAAGGACATCCTCCCCAGTGCGGATGAGTATCACGAATGGAGACACTCTACTCACTAGAAAATGTTTATGCTGTTGTTTGTGTTAGAATCAGAAATTTGCATAAAAGCACCAAAAGCGTACTTAATTTGTTCAAGGACAATATTTCAGCTTGTGCGCATACTAGCTTGCCTTGGTTCTCTTTAGCAAGGTCATGAGATGAAACTTCCTTTTCTACTAGCTGGCTTGTAGTAGCTAAAAGAGCGTAGGTTAGAAGATGCGGAAATAAAGGGCAGCAACAAATGCTGAGGGAAGTCAGCAGCTGAACCCCTATGAGCTGAAACTTTCAAGTCATTAATCTGCAAGTGGAGTTAATGGTGAAGCTACTTGTCATGAAGTTGTTTAGGAAAGTGACATGAGTAGTACTTTGAGCACTGTGTCTCAATCTGGAATTGAGATGGAACTGAGGAGGAAATCAATTCCTGTATGCCGGCATAAGGAGTCTTTTCAAGGCCTCTTTTAGCCACTGTGAAAGGCAGGGTGAGGGAGATGTCTATGAATGGCATTTAAGGCCTGGTGCCCTGAAATGCTTATAGAGACTTCACGGGGGCATTTGTGTGAAGGAAGTGACTGTTGGGTGAAGAAAACTCTGCAAGTCTCTTGGGTATTGTTGTTGTTCCTTTGGAATCCTGTTACTTTTGTAAGCATTGATATTTACAGACTAAGAACAATTGACAGATGAGTCACGCAACTCTTGTTTTACAACTGCAGTGTCTTGATAAAATGTAAAAACATTCAACAAACGGTGAGATGTAGTAGATCTGTCTCTGGGTCGTCCTTTCTCTCCAGACTGCTTGCAGGGAACTGTTGAGAATTACTGCTTGTCTCCTGAGATGAAAAAATGTGTAACTGGAACTGAAATTCTGAAGTAGAAGATGACAAAATCAGTTGGTTCTCTTCTGTGAACCTTTCTCACTGACTAGAAGCCTGAAATCTTCAGCAGGGTAGATCACTGGCATCTAATCACGATTTCTTCAGAATCCATCTTTTTTCCTAGGGTCTTCAGATTCGTTCTCTCTCCCAGATTTCTCATTCTTGACAGAAAAATCTCTTAGATTAGCTGTGCTCTTTCTTGTTAATTAGTTGAATCTAATGAAATGGTCCAAATACTCTGTACCTTCTAATCCAAAATTTATCAGTTACAACCAACTTGTTCTGCTTGATCCTTGAATCTTTCCTGTGTTTGTCTATTAAATTTAGAAGGTACTGAAAAGTTCCAACAGTTTCTAAGTGTATCCGTCTCCTTGGGAAGTAAGTAAAGACTGGATTAAACCAAATTCCTTGAATTTGGTGACCCTGGAAAATCCAGTGCTGTATGTATTTGGGGGAGTGTGATTTACGATAGGGTTGAGCTTCATCTCTCTGAACAAAATTCAAGTTTTGCACTTCAATTAGGTTGTGGTCTTGACTATGAGCTTAGTTTTATTGCAGTTCTGTTTCTAGCAGTCATTCCTTTGTACATGTAATTTGGTTTTGTCTTCACAGATTAACTTGCAGTTAATCATAACAGCAAATAATCCCTGCTTTACAGAGAGAAGTGTATGGCTTTGCCACATGCCTGCTTTGCAAATTACTTCTCCTGCATGTCAGTCAAGGAAAGCCCAAATGGTGCATCTTGGGAGGCTCGCTGTCAAGTTGGGCTCTGGTCTCTGGCAGTAGGGTCACAGATAGCTAAGACTGCTCCCACACTCCAGTTGTCACAGCCATTGGCTAGCTGATTCAGCAGGTTTTGTTGCTCACCCTGTAAAGAAACTGCAAAGATGTCTGGAAGAGTGTTTCTTTTCCATCACAAGTAGAGTTCTTCATAATCAACTCCATTGTATGTGGTAATAGTGATAAATTGCCTTTTAATACAACTTTCACTGAGAAATATGTAAAACTAAGTCAATTTAAAAAAAAAAAAAAAAAAAAAACTTGCTGAAGACTCCTTCCATCCATCTTCTGCTCCTCCAGAAAATTAAATCAGACGTTCTCAGGGTCTTACTGGAAACTCCAAAAGATAACAGGGATGATCTGCAGTAGAATGGTTGCTAGACAAATTCTAGAAGATCACAGAGTAGAAATTGTTATGCAGAACTGGTAATACTCCCATTAACTGACTTGAATAGAGTGGGTTAAATAATTGCTCCTTTAACTTAATAAGATTCACCAAGCCTAAAAAGAGATAAGCATTCTTTTACTTGAGAAACAATTAGTTATGCTCTTGATTTGCCAACTTGAATATTCATATTAGTAGGAGTTGAGACTTGTCCAGCTGTTCTTGCTGAGTCCTGATGAACTTCTAAAGAGTGTGTTGTTTTTTCAGTTTGTTGTGCAAACTTATATTGGGAGGGGTGATTGTGAAAGAATTGTGTGTAATTATCTGTCCCTTGAAGCTGAAAATGGGTGTATGCTGTGTTGTCTTGGATATATTTGATTCTTTATAATTTAAATTTTTTTTCCAGTGTACGCGTCAGATCATCTCTGAAAAACTGGGTCGTGGCTCAAGAACAGTAGATCTGGAACTAGAAGCTCAAATAGATATATTGAGAGATAACAAAAAAAAGTATGAAAATATCTTGAGGCTGGCACAGACACTGTCCACACAGCTCTTCCAGATGGTGCATACCCAAAGGCAACTTGGAGATGCTTTTGCTGACCTGAGTTTGAAATCATTGGAACTTCATGTAAGACTTTTTTAGTGTTTAAAAAAAAAAAAAAAGGCAGAGATGAAGATAAGCCTAATTGACTTGTGTAGGGTGTATAGTACTTAGCAGCTAGTTCTATAAACATTGTTAACAACACTAGGTGCTCTTTTTGTTAAAAGCTTCTGTAATTTACTTGAAACTATAGGATATCATTAGAATTATTGTAGTTCTTAAGTGTTTTTAAATGTTTGCCTTTAGCTGATGATTGGACGCAGCAACTGACAACATTGCTTTGTATAGAAAATGCATTTTACTATTCCTTTTGCTTCTAATGAAATGTCAAAGTGTTCCAGAGCATTACTTCATGTCAATTACAGGATGCCTTTGGGGAATATGCCTGGCGGTTGGTAGAGTAGGGCACATTACTTCACTTCTGCATGTTAAATGTGAGTAAATGATTTCACTGTAGTAGATTAAAGCACTGAGATTTCATCTTGTAGTCTTTTTAATCAAAATTTTGCTGCTAATCGGACTAATTTTTGTTCTTGGAGTTTCTGAGCGAGGGAGGCAATCTTCAGATACCTGCGTTTGGGTTGTTCTTAGAAGCTTACAAATTTAGGTAACCTTAGCGCTTTCTTACTGATCAGAAAACTGCTGTAAAGAAAGAAGGTAGATGTTGCATACCAAAAAAAAAAAGGCTGATTTGCCTGTACATTAATAGTTCTGTACTTCCAGATTTACATCAATTTGATAGTGCTACTGACCCTTTGGAGCATCAGTATCAAGGGGCTTAACGATTCCCTAGAACATAGCTGCTGAAAGAGCCCAAATTAACTTTATTATTAAATGTAAAACTTCTGTTTATTCCTCTCTCATGATTGCCTATTCTCATTGAGTTTTAGGGGAAGAGATTGAGCTAATCTTTGTATAGAAGAACCTTAACTGATAGCTAGATTTAAAAAAAAAAAAAAAAAACATACTTGCACTGGAGTACAGGAATTTTTTAATATTATAGCCTGACAGGTGGAAATCTAAAAATTTAACACTGTTAGGCAATTGAGGCAATTGAGTTTCTTAACTGCTAGAGGGAGTAGTTTTGAGTTATCAGTTGACTCTTGACGCAAATACAAGTATGTGGTTGGTGGCAGAAGCTAGAGATCATTATGAAGTACGTGCTGAAGCTGGATGTTTCTTCTGAAACCTGGATTAAATCTGGGATCGTGCTCTTGTTTAATGAATGCTTTTTCCACGAGTAGCTTGTATTTCTGATGGGAATACCGTTCCTCCAAGTTCTTTCGGCATCTTGTACTGGTCTTGGAATTGTTTCAGTCATTCATCTCTTATGTAGATTATTGAATGGGGCTGTTCATGAAAACCAAATAAAGGTTTCTGCTGCTGTAATAAAAGTTGTCTAACCTTTGCCTCTTGGAGATTTGCCTGATGTTTGTCTCTTTCCTCTGTGTTTTCCCTTTGTTTAATCTGTACAGCGTTACCATCTGTAGCCTGCCCTGATATTGAATGTTTCGATAGTACTGTTGCCTTTAAAACTTGTGCAAGACTAAAAGTAAAGATTAACTGTTCAGAAATTCTAATGTTTGAAGTATGTAAGTAAAAAAACCAAAAGCCTAAATATGTAACTTCTTAAAGGTAATATTTTTTTTAATGCACGTTAACAAAATGAGATGTGGTATCTACAGAGGCATTACTTAACTTGAATGTTTTGCTATTTCTCTTTTGGATATGAAGATAACTCCTGATTCCAGGCTCATATGCCTCTAATTATGTAGACTGATGAATTCCAATTGTAACTGACCTGTTCATAGAGCATGAACTGAGTATAAACTCCCGATACAGAAAGGATTTCCTGTCTTTCATAAGAGGTATCTGCAGAGGTCATGGACAAACCTCAAGTTTTTTATATGAAACTATGAACCAGTTGAAAGACAGCTTTGGCTAGTGTGTATGTGCCTTAGTACTGCTGACCACTGCAGTCTCATCCCTCTTACCCTCCTGCTTTGAGTCAGTAGTTTTGTTCATTTGGATCTGCGATGATCTGGCTCAGAGGACCAGCTGGAAGACTAATTGTGGTCTTGCCTGTAGGAGGGAAGGATGGCACTAAATACTGCCGGAGGGGCAATCCTACTTCTGCTGTTGTCTTTGCCTGTATGCTGCTCTTCTCTGTGCTAGTGCTTGTGTTGCTGTGTAGTTGGCAAAGTCAGAGCAAAACCAGCTGAAAATTGTTTTTCTTGATTTCAGCGGGATAGATCTGTAGTGATGTGACTGACTACATGCAAGCAGTGTACAAAGCAAAGGAGATGGCTGTATTCTAGCAGTGCTTTTAGAGCTTAGCTCATGAAAAATTGCCCTAAGTTCTCTTCCTATTTTCTCCCTTAAATTGCTTGTTTCCACTGCATCTCCTTTTCTAGAGGCTTCTTCCCTTACCATTGCCCATTAACGTTATTGTCATGAAGTCATTAATGTTAACATGAAATATCATTTGGCTTCAGTGTTTCATCTAGACAGATGAAAGGAAACTGGGAGAATATAGCACTTCTGAGTCAGCTGTTGGCAGGATGCAAGCCTGAGAAGACCAAGTTCCAAATACGTTCCTAGTGTTTTATAGCCATTACAACCAAGAATTGTACAGCTTTATGAGAACTCCCATCTGCAGAATATGAAGATGCCATATGGATGACATAAATAATTGGACTCGTTTGGCATCCGTGCATTAGGAAAATCATTGCAGCCTTGGTCAGTGCTTACACTGCTGTCAAAAAGAAAAAAGGCAGTAACAATCATATGTCTAAATGTGACTAAAATGCCTTGGAAATAATTTTCTCCCTGATCCCTTTAAAGTTTATGGCTAATCTACATTATCGTCCTTATTTGCTAACTGTTATAGTGCTCTGCTTCTTTCGTTATTTACAGCCTATTGAAATGTGATAGAGTTTTTTTTTTATTCATTGCTCTTTTCCAGAATGTATAAGAATAAAACTTGCTAGCTGATTAACACCGTGCCCTTGTGAGTTTAGTTATACCGCTACATTAAATACAGTAATATTTCTGTTGGTATTAAAGAATTACCTAGACAGTCACCTGAGAGATGCTGGATTAAAGCAGTGCTGAATGACAACGTAAAGATTACGTTAGTACTTTAAGCAGCATTCAGGATTTCAAAGTTGAGGGGAACAAAACATCGTAAAATAGGATTTAACATCACATGGTATCAAAGTTTTAAACTATATGTAACTGATGTTAGAGGAATTTTATAAAAACTGTGAACTGAATATTGTATTGAAATCATGTATGTTCAGTCGTAACAATATCCAAACTGAGGTGACAGAAATTCCATGTCTGTATTTTTGTATTTTTTAATATAGTTGCTGATGAATGTTGTGATTTGAAATGATGTACAGTTTTGTTTTCTCTGCTCTCTGTTTATAGGAGGAGTTTGGCTACAATGCAGATACCCAGAAACTTCTAGCTAAAAATGGAGAGACTCTTCTCGGGGCTATTAACTTTTTTATTGCCAGTGTGAATACGTTGGTGAATAAAACCATTGAGGATACATTATTGACTGTGAAACAATATGAAAGTGCCAGGTAGCTATTCTTTGTCTAGCTATTTTCATTAAACATTAATGTTCAGGAAAAAACGTTGTCAGTTTAGTCCTTGCACTTGAGTGACTAACCTGTTAGCTAAAAACCTTGTCAGAATAACACAACTCTCATAACTGCACATATCTTCAAATGTTTTATGAATGTTCTGTTGTACACTTAATTTTACTACTTAGCTGTAGTCTCTGAGAAGTTAATAGTTATTTTTGCCTGCCTGCCAGCTTGAGGTGGTTTTCTATGCAGAGGAACAGTGCTGGATTAACCCTTATATATACGTATTGTAATTAGTGAAATACTCTGAAAGTTTATCCTGTGCTTCTGTTGATGCACAATACATGCAATTCACACTTAAATTTTTATATGGAAGTTTCTTGATCTAGAAAGGGGAAACCGAAGAGACACTTCTTCATGTGCAAATAGTATCTGGCAGCAGATACTGGCTTTCCTGTCCTGGAGGTGACTTTACTCTTGGCACAGTATTCTTTAAGCCAGGATTTCTTCAGTGCAGTTGGAGTTGTGGTCCTTCTTGATGGTTCATTCTTTTCTGACTTTCAGATTCATTAAAGAGGATAGTGTGTTCCTTCTAATTTGCTGAAAGATGTAGTTAGTTGCATATTTGTTTGCAATTTTTGACTTAAAAATCACAAATTTCTTGACTTCTGAAGGGTTTTTTCCTGCTGCCTTTCATTGTTCTGTTCTAATGCTTAAGCATTTTTTATAAGCAAAATAGTAAGTTATTGTTTTGATGTTTAATTTAACTTCCAAAAGGCCTGAAAAGTATGATCAGCCTCAATGTAGAGTACTAAAATAAAAGTCCATGCATTTTTCCAGGCATTCTCTTGAAATGTTGTACAAAAGAAATCTAAGATTAGTCTTGCCAGTCATTCCGAACATGTGGTTCTTCCCTTCTGAGATGCTTTCATGAATTTCCCTTTCTGTTCATTAAAGAAAGTGTTCTGTTGCTTTGATAAAGCAAATAAATTGTAAAGGTCCTTCACTTTTATATAACCAGTCTATCATTTTGCAATGAGAAAGTAGTTCACATTTATTTCTGTGCCTCCTCTGTCTCCAGTTGCACTTCAGCATTCTTCTCTTTCCCCCCTCTTAGTTCTTTTTTCATTTGTTTCCTTTTTGGAACTAATTCATAAATTCTTTAAACAAAGCCTGAATCACAGTGGCTATGAGGATCAGGAGGAGCCCTGTGTATTCTGTAATTACTGTTATTTCAGAGAAAACTAAAATTTTTTTGGAGTGCTTATGCCATCAGCCCAAAATGTGTTTGTATGAACAGTTTTTAGTTCTGATACTTCTGGTTTTAGAAATCTGTGGTAGAGAATATTTACCACATCAGAAATAGGTTGGTTTGTTCCCTTAAAATTGACATCCATCGCATGCTGATATGCTGGATTCCATCATGTTAAAACTTTAAAAAAAAAAAACAAAACAAAAACGGTAGAAGGAAAAGTGGGACATTGATCAGGGCTGTCCATGACCCTGGACTGATTTCTGGCTGTTGTCAGTTGCTGTGCCTACCTGGTCAAGTACTAGATGGCTCTAAATAAAGGCGCATGTCCTGCGTAGGAGAAGGGGGGAAAAAACATAGTTTGTCATTGTTTGTCTCATCCATCTGCACTAATGTTTTTAAATATAAAAATAGCTTACCTGGCAAGGATTCATTGTTCAGAAGACTTTTATGTAACGCTGGAAAGCAGAAGATGAACTTGGATGATCTTTACACTAGCAACGTTCCATTGGTGTTTTTCCCACATAAAAATACTATATGTTGATAAATAGAAATCTCAGTGTCAAATAATTTTGTTAATGAAAACTTACTTGGTGTTTTTGAAGACAATACTCAACGGAAGTTTGAAGTATTCTTAAATATGGGAGTATTTTGATTTCCTTTCCATTAAAACAAGAGAAGGTATGACTGCATCCTGATTTGTGTAGTAAAGGGTACCATCTAACATGGAAGGATATCAAGGAGGCATAACTTTTTTTTTTTTTTAAATAGTGAAGTATGAAGACTGGATAGGTCAGTTAAAATGTTATCAGGCAAGAGCTTATACCATAACTTCAGTTCCATTTTTCCTAGCAGTGTCTAGGAAAGAATTTTAAATTTTGTGTTTCTCGTTGTTGGCATGTGTTTACTTCTTAATTATTGCTGACTTCAGTGGATAAAAGAGTGAATTAGAGAATACTTTTCACCTGCTCTTACTTACAAGTTGGATGTATGCCTTCACTGTAGAATTAGCTCAGTACTTACCCAGTTGTTAGACTTAGCTTTGTCTCTCTTTTCTCACCTCCCTCAGTGGTGGTATTGATGCAGAGTATCTGATTTCCCTAGGTACATACGATGGGCCATCGGCAGGGTATAAATAACACATCTTCTTTCAGCCTCTATCCTCAGGGCAGACAACTTCAACACACATTTCAAACGTTTCTGGGATAGCAACTGTAAGACTAGAAGACCTTTTAAAAGCCTTGGGACGCTTTGGTAAAGTGAGCCACTGCTCACTTAAAGTGAATGTCTTGCTTTAGTGCTGCCCTTGCTCTTGCTGCAGACTTACCACTGAGCTGATTTAACAGCAGACAAATGACAAAAAGGCTAGTTATGACTAAATAACTGGGTGAATAAGCTGAGATGTCCCAGGAAAGAACCTGACCACTGAGGCCAGCACAAAGCAGAGAGTTGGAAGCATGTAGCTGAGACAGGAACAGAAGGGCAAGGGTATTTGCTGAGGCATTTGTATTTAATGTACGTAAGAGTGGTTTTCTTCTTCCTCCTATTCATCAAGAACATTGAGTTTATCGGTTTTTTTTTCCATACTTGACTGTTTTGTTTATTTTCTATTGTAATTGGCCCTATATGTGGAGTCTGTTTTGAAGCACTTTGCCTTGAGATTTTTTCCTCCCCCTCTTTCTTCTCAGGATTGAATACGATGCCTATCGAACAGACCTGGAAGAGCTGAATCTTGGCCCCCGTGATGCAAGCACTCTACCAAAGATTGAGCAATCACAACAGATGTTTCAAGTGCATAAAGAGAAATATGACAAAATGCGTAATGATGTATCTATCAAGTTGAAATTTCTGGAAGAAAATAAGGTAAGCTACAACTTCTGGCGTTGTGCTTAAATTATTACGTCCTCTAAGTTTCTGTTTTGCTAAAAAATGTTTTAGTTATTTAATCTTAAAATATATCTTAACTTAAAAGTAGAGCAAGCAAAGAAAAATTTTCAGAATTCTTGTATCACTGGGAAATATACTTTTAGAGGATGCAGCTTTAAAAGACCTTGAGTTGCTGCAACTACAAATGACATGTTACGGCAGTAAGTTTCTTGTTGATATTGGAGGCTTAATGTATATTGATATAGGAAGAAAAATACAACATCTAATGGTTAACAGAGGCATATACCCTTAGTTAAGATTACAGGAATATTTGTTTAACAATGCTGTCGTGGAGGATGTGCACAAAGAAACTGAAAAGAGCTGTGAAGAAACATCTTCAAAATGAAGCTGTCCTTAAAAATACAGCTTTCTGTAGTTAGTACCCTTACAGTTTCTTAATTCTAAACAGGGCTTTTGAACTGTTGGCTTGAAGTTCTTGTCCCCAAAAGCATTGGCTTCAGCTGTGCCATTTCATCTGTACCCTCCTAATGACTGGATTCTCCCTCTTACTCTGCTTACCAGGTGAAAATACAGTTGTCATACAGGCCACACTTTAAACTGGGCTTTCTTTGATAAGCAAAGTCCTAAATTGTTTCTAATTAAATTAAAAAAATTAATCTTTCCAGATCTGAATTTTGTTCATTAATTAGATAATTTAGGGAACAGTAGTGCAGTTAGCTTCCTAGTGACAGCCTTGATTAGATCAAGCATCCTGTTAGCAGTCACAGCCTACAAAATTTTGTTTATGAAAGATTTTTTTCTTCCTGTTTTTTTTTTAAGATTAATACAGAAGGGACTTTCACATTCTTAAGCCTTTTTATCAGTAGTTAACACTTCTCAGTTTTGACACTAGAGATGTCAAAATATTTTCCAAAGGGAGCATGTAACCTTGTTCCCAAATAAGACATAGAAAGGACTTCCTGTACTGTCAAATATTGGCTTATGTAGTTCTTTACTGAGGGCTTTAATCGAGTAAATGCCCTTTAAGAGTTTTCTACTTGTATTTCAGAGGATCCTATGTAGTAAAGTATGTAGTCCTAACCTTAATCCTAAATTGGTGAGGAACTGCATTTTTTTTCCCCCCCTGAGCTTGTATCCATCTCTTGGTTTTGCTCTGTTGCCCAGAATGCTTCCTGGCATGTAGTGGGAGGCAGTGGTTACCTGAGTGATATGCTGCTTGCCAACCTGACATCTTTATTCCTTTGTCCAGCATCAACATTCTTTTATCAATATCAATGTAGGGGAGCTCCTGTTAGACCTCATACATGTCCTGCAGCTAGCATTAGTAAGCTGAAATGCACAACTGATTGACCAGACAACTGTAATAACCATTATAGTTATTACTTTTAATTTTTAGGTGCACATGAAGTATGTTTTCTTCCTGTGAAAGCGATTACGTCTTATATTCTAAAGGTTTATTAGCTTCATTATCAATAAGTATTAAATCTAAGTAAAATTAACATTGAATTCCTATAATTCCAGATGCTCTGCTTCTTCCAAAGGTACATGATGACAATTGCTATGATGCCTCATAATTTAAATGTCTGTAAATACAGCATGTACCTGACTCAAAGGAGGAGAAAGAAGAGCCCGATAGGTGCAGCTGTATGAGTGTCTGTAACACAGCTGCTTCAGCTGGCGGAGTGGTGCGCTCTTTGGGAGATGGCTTAAACTGAAGACCATATATGATATAGAACTCCCAAGGCGAAGAGCAGTCTTGTTATGCTAGCTCTTACAGTAGTCTCAGGGAAGGAATTTGTGGTTATGCTAATACTACATCCTTAGTAACATGAACTTGCTATTTATTTTGCGTGACCATCCATGGGACCAAATTACATTGGTGCCCATTTAATAGAGTGGGAGGTCAAAATAAAGGAAGAATCAGACAGGCAAAATACTGTTTTACTTGGACTCTCAAAAAGGGCTGCGTTTGTAGTTCCAGAAAATCTTGTTGCAGACTTATTGCAGCAACTCAAACATAGCTATTTGAGTAGCTATATCAAACAAGGAATAGCCTTACCAGACCCCCGTTACAATATACTAGAACACACAAATCTCTAATTGTTCTTATTAATACGTAGTCATGCTTATGAATCCAGAAGTGCATTGATATTTGTTCAGTGTCTAGTTCGGTAAACCTTTTTAGGTAAGAATGGTATGATAGCCATATAAACTTTCTATTGTAAACCCTTTGAGCTTGGAGTGAGCTTGGAGTCTTCTATATACAGGATGTAGTACGATGTAGTCTCCTGCTTAGTTGTTGTTGTTGCTTCTGTGTTGGAAACACAATTGTGTAATGAAACCTTGCTATAGCTAAGTAGTTAAGCATTTTAGGGTTTAATTTTCCATTAGATAAGCTAGTTCATGGTTACCTTCTAATAACTGTATATATTCTTAGTCTGAGCAATACTAAATAAATTACACACACAAAAGGAAAAAATATATATACAATTTGGTTTTTAGTCTGTTAAAACAGAATCCTAGGTTTTCTTCTGTAAATGTACCTCCGCTGGATACACTCAGTAATGTTCCTACTCCAAAGTTTTGTCCCGTATTTGGTAAAGCCTGACAGATGAGGAGAGCGGGGAAAGCTGGGAGGGGATTAGAGCTGCCTGTGCGAAGGAACTCTGAAGTCAGTTTAACTGGGTGGTGTGCTGTGATTGAAGCACACGGACCAAACATCACAAAACAACCCTAAGCTAGCTCGTCCTTGATTTAGGGGGAAAAAACGGCATTACGTGCTTGCAGTTCCCTTGTGTCTGTGCTCCCGGGGTCATATGTTAATATTTCATTGAAAAAGTTCAAGAAAATTCAGAGAATCCCAGTAAAGCTGAGATTGCAAATTGTCTATAAAACCAAGGTTATATAAGATCCCTATTCATTTTCATTATAGCGTTTGATGGTGAAGTTAACGCTGACTTTTTTTTTTTGGTGTTGCCGCAAAGGTATACTGTTGCTATCCCCAGCTGCCAGACTTCTGCAGATGTTTCTGCCAGTAGGCTCTGAGCATTAAGTACAGCTGCAGTCAATCTCAAGCTTGCAAATAGTTATTTTTCTAATTTTTGAATAAAGATTTTGCCCTTTTCTTAGCTTAAAGATTTGACAGTGAAACTTCTTGGAAAGGCGTTGTCTTTTTGAGAAAGGAAAACTGTTCGTGTATGCACTTGAGAAATGTCAGGTATCATTGTGTAAAGAAATAAATCGAATGTATTTCTGTGAGTCATACTTCAGGACTTTGATGTTTAAATGCTTGCTTCTACTACTGAAAGCAATATACTGTCTAATGGGAACCCGGATGGCCTAACTATTTAGACCAAGTGACTTCAAATGAAGATAGCTGGGGGAAGGATTGTGGTAGTTGTAGGGAGGCACAAGCTGACAAAGATTAGAATGGAGATCATCTTTTTGGTGACTGAGACCACAGAAGCAGCCTATTCTTTACTTGTGCCACAGCAAATAAGGCATTTAGGGGAAAGTGTAGGGGAGAAAGAAGGCAATATTTTAAGAAGCTAAAATGTGAAGAGCATCAAGGGGAAATCTGGAAACTGAGATCTGACCTACAGTATCTTGCGTATGAAATGTAAAATTTGCATCTTCTCTTTAGGCTATGTCTATTTTCTGTTTATTCACGAAGTTCAGTTTTATTTTGAGACTTACGTTTGCCAAGTATATTGTGGAGTGCTTAGTCAGCTCATAACTAGGAATAAATATGCATATAGTTAATTAACAAGGAACAATAATTTAGATTGATGTTCAGCTGTGAAAGCATGATGGCTTTTTGACAGGCGTGTTAGTCACACATTAGAAGCTGTATTTTAGTGAATTATTCACTGGAATGGGTGCTACAGCTTAGTGCTTAAGGCTTGGCCTTCAGTGCTGCAGTCTAAGAGTTACGTCGAGGCTTTGCAGGAGAAGAAAGTGGTCTATTCCTCCTGCACATCCCTCTTCCCAACACTGCCTTCTCTGTGCTTACAAGTGTTTTTGCAGCTGTGCTGAGAATCAGATTGGGGAACAGATCCAGGTTAAAGCAAATATGTTGTTGTCTGGTTAGTTTTAATCTAGATCTGTTCCCTGATCCAACTGACTGCATAACTGTGTGAATGTTTTGCCAACACAGGGCTAAGGTGAAGCACAGTGTGGAAGTAGGAATCGGTGGTTGATTATGGGACTGGGGAAGGCTGAAACTTTTTCAGAAGAAAAGCTGGCTAACTTTGTACTTGGATTTAAGTGAATAACGTTATTTTCAGCTGTCATTTCAGGCTTTGTAGCAGTGGACATCAGGTGATTTGAGATATTACACCTTCCTCTCATGTCTTAGCTGGCTGCTGCTTCGTTGTAGATCTTACAGAAGGAGTTGAGTATATGCATCTTAATAGAGTGTCCGGTTTTGTTTCTGCTTTTGGTTTGTTGTGTTGTTTGTTTTTTTTTAATTTAATGGAGCTATAGATAAGAAGATTTCACAGTTATTTTTGAGATTCATTTAATCAGTTTCTGAAGGAGGAGGAGGGCAGAAGCAGTAACATCTTGAATCTCAACTACCAGTTGGATAACAATCACCAAATTTACACCACAGTGATCTGGCTTGGGGGTAGGGCTTAATAAAATTAGGCGGCTTTGGTAGTTCAAAAGGAAACAAAAATGTATTTTTCAATCTGAATCATTTGACTCTGCATTGTCATCTCCTGTTAGCGCGCATGTGTGTGTACTTGAGTCTGGGCCTGGCTGAGTTTGTAAAATATGAGAAGGCTTTGGAAGCTCACAGTAGTTTTGTGTTGAGTTGCTCAAGCAAAGTACTATATTTGTTTGCTCTTAAATTGATTAAATTTAGGAAGAGGATTCAGCATTTTCTTTATCAATGTGCTATTAAAAGGTCATATTGCAGTATATGCGTCTTACTGGTTGTGTTTCTGGATGGAGTTTATCTAATAGCTTTTTACAGCTAGGGAACTTGAGTATTTACTCCAAGCATGTTTTTTTTTCTATTTTACAAAACAGACTACACTGTTCTGTGCAATAGTATTTCAGAGCATGTCTAAGTTCTTTTATTTTGAGGTTTTCTTAAATTAAGGCAATGAAGTACCTCTGTATTAAATTGCATGAATCTCAGAAGAGCTAGTTAATTGAATAACCTGTGAAAACAAGTACAGTCAACTGGTAGGCATAGACTAAATCAGCACCAGAGACAGTTTTGCATCCCAGCATGACAGGAGTAGACTCTCTCTTGTGGACTTGGGCCTACAACATCATTCCTTTGGGCTCAGTCAGCCACTCCATTTCTGTTTTCTTCCATGCTGGCTAAGTGAGCTCGAGGTCCCGTAGGCTGAAAACAGGCACAGGGCCATCACCTTAGGCAGTGTGGCTCTCTCACACAAGGGCAGGGTTGTGCTGGGCTGAGAGTGCACATAGGAACGAAAAGGACAAGTTTTAGCTACAGGGAAAACTGGATAAATGCATTTTCATCATATTAGTCGAACTTCATGACTTGAGATTTTTCTGGTGTGCTACAGTGAAAATGTAACATTTGTTTGACTTTTCTTAGACTTCATCAGCTAGCTTTATGTCATAGACTAGATGAGGAGAGAAAAACAGCGATGCCCTCCAGAGCTGCTCCTGTGTTCTTCTCCCCACATTGTAATTGCTGTGAGGAGCTCTGTGTTTCACAACTTTGCACGTTACAATCAAGATACTGACCAAGAGTTGCAAATAGTTGTGCATTGCAGGAGGCAAGAAGAAATAGTGCTGAGAAAGGAGCATCAGTTTCTTTTGACAGGGATACAACAGCTAGAAAACAGCACCTCGTTGCAGGAGGGGGCAAATAAATGAATTGTCTACTTAGTACATGAGAAATGCATTGTTTTGTCTCAGGGAGGTGTGTTTGGCTTGCAGGTGAGTATCCTGCGCAGAAGTGTGGCATCTCATTTCAAAGAAGCAAGTATTTGTAATCAGGTATTTGATACTTGATAACATTATGCTGCTTAGTGAATTGCATTTGGTCCGTGTATACTGAGTTGGTGTTGCCTGTTAAGTGTGCTTTCTGAAAATACTAAATCACTTTAATGTTACAGAATTTTGTATTTGCATTTTGTATATGGATTTTTAAACTATTTAATAACTTTGTATGAAGTCTGAGCATCTCAAACCAATATGCCTATTTTGCTATAAAAGACGTACGTTATTGGTGTCTGCATGTTCAACTTAACCAATTTCTATCCTTGCCTGCAGGTTAAGGTATTGCACAATCAACTTGTCCTGTTCCACAATGCCATTGCAGCATACTTCGCTGGGAATCAGAAGCAGCTTGAACAGACACTTAAACAGTTCCACATTAAATTGAAAACTCCTGGAGCAGATGCTCCATCCTGGCTTGAAGAACAGTAATCAGAGAAGAGGACCCAATGCTAACCTGAAATCTATAAATCTAATAAGAATTAAGGGTTGGGGTTGAAGGACTGTTGTAGTGATTCTTGCACAGACAGCTTTAATTTTTTTTTTTCCCTTTTATAACACTGTAAAACTGAATTTGGTGGGAAAATGGGTAATTTTATGGTAACCAAACACAATTTCTATCATTTCAAATATAGAGCACTCCTTTTGTATGTGAAGGTTGGTGGTTATTTCTGTAGCTGGGATGGGAAAGGGAGGGAGGGGAAAGAAAACTATATAGATTTGCACTGACAAATGACATTTGTGATTTCTGGTCATTTTGGTGGCTAGTCAAAATATTTCCAAATGGAGGTTTACGTGATTTGTACCAACATCTGGTATTTTATAGATGAATATAGAAAACATCTGTAATAATTTTCATATGACTTTTAAAAAGGAGAGAATTAAAAGAATATTTTGCAGATGAATAATATAAGGCCTGTAAGCAGTACATGCATATAAGGCAGCAGTAACTGACGGGTCATTGACTAGTGGAATTGCAGCAAATGCCTTTTTCAAAGACGTACCTTTCCATCGTAGGGTTAAAAACAAAACAAAGAAACACTAAAGCAAGAATCACTGTCAGTCTGAGGCTTCTAAGCACACATTTTTGCTTTGCACCAAGTGGTTTGCTGAGTGAAGCCAACCATACAATGTACTAATTTCATTTAAAATTTTACTTTACGGAAAAAAAACAACCGTACTAGCCTTAAATCACAGGTATGTGCCTTTTTATAAGATAATACTTTCAACCAGTGTATATAATCCAGAAACCCTTTCACATAACGGTTTGTCAATTCCCAGCATGGGAACGGAGACTGTGTAAATGCTGTTTGTTTGTACACTTAGAGCAAGTAAAAGCTTTAGTTAATCTTCATGGACAGATACAATTTGAGTGAGGAAATTGGGCCAGTATGATTTTTCTGTTTAATTGAAAAGCATACTTCAGTAAGGGAATAACGTGGAGGATACTTCTTTTTAATTTCTCCATCTATAGTGTAGTCCTTCTTTAAGTGTAAAATTCTGTCAGTTTTATCGTATGCATTTTAAATTCAGTATATTGGAGTCCTCATTTGCACCTGTTACATTGCTTTGTGTTCTATGAAGTAAAATTGAAATACTTCAGATATGTTATTTACAACTGTGTGGATTGTATGATTTATGTACTGTACGTTCAAATGCCTTTCAGCTGACATTCTTAAAGTTTTCAGTGCTTAACACAGCTGTAATGTAACTGTAAATCAAACTTTTTAATCATTCCTCATTAAATTCTTGGCCTGACAGAGCCTTCTTTATGTTTTTGTTCTGTCAGAATCTCTTGTAATAGTTCATTTACATTCCCCAGAATGTATATCCTATGTGAATTTTGTACTCGTATTAAAGGTGTTTGCAGTCGAACTTCCTTGACTTCTGATGGTTAAGAGTACAACCCAGTGCCTGCAGTGAAAGGTTAGCTCTGTATTTAAGTTACATCCCTACTCAAGAATTGCTGGTATATCAGTAGTAGGTTTTAACCGTGCTGTTCTTTTATTTCAGGATGGTTTAATAGCATGCAAGTTCACGTTGAATATGAACTCAGTGAAACAAATCCTTCAGTATTCTCAATTTAGAACTTCAAAAAGCTATCTTCATTCTAATTTATAACATACAGCGAAAGCCAGCAGCTTCATTTCACTGAATCTTGATGTGTGTAGGGTATGATGGTGCAAGTAAGAAGACCAGTGCATGATTGTGCAGATGGCAGCATCATAGCAGCAGTAAAGAATGTAAAATTATTACAATTGAAATATAAATCCTCAGAACAGTTTAAGAAAGGAAGATGCATCAGGAACATGCACTTCTGGTTTTTGTACAAGATTCATGCTCCTCTTACTGAATGTTGTGTCTGTGCAGAAGGAACTGATTGGTTAGAAACAGTAAAAGTGAACATGAATCTGAAATTCCCTTATGCAGGAAGGACCCATGTGGCATTGTGTAATTCTCAAGCATTTACAATGACTTAAAACTGCTGGAGTCTCTTCACCTATAAGAAAAGTTTGGAAAATAGAGGTTACTCATTAAAATCTGTGTAGTATTTAATACCAGAGATAAGGAAGAATGACTTTCCGTTTGCTCACCAAAGTGATTTTTAATTGATGGCCTCAGAGAGGAGGATTTTGTGTTCAGCTGGTTGATGTCAGTGACTTTCTTTTGTAGAACGTGAATGGCAGGGCAAAGAAAATGCACATCAGTGTGCTCATGAAATAATTCAAATTCATGCCTGATATCCAAAGCTAACTTTAAATCTATCCAATTTCAGAAATTTTTGCTTCTGGAGGTCATATGAGGGAGACTCTTCTGAAGTCAAGATGGAAGTAATGGTTGTCTGTTTTCTAGTAATTGAAATTTTTAAAAAATCAATTTTCTGATGCAGGCATTCATCTAGATGGATAGTTGCTTCAGAGTTTTGGAGGTTGGTTTTGGGTTTGGTCTTTTTTTTTTCCTCTTTTTTGGCAGTCATACCCCATCTGCTAGGATTTTGTCTGTATGAAATTTCATCTCTGTTAGAAGTGTTCTGTGAGGTTTCTCATGAAGAAGGGATTACTGTACTTAATAGCCATTCAGTTATGTGGTTGTAGCTGACCCACCTGCCACAAGGACCCAGAGAGCTGTTTGTCTCAATGACCATGCAACAAGTTTTCTTCACTCCTGGCTCATTTGAAACTTGTAGCTCCATGATTTTGTATGAATTCTACAAACTGCTCTTCCACTCTCGTGTAAGTAAAATGTTGTTTGGCGTACTTCATGCTTTGTCAAGCCCTTATACCGTATAGCCAGAGGTCTTTATAGTTACATTTAAAGAGAAGTCCATGCAAGTAGAGTACAGTAACACACTAGTATCATTAAAGCAAGCTTGATTTCAATCTTTTTTTTTGAAACGGGTTCTTCCAACAACCTTATCTCTGCTTTGTCTCTGCTTCAAAAAATGATCAAAGTAATATAAAAGAAAAGCTAAACATTCCCCCCAACTTCTCAGTTTTGAACTGAACTGGAGGCATGATCAGTATGTCTTCTGTTTATCTGCTTGTTCCTTATTGTGGTGTTAGAACAAGAATAAGGAATCATAATTATTCAGCATTCCATATCTGCAATTATCTTTAGAGTTTTGTCTGGTTATCTTTTCCATGCTGCATGCTTGATGAGGAGGTTGTACTAGTCACTGATTTTTTTCATTAGTTGTTAATCTCACATTTTGCAATCACCTCTACTCCAAATTTATCCAGCTACTAGGAGCTGAGTTTTGTGAAGCTTATTTCTTTTTTAAAGAGATGCACTGAGTGACTTGCTTGTTTTACTTTTCTGTTCATCTTGTTACTTGTCATTGTTTGTGGATTTTTGACGTCTTTGGTTTCTTTGAGGCTATTTTGGTGTTCGGTGCATAGAAAGCACACTTCTGTGTCTTAAACCAGCAGTCTTGTTCCCCTCGCTGCGCCCTACTTTCAGTAAGGCCCTTTCTCTTAATTTCCATCAGTCTTCTATGGGAACAAGGCAGCCAGGTACAGGGCATATATTCACACATTTCCATTGTTATGGTGGTAGTTTAAAGTGAATTAAGAAAGCACTTTATCCTTTAGCTTAAGAGGGGCAAGTAGGATGGCTTGTGACTCCCTGGGAGAAGAATGTCACAAATTGATAGAGAAGCAGTGGAAATAAAACGTGGTGTGTTGCTGTTTCATTGGTATTCCAGTATGGAAATCCAGAGAAATATTGCAAAGCAATGGCCTTGGACGTAACAGCTCAGTCTATGGCTTGCAAATATTTGGTTTCCTATGACTGAGAGTGCTGGCACAAAAGCATTACTTATTATGCTTGAGGTGCCTTTCCAAGGGGAAAAAAAAAATGTGAGGAGTTAAGAACAGGAACAATTCTGTGCTGTCCACTGTTGGTAGTATATTTCCATTATATACTTACGCCATACGTTGCACAGCCAGTTGTCAACGTGTATGGTCAACTTATTAATAGCTGTAGGTGAAATGACTTGACTTCCTGAGTAAATGTGTTCTGCATCTCTTTGAGAACCCATTTTAAAGATAGCTCTTGGAGGAATGAAAATACTTGATCTTCCAGGAGAAGCAGAAAAAGAGATTTGAAAGTATCTTTCCAGATTCCCCTTGCATCATTGGGTGGTAGGACTTAGATGGGTACCAGAGTGGCTGTGGTAACATTTCTTAATTAAATGCAGAGATCTGATACAGAACGGAATGAACCTGGAACAAATGTTTAGTTTGGGTTTGCCCTGTTATTACTGCTCATGCCAGCGTAAAGGCATTGGCTCAGTCAGGAACAGTTCAGCTATCAGCAGTGTGCTCCTCGTTAATGGTACTCCACAAATGGCATGTCCCACTGTGCTAATTAAAATAATAATTATTCACCTTACCAACTTTTAAAGAATACTGAAGGCTGTAAATTCAAGCACTTTGGAGTTAAATAAGGTTAAAAACTAGTGTTGCCTGTTCAGACTGTTTGCCTTTCTTACATAGGTGTATGCATCACGCTGGTTTTGTGTGATAGTGGTAATTAATTGCAGGGCTTTGTTTCGAGAGGCTAACTTATCATAGTCATTAATTTTGAAACCAAGCAGAACTCGGTTTTAAGGTGTTGGAAGTGTGGCAATTAGCTTTCTCTCCCGCCTTTGTCGAAGCACCGCAGAATTGAGGGCTTGCAGTGAAAGTAACTGCACTGCTTGTTTAGGTGGTATAAGCTCTATTCTCACAATTAGATCACTTTAATCGTTAAATTCATCTTCAACCTGGAGCATTAGAAGCTCTTCATACCCTATAGAAGCACAGAGATTACAAAAGACCTTTTTCGCCCCTCTAATTAAAAAAGTGATGCATTACAAAAGTCATCTTGGAAACTGTCTTGAGCGTTCCATTTAACTGGAAATCTCAAACCACTAACATGGGGATTTGTTTTCGGAGCGTGCCAGCCCATCTAAGTGCTATCTGCTCTGGGGAGGTGCGTTGGGTGCGATTATAGGTGGGGCCCCTTGGCCTACCTGTTATTAAAGTTGCTTAACGCTTCCTGCTGCAAAGACCTGTTTTCAGCTGCTCCTGACTCTGAGTTTTGGCCATGTGGGCAAAACCTTCATATGCTGAGTGTCTACTTCTTTAGGGTTCATTTGCTAACGTTGTGTTTTAGAAATGCTCTGGGAAAAATCCCACAGGATGAGGAAGAGTTAGCAATTTAATTTTGTATCCAGACAGGCTCCCAGGTCCTCTGCTGCCATGTTCACATTTTATTTTTTTTTTAATGAGACGTTGTGCAAGTCCCCTGCTTCAAGGGCCAGGTTCTCAGATTGACGTTCCTTAAATTTTTATTTTCTTCTAAATCCCTTTACACTGAAGTGAATGGAGCAGGCCTGGACCAGTCAGTTGGAGCTTATGGGTTCGACTGGGTTTTGTGCGTGAAAGCGGCAAGGGGCCGGCAGCGGGGAGGGCAGCCCTCGCGTGCTCCTGCTGTCCTTGTCCCCAGCCCCGCGTGCGGTAGGACACCATAGCGGGGCTGGATGTGCCTGTGTTCCTTCCCAGCGCTCCGGACCCGGCGCTCCTCTCCCGCCTCCCCTCAGCGCGGAGGGCGCAGGGCTCTGCTGTCACCTGCCGCGGCCCCGCCCGCGCCGCGCCTGCGCGCGGCCCCGCCCGCCGCCCTCAGCCCCACTCCGGCGGATGCGGCGTGATGGGAGGAGGCGGCGGCGGTCTGGCTGCGCGCNGCCGCTCCCCCCTCCGGCACCTCGGCACCAGGTAAGGGCGTCCCCGCGCACCGGAGCGATCCTCGGTGAAGTTCCCCGGGTGGTCACGGCCTCCCCCCCTCTGCGGGACGGGGCGAAGGGAGAGGCTGGGAGCGGGGTTATGTTCCCAATAACGATGATCAATAACGCGTGTTAGCTGGAGCCACACCCCCGGCGGATCCCTGAGGCGGGGGCCCCTGCCCACCCGGGGTTGTGCGGTGACATGTCACGGGGCTGAGCCCCGGGCACCCGCCCGCGGCCCCGGGTTCTGCGGCCCAAGGGGCGCCGCCGGCGCGAGGCGCCCCCTCGCTCCACCTGTCCGTCCCCACCTGTCCGTGCCGGGCTGCGGCGTGCCCGGCCGCCTTCCCCGCGGGAAGCAGACCGCTCCAGCGCTGCCTTCTGGCCTGGGGAGAAAGCCGTTCCCGCACCGCGGCTCTGAAATGCGTTTCCGAGTTAGATTAGGTTGCCTAAAACACAAAGAAATGCTGTACTGCTTTTATGCCCAGTACGCGCACAACCGAAGCGTGCTGCCAAGGCAGCAGGGCTCTCAATTCTCGATTGCTTTGGGTAACGAGCGTGCAGTAATGAGGAGTAATTGAGACATCCGAAAGGTTTGGTCTGAGGTGCCTGTCTTTTTCTTCCCTTTAATCCTCTGAAAAGCGTGTAGGGGTTCCTCAGGGGGCAGCTTTGGTTCCACAGCTTTGGGTGCTGTGCTGCATGTTGGGCTGACCCAGCTGGCAGCCGGGGCACCCTCACGCCGCTCCTCTGTGGGTGGCAGAAGGGACTGCGACCTGTGCCTGGCACCTGGGGACCGCCACCTCTCACGCGGTGACCTCTGTGCTGCTCTGTCCCCAGGCACAGCCGAGCACCCGCTCGCTCCCAGCCGCCTGCCCCGTGCTGCTGCCTCCTGCTCGGGGCTCTGCCTGGCAGTTGCCTCATCTCACACAGCACTTGGTAGCTTGCAAACAGCTTGCCTGTTCTATCTGCCCTTACATCTAGGTCGGGATGTTTTCCTACCCTTGCCTGCTCCACTCCTTTCGCTAGGAGTGTCCCTCGTTAACTCTGAAGCGCTCAGGTCTGAGCTCAGCCCCTTTCCATGGGGCTGTCTGTGCCTGAGCACTGGGACTCGGGTGATTCATCGCCCACAGCCTTGCTCCGCTGGGCTGCGATCCCATCCTCCTGAAGGTTTGGTGGAAGTTTCCAAATACGGTTCTCACACGTTGCCCAGGGGCGTGGTAGGTCGGCCTGTCTCTCTTTTTCTTTTTTTTTTTTTTTCTTTTCCATGTGTGGGAACCTGAGTTAGAAATTGCCAACTGTTGAATGCTGCTTTGTGCTGGTGGAGGACTGGCTGATACATATTTCATTCTCAGGGAGGAAAAGATTTGTTCTAAGCGGAGTATTTCTTTAAATTAATGCAACGGTTAATTGCTCTGAGTGGTTAATTTCTCTCTGCCACCTTGCACCTGCATTTTCATGCCTCTGTGCATCCCTGATTATGAGCTTGGGAGGAGAGGAACAAACGCAGAGCTCTGTAATAGCAGCTGGATATTAACACTAATTTGAATTTGAAACCCTCTATCCTGGTCTACTTTCTTTGTAGCTCTTTCCCTTCTTCCCCTGCCATTAAAATGCTTTCCATCGTTCCTATGGTTGGAACCTTATGCAGGCTTCCATATTAGGCTGGAGAAGATTAGAAAATCTGAGGCAAGAAAGAAGGAGGAGGAGTTCCTTTCTATCTGCGCGAGTTATTGAGGAGGAGAGGTGGAGCGGATCGCTTTGTGTCCATTTCCATGGACTTCAGAGAAGCTGTGCGTAGCCGAGTCCTTGCAGATGAAGAGGGAATTTGCCCCGAGGCTTGTTTCTGTGCTTGGGTCTGTTTGTTCATGAACACTCCAATGATGGATCTCTGGCAAAAATAGCAAAGGTTTTTCATCACCATGATACAATGTCAAATTGATCGGGATGGCTGTTAGCTCCATGTGAACCCTGCTGAGCAGCCGTGCGGCTGACGCAGGGCCAGGCTTCTCATTCCGTGTTGTTCCTCTGCCAGCGCATTACTTTAGCTTTTTCTGCAGAGTTTTCCTGCGACTGACTTTTGCTCAGTGACTTTCCTTATTCAGTTCTGTCTAAATTTCAATTGTGTGATGTCTTTCTTCTTGATTTATTTTCGTTTTGGTAAATTCCCCAGATGTTTTTGCGATAACTTGCATGTTTTCATAAATCCATGGAATTCTTCGTTAGTCTGCATTTGAAATATGTCTCAATATATATGAGGAAAGTAAAGCTAACAGTTGTGGCTTCTCAAAATGGTTCTTTTTACAGAAGCCATACTTGAAGTCAGTGGCAGTATCTCCTTTTAGCAGGTGGCAGTGTACGAAACACCGCTCAGAACGATTGTGGTTCCTGTTGAACTTCCTCCTGAGCCTACAGGTTTCCATTGCTCGGCTATGGAAAGCTGTGCCTGTGTGTGGTGCTTGGGGTGCAGAGGTGGCTGTGCTTGTCGGTTCCCCTGTCCTTTCTCTGCTTGCTGAACTCTGTGGTAACCTGGTACTGAAGGAAATTGCAAGGGACAGCTTAATCAAGCTGCAATCTGTCTCCTCTTAGCCCGGCCTGACGAGCAGCAGTGGAAGGTGAGTGCTGTGGTGCCCAGCGAGCACAGAGCGCTTAGGGACTGTCTGCTGTGTTTCCCCTGTTGACAGCCGTGTCCTGTGAAGGCAGGAAGGCAGAGCAGCAGCTTGGCTGTCACACTGTCACACACAGCCTTCTGTATCGTCAGGCAGCTTGGGTTTACACCCCGAGTTGGGAGGATTTGAGCAGGTCTATTCCATCTGGTTAATCTGCTGCCACAGTCAGTGCTTAGATTGTCTGACTGTGCGTGTAACCACCTTTAGAAAACCCAGAATTAGGAGATTTGCCTCAGCAATGTGGGATATAGACATTGACTTACAGCATTGCACTGAGCTGAGAGTAGCAGGTGGGTTCAGAATCTGCTCTGGGTGGTTTAAGAAGCATCTGTGTTCTTAGACACCTTCTCGAGGCGTGGGTCCCCGCGAATACCTGAGATGTTGCTGCGCGTGGATTTGATACGATTGCCCTGGGAAAGGTGTTTGATTCACTAAACTTTCCTTCTGGGTTGAAAGCTTGATGGCTGTCGTGCCCCAGCTCCTGTGTGTTTTTGGCACAGTGGGCAGTACCCAGTCTCTGACCCAGCTCCCTGTCCGTTGCTGCAGGTTGTGAAGATGGCTGGGTCCCGTCCCGCGCTGCGACGGCCGCAGAGCAGCGCGTGAGGGAGCGCCAGGCAGCCCGCCCCCGCCCCGCCCATGCACCAGGCAGCCCCGCGCAGGTAGCGCTCGCTCTCCTCCCCGGAGGGGCCAAACATGCATGTTATGAATTGTCTCTCCTTGGCCAATGATAAGGAAAATGGGGCGCTCTCGGTTGCAGCGGGATTGATGAGCGAGGATACGACGGCAGCCTCCCCGCCGCCATGCCCCCCGGCAGGGGCACCCCCTGCTCCGCCGCTGCCCCCCACAGTGCCGCCCCCGCCGCCGCTCCCACCGCCGCTGCCGGGGCCCAGCCTGGCGCTGCCCCCGCAGCTGACCAACGGGCACGACGGCCACAGCAGGAAGAAGCGGATGCGGAGCTTTTTCTGGAAAACCATCCCTGAAGAGCAGGTCCGTGGCAAAACCAATATCTGGACGATCGCTGCGAGGCCGCAGTATCAGATCGACACAAAGACGATTGAGGAGCTCTTTGGGCAGCAGGAGGAGACCAAGCCACCGGACTCCAGGAGTCGGTCGTTAAAGTCTTCATTTAAAGAGACTAAAGAGGAGGTAAGGACAGATATAAAATCCCTTTTATTCAATGCTGCATGTAACACACAGTTAGTGTGAATTCTGACGGGCCGTTGTTCACCCCTTTCTCTGTCACGGTTTGTTCTTACCACGAGTGTGCCGTGATTTGAAGAGGAGGGGAACACAGGGAGGATGAACGCTTTGTTTCTGGTGGCACAGATCTGTTTTTCAGAGTGCTAACGGTGTTTTATTACTCTGACTGAGTAAGAGCTGTGGTCTAGTCCCCCGTTAAAGTAAGTGAAGGGAGTGGGAGGCATCTGTGTTTGCTTCTGTCGGAGAGCTGTTGAGCTTTCGGTGTGATATATGTGTATTGCCGTCTTCAGCCCTCCCAGTATGGCTGTTGCACAACCAAAACACAAACGTACTAGGCAGGGGGGAAGAGAGTCCTATGGCAAGGTTAATGCCGTTTGTACTGTGTGTGTCCTAGAGACATCAAGAGGGGAAGTACCGGAATGGCAAGTGGGAAATAAAACGTAATGCGTTGGCTAAGGGAATTTGCTATCTAATTGAGATAATTTTAAAGTTTCAACTTCCATTAACATAGCCTTCCTGATAGTGAACGCTTTCTTGCATGTACCATACGTTTTCAGGACACGGAAATAACCTGCTTGACTTTCCAGCGCAATCGGAAGGCTGCTGCTGGTTTCTGTTCTGATGGGGAGAGGTATGCTCCAAACGCTTGCAGGCTCCAACGCTCCCCAGAGAGCTGAGAAGTGACCTTTCTAGTTCGTGAATCTCGACTTACGGACAGCCTGTCTGTGAAGCCTGAGCTGAATTGTCTCAAGTGATCTCTCTGTGAAGTAATTGGGGGGTAGAAATGCAGATTTAATCACAGGTGTGTGTCTGTATGCATGCTTGCTTGTAAACAAAGTGCAGAGGGCACAGGGTTGAGAGATGACTATACATCAGCTGTTAGCAAGAAAATAGGGACTTAGAGCTGATGGTATCTTGCAGCATTAGGAAAATGTCAAAATAATCAATAAGGACAAGGTGAGAAACTGATGTACAGATGCTGTTCCTGTTGTGCATGGACTATAATGGGAGGTTGAACCGGGCATGTGTGCTGCAGCCTGTGGAACCTCGACATCGGGAAGAGGTAATTGCAGCCATCACCAGAGGCAGTCATTAGCCCCTGCGCTGTGCTCAGGCCATGTTCATCTTTGAATCAGGCTGTGGTGAGTGGACTTCCTGTGCTGCAGGTGGGAGTGCACATCCATCCTCACATGCTTGCTGAGAAGCACCTCCCTCCCTCCAGGACTGATGTGTGCTGGAGATCTGGATATATAAAAGGCGATGGTAGTTTCATTAACCAAACATGGCCCCTAGCATATGGTGGTTGGGGCAGAGGAAGCCCCAGTGTGCTCCATAACTCATGTACAGCTTGAAACTTGGAGCGTCCCGGGGAGGTTGGGAACAGCGTTAGAGGAGAAAATCACAGGTCTGCAGAGCAAGCGTTTTCCAAGGTGCGGTCTGGTGGAAACAAGCCCTTGCCTTGTTACGAGTTGATGTTCTTCTGCACCCACTCGGAGCTGAGGCGTCGCTCCGAGGTGTCGATGTGGCTGGATGCCCCGACACAGGGCTCCCGCGGCACATGGCAGGTGGCAGCAGCAGTGCTCGCCTCTCTGCCGCGGTTGGGCTGTTTGGGTGACAGCACACTCAGCACCCTTGTCAAGCGTGCCACAGCAGCGTGTCCGACAGCAGTGAGCAATTCCTCGGGTGCTAATGGGCTTTGCGGTGCTGGCAGCTTAGTAAGGAGGGAAGGAGATAATCCTGAGGAGCTGTGTGTCACCGTGAGTGTGGAAGCAGGGCTGCACAACAGCTCGCGTGCTGAGCGTTGCTGTGCTGCCATTCAGCACAGTCGCGGAGATCAGAGCCGAGGCGGTGTTGGGGATTTCTGTCATCAGCTGCTGCTCGCTGCGGTGCTGTGATGGGGGCCCTCAGCTCACCGAGGAGCTGGGGAGGGGCGGAGGTGCACATGGTGCCTGGGCAGGCAGAGCATGAGAGTGGGGCTGAGGAGGCCGCGGCTGTGCTTCTGGCCCTGTCGCTGGCCTGGCAGGGGAGGGGGCCTTGAGTTTCAGTACCTCTAGTCCTTCTGTGTAAGTTGATTTTAGGAAGGGCCTTATGGGCTAGCAATGAGAAATGTTCTTCAGAGTTTGGATAGTGGGATTGGTCTAGTTGCCATAGTATGTCAGCAGCAAATACTCGTGTGCCTCCATTCGAGAATCGCTTAGCTCCAAACCTAAAGAAAACAGCATCTACCCAACGGGGGATGTACCTGTGCGTGGGCAGAGACTTTGCTCCCTTGGCTCCTCGCTCCCTGTCCATGTACAGTGGTGTTGCATCAGTGGGAGCAGGGAAGGTCAACTGCAGCCAGTGCCGAGGGCCTCCCCGAGGATGGAGGGGATATGGTCCTTGTGCCTTCTGCTGAGCAGTCGTGAAACCACGAGCAGTGCTGGGAAAAGCCCTCTCTTGTTGGGACTTACAGAACTGCATGCCCTTTTAATTCCTCACTCCCCAGTGCTTCACACAGGCACTGGAGATGCCCAGCTCAGGTTTCTGAATCCCAATTCTGGAGGCTCAATACTAAACATTATTATTATAACAGCAGCCTCTTCTGAGATTTGAGGCTAACTCCTACAACAAATGCTTTCCTTTCCATAAACAAGCCTTCCCCAAACCCTTAGGAGATTAATTAACATGTTTCCCTAACTAAGAGCTTAATTTGCCCCTATGGTTTCCCATAATTTGAGTCTCTGAAAAACAGGGGGTGTAGAGTTGGGTTTGCACACCGACTGCCAATTACTTTCCCCATCCTTCGGAGCAGCACGGCACGCGCTCGCCTGGGCTGCGGCTGGCAGTGGAGCCCACAGCGGGGCTGGTGGCAGCCAGGGATCCTTGCGCTCTGCCTTGCACCTCCGCTCTGGTCCTCTTGCATCCCCATCCATGTGCTGGCTTCTGCTGTCGCTAGGCCCTCTGTGAACAGGTTTAAGTCTGCAGCTTGGCACCATGCTGTTGGGGATTTTTGTTTGTTTTTTCTACTGGAGCAGTTTTCTGCTATTTCAGTGAGTTTTGATGGCTTGCAGAAGGGTCTGCTGGATTGCAGCCTGTGCAAGGGGCTTGAGAAGGAAGACAGAAGGGACGAGCAGGTTATGTCCCTTCTCCCCTTCCTGGCCGTGCCCTTTGTCTCTTTTGCCTGTGTTGGCTCTGATGCTCATTCCACCTTTCTAAGAACTGATTCAGCCCATTAATCGAGCAGAGAACAGACACAGTGAAAAAGCAGTGATAAGCACCCATGCCAGCCTGAGGGAAAGAGCAGGTGAGGAGTGTGGCACGAGGACCAAGTGGAGGGGCACATCCCTGCTGGGATGCAGAAAGCTGCTGGATTCTCTCAGCCACTCCAGGCAGTGCGTGTGACTTGGAGAACAGAGCCCAGAGTAATAAGTTCAGCCATGATGTTCAGTGTGTTGTGAGGTGAGCTGGAAATTGAAGTAGGATGTTGTCTGCATTCTTCCTGATTTCCAGCACTGAGCCGGTGCCACCAGCCTGTTCCATGCTTACTGAAGTTTGTAAACTATGTCCCACTGTGCAAAAACCCATTGCTCTTATCCAGGGAACCCATATAAAGTTGTGCTTTCATTTATCTGTCGTAAACTCACTATGTCATGTCGTGTTCCTCATTGACAATTTTGTGGCAAGACACTCCTGTTGCAATTGTACGGTTGCTACAAATCCAGGATTGAAATGAGGCTCCCAGAACACTCCTCTGAGTCTTCCCTGTTGTCTGAAGCTTTGTGTCAGACTTCAGGAGCAGATTTCCTCTTACCATCATCACAACTTTATCATAGTACCCAAGCTAACTTCCCCCTTCATCTGCATCTAAACCAGGGGCTATTTCAGTAGTGCATTAACATTGGTCAGGTGATGCTGTTATCACCCAGCTTGAAAACTGGTGATGAGTAGTGGACTCATGAGTGAGTCAGCTGTCCTCGCTTCAAGGACTGAGCTGTGTATGGGAGAGAGGAGTGACACTTGCATTTGCTGACAGGTATGTTTGGCAAAGTGCAGGTGTTGGGGCGGCACAAGGTAGCGCAGCGGGTTGTAGTATTTCCTGAGTGAGGTAAACAGGTAATCGTTTGCTCTGGCAGGAGAGTTGGAGATGAGAATGAAGAAAGCTCTTCTGAAATTACCTAACGTGCATCATAAGGAAGCGTATGAGATTTTCTTTGGTATAGAGGATCCCAGTGAGACTAGGAGAGTTTGTTCTCAGTACTTTGCCATAGTCCAGCGTAACTTCAGCATCTCTTGCTGACAAACAGAGATTGGGAACATGCTGTGCTGGCACCAGTCCTGAAGGTGTGTGTGAACAGAGGATAGGAGCAGACTTGCTAAGAAGCTGGAGTAATGTTTTAAGGGTAAAACACAAATATCTGGGAGGAAATCATCTGCAGACAGCTTTCTGCAAGGATAGAATGAGAGCTTGGTGGGGAAGCTTCTAAATCTGATATGCAACATGGTACTACTGACTGTGAGGTGGAAGGTACTGTGCACAGAGTAGGGACATGTATTTGTGGTGTCTCTGCTGCGTTCCCCTTTTCCTGTCCTCACACTCCCATCTGGATACTTCTTGAAGGTGGTGAAGTGATGACTGCTTTTCCAAACACTTTTGATAATATTAAAGTGGAATGACCAGAAACCGAGCCATAAGCATTTTGGTTGTGTGCTTAAACAAGAAAGTATGTACAATTAGAGTACAGTCATACACAGAGCAAGAAGTGTCAAAAGTCCTTGTATTTACAGGAAAAGCAGTTATGACGTGTTGTGCTGATAAGGCAAGTGCAGTTGTATATGTTAACATCTGTTCTTTATCTTCAAGGGAAGGCATGAAAATTTCTCTAGTTTTATTTGAGGTTGCACTGTACTCCTGAGTTACGCCATGGAAACCAGAAGTTTTCCCAGCTAATGGTTAAGTGCAATGGTTAGTGATCACAAATAGTACGTACCGAAGATTAACTCTGAAGATGCTTAAAAAACACAAAACAAGCCAAAAGCTAAAGTCATGGTGGCAGAATCTGCAGGCTTAAACTAGCACAGGGAAATCAGAGAATTTCCAGTGACCAGAGCAATTAGAGATGGGAGCTGCAGAGGTCAGTGAGAGGTCTCTGCATTTGAAAAAAGATTAGATACTGCAAGGGAAGAGATAGCTGAACCTGCCCTGTGTAAGGGGCTTTCCCTTAATGATCTGTTGGGGCCTCTCAGCTTCCGAGATAAGAAGAGAATAAACCACAATCTGTCCTCTTATCTTTGCAAATGCTAAAATTGAAGGGTTTCAGGCTAGCAATCATCTAATTGAAACCAATGCTCTCATATTCCCTGTGTTTTCTGGTCTTTACCAGCGTCAGGAGAGAGAAAATTCCAAAATTTTGGAAAGCTTTTGGATTAGGTTCACTTAATTTCAGCAGATGAGGACGCTGTCTCCTAGATGCATGCAGTAGTATGGTGGGGATAGCACACAAATCATACCCGTGTTTTGACTGTCCCCAGCGGACTGCAGGCCAGTTCAGTTTCTTGGCGTTGCCAGCTTTTCATTTATATGTGTATTTCTAACCCTTACACTGTCACGGAGGTCAAAACACCTTTCTGCTTGTCAAAACCTCAAACATCATGTGAGTCCAACAACAGTCTTGAACCTCTTTGTGTACCGAGATGATTTATTGTAGCATACGGGTGGCACTGTTAACACAAAGCAATTCTCTTGTCCTTGTAAACCTCATGGCTTTTGTAGCTGTTGCCACCAAAATAGCTGTGGTAAAATTTTAACCTGAAGGACATGATTCTCTGAAACAGTAGCTAACATCTCAGGTTCTTAGTTACATGCCATTAGAACAAGAAAAAGCCTTTTTCTCTGGTTAATCTCCAGAGATGTACACTTAAGATGATAAAGAAGATCAACTTTAAAATACAATGTAGGGAGAGGATATTATTTTATTATGGGTTTCTGGTTTCATTTTGGATAAAGCAAACAGATTTGAACATCATCTGTCTTAATGATTGACTCAAGATTGACTGATTCATCTTTGTTTGATCAGCATGGCCATTAGTTTATGTGAATGAAATCAGTGGTGCCTGTTCACCTCTGCCAATAGAAAGTCCATCCTCATATTTGTTGCATAACCTCTGAAATACAAGGGTTTTGAAGTGTGCTGCTAACCAACTGTGGGGACTTCAAATTCAGTACAACATATTACTTGATAAGCAATGTTTCATAGATACAGCATTGTGAAATAAGCAAGAGGAATACTTTTCCTTGGTAATGAAATAGAATTGGATTCCTTCTATAAATGTTTCTGTGTTTTTGCACTTCACTTGATAAAAGCTATTGTGGGTGGGCAGTGTATTTCCCCGGTAAAAACTAGTTCTGTAACACAATGTCATCTTTGATTAGAAATCACTCTGTATTCATTTTGCTTATGATGTGATGGTAACTGCGTACAATTATCTGTTGCAATTTGAGGAATGACATCTGCATCACATGCTCTTCTCTTAGGTATTAGTAGATTAATCTCTTGCTTTTTCTCTCTCTCAGGTTTCCATTTTGGATGCAAAACGAAGTATGAACATTGGGATATTTCTCAAACAATTCAAAAAGTAAGATTTGATTTTTCCATGCCACTTGTGCAAACTGCAGATGTTGTGTGGAATTCTCTAGAGTTGTCATCAAATGTATGGTACAAACTTACAGGGTTTGCAGTTCTATATGAGTTGTCATGAGTAACTACATTTTGTAATTTGTTTGCAAATATTTTGAGCTTTGAGTACTGTTACGATTTAGCACCAAACATTCAGATTTTGCTGCTATTAACCAGTTAAAGTGAGTTACAGGTGCAGTTAAATGAAGCCCTTGTATCTCATGAAGATTGCATAAAAGCTTCTTCTCATTGGCTTTTCTTCATTATAAAGAATTAATAGAAAGGGATTGTCCCGGTTTGGGCTGAGACAGCGTTAATAGAGAGGTGAGGGGTTTTTTGTTTTTGTTTTTTTAAAAAGTGAGCTGTGTCAATACTATCTTTATTCACCATTGTTATCCTTTAGTAAAGGCATCACTGAAAGTGGTGTTGAAATAATGCTGCTGTGAACATGATTACTGATAACCTCATTATGATCTCCTTGAGTAGCACAGGCATGCTTTTTCTTTTTCAATTTATGTAACTACTCACCCTACAAGTGTTAGAAATGTGAATGCTGAATTGTTTTTTCAAGGTCTGCTGAATCCATCATTGAAGATATTTATCATGGAAGAAGTGAGCCCTATGCTTCTGAATTGCTGAATGAATTTCTTAAATTATTACCAGAAGCAGAGGAGGTAAATTATGGTTTTACATGGAGCTTATTTTCTTTGCAGAGTTCTACTGCCTGGGATTCCAACATGAAGGGTTTTGTTTTGTTTTAATCTAAAGCCATCTTGAGGTCAGGGAAACCACCAAGTGCGAAGGTTTCATCTTCATGTTACACTTGGTACTGAGGTTGCAGCATAGTCGCTCCCTCGTTGTTCCCTTGTTGTTCTACGGTTCAAAGCGCTGCTCCCCCTCGTGCCACCTGTTCTCTATCACCTCCACATCAAGTAACTTCACCTACTTTTTAGTTGCTTCTTAAGTACTGCTATGTGATATTTTTATTTCTCTGATGTCCTTGTGGGCTTGCATCCCATAAACATTTTACGAAGAATTGGAACCCTTCTGTGTGCAGTGTAGATAACTCTGCACTGTGAGTCAGAAAACTCAGAATCAAAGTATATCCTAATGCACACAAATTAAGTTTCACTTCTTTGACATCTGCCTTATGGTTCCCTGTTGCAGTGCCTGCTAGCTGAGTATTGGCTGCCCTCTGGTATTCTCCCTTCTGGTTTGGTGCATCTGGGGTCTCTTGGCTCCGTGGCCTGGGTCGTTGGGCTCCAACAAGTGCGGAAAGGCTGCTCCTCTGTGCAGCACCCGTAGAACTTGCTAACATCGCTTAGTGCTCCAAAGGAGACCTGACAGAAGCACCAGCAGCACCTTCTGCTCTGTCCCTGGGGCCATGATACCACACGCATACAAGTGCTGCTTTCTCCCCTCCTGGTCCCACCCTTCAAGCCCATTCAGATGATTAAGGAGGTGAAGCCCTGCTTAATGATGCACGGTTCCTTGTCTGCTTGTGTATTTGCACTGACCCATTAGTATGTACTTGAGAGAAATGTATACCACAAACTTGACAAAATTAACATTAGAATTGCTTGAGGGCTTCGCATCAAAGCAATGACTGAAACCCGGGAAATTGCTAGTTAACATCCATGTGCAGATCAGCCTCAACACACACACTTTACCACTTCAAGGTCATACTGTCCAAGCACTCTGTTTCCTCTGTGCAGCAGCAAATCTCAGATCCCGTCTGACACGTGTAACCCTAAACTGAACTGTTTTTGCAAGGAATCTCATAAGAAAAAGTGTTATGTTGTTTAGTTAATGTTTTTTGTTTGTTTTTTTTAAGAGTTGGAGGTTATCAACAAATTTAAATATAATCAGAAAAAAAAAGAGAGACAAAAGTGGTTTGGGGAGCTCAAACTGTTCCTGCTTTCCCCTTTGTTTGAATTTCAGTACACATTCCTATATTTAAACAGGATTTATCTTCTTCCTCTTAAAGAGGCAGGCAGAGGAAATCTGGAGTTCAAGAGAAAGTGACTCCTAGTTAACTGTATATTGAGCGAAGCAGACTGAAAGAAAGGGTGTTTTTTTTTCTTCCTTTCCTCTTTCTGATTTAGATTTGGTTATTATTTTGAAGCAAGTAGAAAATGTTTCAAACAGCATGTTCCTGTGTGGTATGAGTGTTGTAATTGAGCTAGAATTCTAATGCACGTTACCTTCTGGAGCATGGCAGTAATGAAAATGTGTCCCCTTGCTAACTGCTGTTAGGCAGTGGGTGGTTTCCGAATCCGCAGGAGATTGTCTGCAGCACTCAGCTACCTGCTTCATGCATCCACTTGGTGCTGCTCCCAGTTGAGAGGCTGTGTGTTTCCTGCTAGGTGATTTGGCAACAAGCCTTCCCATCAAGGTAGTGGGCCAGATCACTTAAGAAGTGCTTTTGAGGAGGCATTTGAGAAATCATTAGAAGAGATTTTGTGGTGTAGAGGAGTGTTAGAAAATTTGGGACATTAAGCATTAGATTTATCACTGTTCCCAAGGGAAGGCTGAGAAGAAGTTTGTTCCCTGTGTGCAAATATTTGTATTGTATTTAATTGGTTCCATGCTTCAGAGATCTTTGCTCACTGTCAGGAAAAGGAAAGACCCCCTTTTGCCAATGTTATTCTCCCTGTAATTGTTTTACTTGGAGGTTTCACTGCTTCCTGGAAAGCTCTGTGAAGCACCATAGCTAGAGCTGGGGCAGACAGGGAGAAGATGCTGAGCATGATGGACTGTTTCTGCTGCTGGAATGGAAAAATATTTCCGTGCCTTCATGTCCTCATACTTCAGTTGCTCAAAGAGTACGTGGGTCCAATGGCTTGTTTACTACTTGTGGCTCCCACAATTCTAGTGTAGTCAGTAAAAAAAAAAAAAATCCTTTTGTTTAGGAGCCTTAGAGCTTTTGTTGTTCATATTTCTCAGTATTTTTTTTCTAAATGTATACTCATTGTTTTCCTTGTATGCCCCCTTCTTTTTTGTTAGCTTATGATCTGCTTCTTAGTCCGAATACTTATCTCCTGGAATACTGTTTCATGGTCTACTTGAGAGGAAGGCATCAGAACTACACGTACATAGAAATAATACAAAATCACTAGAGAGATCAGATGAAGGGCTGCTGTTTGTTCTGGTGTTCCCCATTTGGTTTAGTAGTTCCCCAGTTCTTTTTAATCTAGTGGTCATATCACGTGTTGTAGCTTTGGCAAGGTGTTGTCGTGTTGTCCTACTGCTGGCGTGTCCCTGCAGGACGTTGCACCTGCTGTCAGCAAGGTATCTCTGGGATTACCCTTGGATGCTTGCCATTCTTTTTGAAGACCTGCTATATTGTTGTAGGAATGGAGAATTCCAATGTGCAGAGCCTAGGCAGTCAGATAGCTGTTATTCATTTACCACTTCTAACTGTCTTGGTGTAACCATGGGTGTCCTTCTGCAGTTCCCCTTTGCGTACTCTTCATTTCAGCAGCTCAGCTATTTGCAGTCACATTTCCCAGCAGCACAATTCTTGCAGGTTGGAATGAGGTCCAATGACCTCTTCCAGGCATGTGCTCTGCCCTGATAGCTGTGTGTTTGGGGCTGTCTTCTACTTTTGTTTATACATTACCATAAACCTTTAGTCTGTCCAGGTGAAAGGAGGAGGGAGGAGCGCCTGTCCATAGCTGGAGGAGGGGCAACTCTGGACCGTCTCATTCCTTCATTTTGTCCAACAACCTTTACAGTTTATCTAGTGTAGATAAACATGGCTTTGTACTCCAGGCTAATCTTAACTAGAAGTGTTATGGTATATAGTCACATTACCTCGGTGTTATCCTAGTCACCAGTTTGACGTATGTGACCCATCTTACACCATTTCAGTCCATACTGTCGCCGGCACCTGAGACAGACACTCCAGCATCTTTGAGATGGAACAGCTTTTTGAGAATGGAAGCTAAATACTAAGGCAAGCAAATAGACTTATCATCTGCTGTCTTCAAGATTACTCTTTTTGCAGGATTGTATTGTGGCATGCAGAAATAGGTGTCATTACTACTAATTTTCCAGTTTTCTCCTAGCTATGAAAATTGTTGGAATTGTTGTGTATAAATGGTAAATAATGTCTCTTTGCTAGGTGTTTATTATTGAAATACTGGCACAGCTGCAAAGTCTTGTTGTCACACTGAAAATGTTGAGGTATTTTCAAATGTATAATTTGAAAGACTTGACAAGTTCTTGAAGCTGACAAACCTGGAGCTTGCTGCAAGGTTCCACTCCATGTTTTGTTCAGGGCTGTGATGGCCCCAGAGTAGCCGAAGTGGAACAGTTAAAAAAAGACCGAGGAAAGGTATAAATGTTTCTTGATAGGCTCACTGGTTTTGTGTAAGCCTTGCTAGAACTCCTGCTGTTTGTGCCTTGCTGTGATTAACAGTTTTGTAAGAGGAAGGAAGAAATACCTATTCGGAATCTCTCCTGCTTAACCTCTTTTGCAGCTCATGTTTTCCAAGGAGCCTTTGTCATGGCTGAAGCAACAGCCTTCTCTGATGTGTTCCTTCTGAAGCGATTCCTAGATATGTCTCTTAACTACATCCTGTTAGAACAGCTGACAGCTGTCACTTACTGGCACCTTTTCCAAAGCAGAGAAGCTTTTAGCTGCTTTTATGTGCACATCATTGCACTGTTCAGCAGGCCCAGACTGGAAGAGTTGAGGGAGTCCAGTGCTTAATGATCTAGAATAGCCAGAATTTGTGTTTTAAATACACAACATATCGTGCTGCGAATCAGTTCACCCACACATGCACGCCCAGGTTATCAACTCAGGGTTACTTCCTTCACAGTGTTCCAGGCCTGTCCTTTGCTCTTGTATTCCGTTTTAAAACCCTAGTCATCTGTCATGTGCTCTGCTGGGCTGGTTTCTGTCTGTCAGCTCTATCCTTTTCAAGCCACATTTGTGTGGTAACTGTCTCCTCCTTTCTTCAGTCAGTACTGTGTTTGGCTGGCCATCCTTCACAGCTTTCATCTCCTGCTTCCTTTTTTCATCCCTTATGTTAGCTACAGGTTTTTCTCCTTTTCTGTTTACCATTAGCTGATAGAGGTTTGCCACTACCTAGGCGTGTGGCTCAGGGTGTCTCACCACCTAATACATTAGCTGCTTTCCCTGTGCCCTTGTATTTTAATTTCACTGTGACCCATTCTAAGGTTTTGATGTTTTTTACTTATGTTTTTCGCTAGTATTTGAGTATTTGCAGTTGTATGGGACTATTGCAAAACAAAAAAAAACCCACCATGCACAGAGCCAACAGAGAAAATGTTTACTTCTCAGGACTGTTGCACTTGCCTACACTTATTTATTTTTAATATGGGGAATGTTTCACGTGCTTGACTGGCATGTAGGAAAATGTTTAGTTTCAGACATATATGAGGATGAGTGGTGTACTGATTTATACTCTTCAAAAGCACTGGGTTTCTGTTTAGGAGAGCCACATATCTGTTTTATGCCATAAAGGTAAATCTCACTACTTGTAAATGTGTACTGCTGGTAGCTCAAAAATGTCTGAGAATTTGAGAGACAGGAATGCAGTAGCTTTCCAGTCTGTGAGGAATTATGAGACATTTGCAATGGACATATTTGCTCCAATTGTTCACAACTCAAGTAAAAGATCAGGCTTGCAGTGTTTCATAACTGTTTTTGAAATGAAGCAAATTACTTATGTGAGAACCTTCTGTATCTAAAATCTGACTTTGTGCATGGGCATGCATGGACAGTGCAAATGCATATTCCATATACAAATATAATGAAAAAAAAAGAGTAGCTCTGTGCCCAATTTGAGTAATACAGAGCTGAGCGTACAATATAATTAGATTGTCTTGCATATATGCATCACGCTGCTGTATCTTGTTATGTGGCTGCATACTGTTGTGGAAAAGATTGTTATGCTCGGTGAGAGGAGGTCAAGGCCAGAAATGTTTGAGTTATTCATTGTGATTTTAAAATAAACCACATTTTTTTAAGCTCCTTTGTGTTCTCAGACTAATTATAAACCTATCTGTTATATCTTTTAACATGATTAATAGCAAACACTGTTGTCAATGCCCATAGTTTGTTTGCAGTTCCTTGCTGCATTTGGTGTTTTAGCTAGACTCCCCTTTCTTGGAGCCACTGGGGAGTCTTGGTCCTCTTTGGGAAGACTTGGACAGCAGGGCTGCGGAGAGGAGAGGCCGGTCCTGGGGGCTCTTAGCAGCCTCCCTTTGAACACGTAGGGGCAGCTTTCCGAAATGTGTTTGAGTAATTTTTAGCTTTGGGGTTCAGAAGCTGTTAGCTTAGTTCTATAGGTAGTGTCAGTTAAGCAACTTTTTATTTTCTGCTTCATGATGAGAGAACTGATCTTTCTCCATTGTGAAATGTGTAATGGGGAGGGAATGCACAGGAAAGTTTACCTGCTTTACCTTAGCCATTCTCTGGAGTATTTACAGTTTTAAGATGGAGTTAACATAGGATTCAGTCCCATGTCTGGAAGATTTAAATGCAAAAGGGACCTTGTATCTGCCTTTTTTGGTGTGTCTTTTTGGATTGGGCCTCTATCCTCCACCTTGCTTGCGTTCTGGTCTTGCCAGGTGAGATTCTTTTGCTGCTCTTTATAAAGATGGTTCTGGAAATGTAGGACAAAGACATTGGGGACTAAGATGGCTGATGTGGGCTGCAAAAACGGTGAGCACATCTTTGTTTTAAGGCTGATTACACAAACTGTCTTTTGGGGGACTGACTACTGCCCCAGATTTTTGCACTGTGACATTTACATCCATCCTTGTCTATCAGAAGGCAGCCGGGTAAATGTCTTTTGCTTTACTCGTATAGGAACTTTCCTCTGGGTGAATTCTGGGGTTTAGACTCCTTTGCACCTCTCCAGACATTTTTCTTGATGTAGGTTACTAGAAAGTGAATTTCACCCAGCGTCCATAAAACACTTGGAGATGTTCAAATCTCAGAAAGCAAAGTTCACGTTGCAGCATTAACATTCCACATAGATAACATTGATTGCTCCGTACTGTCAAAAGTATATTTAAATGTATTCCAGGCAACATGAGTTAACATTTGTGCGAATATCCCAGGCCTTGTTTTTCACTTTTAGTGCATTTAAATCTTAAAATTGCATCTTTCTATAAATGACTGTGGTTGCCTGATCTTGATCTTGGTGATTTGTGGGTGGCGGTGTGCTTCTTTTCTCTTTTTTCCACTTTAAATGCCTGTATCATTTTAAGGCAAACTTTTATATTTGCCACATACTAAAATGAAATTGGATCGTTTGCAGGTTTTGTTGTTTAGAAAGCAGACCATATTTTGGGGGGAGGTTAAAGAACCACCTGCAAAGACTGAGATATCTACTATTTCCCACCCCCCACTCCTTAATGTAGAAAAAAGTGTTTATTTTGGTTTTGCTTCTTGCTTGTTTTAACACCTTAGAAATATCAGGAATGTCAGGTCTGGTCTTTCCTGTTTTTTGTTGGCAGACTTCTTGAATGACTCTGTAAATTAGGACTTTTCTCAGGCCTCAAATAAATGGCATGCAGTTTGTCTTTAGAAGGCGCTTTTGTTTGAGTATCTTGAGTTAAATGTCAAGTTAGGAAGTCAAGCTAGGTAGCCTGAATAAAAGTTGCTCTTTTGATTAGAGTTCTCTGTCTCTGTCATAAGTGTTTTGCTGTTGTTGTTGTTTTAAAGTGTGAAAAATTGTTATTCTGGGTTTAATTTCCAATTTTTGTTTTTCTCTTTACTAATATGGTCTCAACATTCTTATTTTTTTCTGGTAGGGAGAAAGAATGTGAATAAAGCAGAACAAACCAATTTAAAATTCCTTTTATTCTGCTATTCCAGAATTTGTTTTAAATGCCTGATTTAGTATAACCTATTTTGTCTTCCATTATTAATCAGTATTACCTTTTTTTTTTTTTTCTCTTTACACTGTGAAAGCAGTAAAATAACTGAAGTGATTCATTTGGAGCCTGATGTTTAAAAAACCTCATGTGCATTTTGCTAAATCCTAGCAGCCTGAAAACTGTTGATGCCCTGGTATGGTGTGTCTCTTTCCATGATACCTTAATATGTTTAATAAAACTGAAGACCAGCTGTGCAAATGTGGTTATGAATCGGCCTTGAGCCTGATGTCATGAAGTGGAAGGATGATGGGCTAGGGTGTAAATCAGTGGGAATGTGCAACTGATGCTGGATGTGAACTTGTTGGTTGGATGAAGAAATAGCACTACTGTGAGTTAGCTTTGCTTTTGGACACAATTGCTGTGTTGGGAATTGTGGAAGAAGTTCCAGTTATACTTAAGTATATGCACATGTATTTTCCATTTCTTGTGTATAAACAAATACCAAGTCTGTGGGCAGATCAGTTGCTTGCAGATCATGCAAATATATGGATTTTGGTGGAGCTGGGAGGGAAGATTGACAAAATGAATGCACTGATATTTCCTTTACATGTAAATGTTGTTCTCAAAGTACTGACCACAAATAACTTCAAAATGCAACCTTGCCTTTATCTTTAAAATATTTCATATGAATTAAAGAAAAAAGCAAACTCAAGTATTAAGTTTTACCCTTTAAGAGAGTTTTAGAGGAAACAGTTGAAGGAAGTGTCTGGGGGAGGAAAAAAAACTGTATTGTACCAAAGAGATTTAGGCTGTCCTGTGCTGAAAATGCTGAGCACAGTTAGCTTTAAACTACACCCAGTGCTTTACACGAAGCCCAAGTGTATATCATAGTTGTTGAAGAGTTGAGGATCATTTTTCAGATCATCGCTTAAGCAGCTGTTTCCTGGCAGAACAAAAATTCAGCTAGAGAATGGCAAATGGACCACTGAGAAAGAAAAGAACCAATTCTCCTGGGGAAACTGGGAAACAGCAGTGTCCTAAACATAGTGACGAGGCCAGTCATTCTTTTTTACACTGAGTGAACATGAGTATGGGGGAGTAGCTGGGGAAGTGGAGGAGATGCAGAATGATGGTACCGTGTTTTTTCCATTGGGCTGTATAGCTAGGGTTTTAGGAGGAGAGTGATGTTACTGATTTCATTTTTTTCTGGTTGTGATGTGTGCAAATGACAGGACTTTGGGCAGTGAAGTTGCTGAGCACGCTCTCTTAACTCCTGCTAAATTTACTGTTTTTCAGGGTGTTTGCTTCCAGAATCAAGTTAATCTTGATCTTCGATAAAATTCTTTGCTAGTGTTTTTTTCTCTTTTCTAGGTAAAGAAATTAAAAGCCTTTGATGGAGATGTATCAAAACTGTCTCAAGCTGATTCCTTCATGTATTTACTAATCCAGGTGCCAAAGTAAGGAGACAGTAGGTTTATTCTGTTCATGATGTGTTCTCTTTTGGCTGTCAGTTCTAAGCGTGTTTGTTTGTGTGCTTCAGCTACGCTCTTAGGATCGAAGCCATGGTGTTAGAGAGGGAGTTCTCACCCTCCTGTGCTTCTCTACAAGATGACATGAAAATTATAAGACGGGCAACAAAAGGTAATTAAGCATGTTGGGACATGTATAATACTTTTGTTTTTGTTAGCATGTTAATTAGTCTGCATTATGAAGATGAGAGCTTGAATTTCAGGTACCATAGCTATTAAAAGGAAGCTCACTCCCCTCTGACAAATGCCATCAGGGTGTGCCTGGTGAATCTTTCCTTCTGAAATCAAAAATCTGAAGACCTTGGATGCACTACCAACCAGTGTGTGACCAAAGACTACAGTGTATCCCATACTGACAAAAGCAGAGGTGTCCATGACTGACATAGGACAAACCATTGTTTTTTTTTTTTTTTTTGAACAGTTGCTCATTTATGTATCACTGGCACTGTGATTTAATCCAGTCATTACATGTCTTTGCTCACTTTCTGAGATCCATAGAGAAAATCACTGTATAGTTTCAGAATTTCTCTAAATGCAGTTGCCTTTTGAGATGGCAATATTGATGGGCTAAAATCTGTACCGTAGAGACTTCATTCTATTGCTATTCCTTTGTTTTCCATTTTTGTTGAATTCACATTCTCTAAATTTCACAAGCTTTGAAATGCTGCAACTGGTTATTCCTAAGGTAATCCAGTGTCTTCTGCTCTGCAGGAAGATTATTTATTTCATAGTTTCATTTAACGTTAATGCTGACCTTTTCGAACACCTTAAGTACCTATTTCTCCTGTTCCTCGATATGAAAGTCCTGCTTCCTGCTTGTATGTTTTCTGACAGGAGCATTGTTTAGACTACTTCCAGTGGGATAGAAAGGCACAGTAGTAAAAATATTCAGCTGTGAGCACCAGGGCTTAGGATAGTCGTTATTAGTGATGGGAAAGGGGAAAAAGCCTGGTGTTTTCTTCCCAACAGTGGAGTTTGAACTGGTCCTTCCTGACTCAGGAAAATGTCCCTTACCTTAAGCTGAGGTTTGAGTTTGGCCTTTTATTGGAGCTTATTGGAATTGTTGTTCTTTGTTTTGAGCAACAGACATATGTGATGGAATATGTTATGTATAAAAGCAGCCGCGCCCTATTATCCTTCATGTCCTTCACCCAGGACCTTTTGGAACTGGTGAATTCATTCCCTCCAGAGGAGACACTTTGGTCTCCAACGCCTTCCATCAGGCCAGTCATGCAAATCAGACTGAGCTTCCCTGTTTTGAGTCCACTTGTGTCATGTGCTCTTCTCCGTTTGGCCTTTGCACTTCAGGGTTTGTTGATAGCCTGAAGTTGTTTAGGAATTCTGTCTACTTTTCTATTCCTATCTACCAGGTTTCTTTCCTTGTAATTAAGCTGAGAGAACATTTACTTAAATTCTAACACTGATAATCACTAAGTGTTAGGATGGTCTAAATAGCTTGGTGGATTCTCATCTAGCCCGCAAATGGATGCATCTCATAATGATGCTGAGCAGGCTCTCACTATGCAGTCTTTAGATGCTGCTTTCTCTCCTTGGCCTTATGAAATTTGGCATTCTCTTTTGTATTCTTTCGTCGTTCTTCTCCCTTGCGTTCTCACCTATAGGTTGTTAGATCAAAGACTGTGTAATTAGTTACATGTTTTTAGGCTGCTAATACTGAAATCCAGAGATAGAAGGGCTGTCTGCCTCCAAAGTGACAGATGAGTGTATTGCGTTAAGCAGTTAAATGTGGTGTAAGCTATCGAATGTGAACTTCGAAGAAAAATAGTTTTTAAAAGTATTTAAACTGCAATCAAAAGGATCCTACCTTTTATTATGTTAATCAGTGTAAAATATACTACCTTACATTAAAAACAGCTCACGTTATTTTTCTTGCTGTATAGTGACTTGCAGATTTGCAGGTACTTGGTTTACCGTGCCATTTGTGTAATGCTAATTTATTAACTTATAGCAGTTTTGTATTTCTGTATCTTGTTTCTGAGGTACGACTCTCAGCACGTGCATTGTTTTCTGTTCATACCTGTGAGGGGGTGAAAAGGTGTGTGAATTCAGATAGAGCACTGTTGTGCATTTTGCAGAAAGGGCGTTTGTACAAAGCAGTCTTCTGTGATGGCAAAGCTTTAAATACCAGTCTTATTCCATTTGTCTCTGCTTCACACTGAATATAAGTTTGTGCTAAATCATCTTTCATGTCACCGAAGTAAAATAAATGCCAGTCCAAATTGGTGATCATATAGAAATAAAGTGATGGTTCATAGCGGCAGCGGGATAAGTATTGAAAACTTAAACGTTGCCTGATGTCTTTTCAGGCCTGATGGCTGAGTCTCCCTGAAAAGAATAATGGTTCCAAATCCCAATCCTGACAGATGGCAAATGGCTCCTGCAAGGTGCAGAACATTTGCCTCACACTAAATTTAGTAGGTGGTGAGGGTACTTGCATGAGATACTTTGCACATTGCAGGATTAGGCCCCAAGTGTTTTGTGAACTATTAGGAGTTGCCTTGGAAATGCTACACGCTTGCAAAGCTGAAATCTCAATATGTAGAGGAGATTTGCCAACTGTGTTTGAGACTTTTAATTATACGGTACCTTTTTTTTCCCCCATTTTCAATTCATTATAGTTTCCTGTTAAAATAAAAATCCTTATCTTTAAAGGCTTTGAGGAGTTTGGCAAGCGTGCATATATTTCTAAACAAACAATTGTTAGACAGCAATTTTCTGTTCCTTACAGAGTTAATGACTTGTGAGGAGCTGCATTCCATATTGCACTTGGTCCTTCAGGCTGGGAATATTATGAATGCGGTAAGTGACATTCAGAATGGCGTTGGCTGATTGGCCAGACTTCCTTGTTAGTGTTGCAGTCCATTTATTTCACACCGCAACTGTTTGCTCATTTCTTTTTAGGGAGGTTATGCTGGCAACGCTGTTGGATTTAAGCTGTCATCGCTGCTCAAGCTGGCGGATACAAAAGCCAACAAACCTGGAATGAGTCTGCTGCACTTTGTTGCGCTGGTATATAAAAAATGTTTTGTTGATATAAGTAGCTGATACAAATCTAGAGCAATAGATGATGAGAAACAGAAGGGGCTGTGTACCTCAGAAAATGTGGCTTAAGACTTTGATCCTAATCTTCACTTTTCAACTCCTGTCACAAAATTCACTATTTTTCCTGTGTCTGTCCATCCTGTCCAGAAATCCACGGAAAACTTGATTTTTTAATCTCATGTAGGATCTTACCTTAGTCTAAGTTCCTCACTGTAGCTTGTCTCTTACTGTCCTGAGTTCTTACAATATAGAAGTGTTTTCTTTTGATAAATACTCTTTTAATCTTCCCACTGAATCATTTTAGCGGCATGTTTCTGCGTTGTTATTTGCTGTTTTTTTCCACCCTTGATGACAGTCAAATATTTTTAAAGCTTCTGTGGTCTTTTTTTTTTTTTAAGCTGTTTTTCTTTCTTTTCAAACTTCTTGATTTTATAATTTCAACACTTCCATGTGTGATTTTGGTTAACTGTACAAACTGTGTACAAGCTAACAGTGAGGTTTTAATTTGTGTTTGTGCAGGAAACATTGTATCTGCTCAAACAATGGGCATCAGTAAATTGTTCTTTTCCTAACATTCCCTATCAACACCTGTGTCTTGTGTTCACTGGCAGAAGCAGCTATTGCTGTGCACTGCAAAAAAATGGAAGCTGTTGTTTGTTTCTAGTTCTCATCCCTGCCTTTCTTTTAAGAGGTGTCTTCTGCTCAATTATGTTAGGATTGAACTGGGAGAAAGAGCACAGGAGAGAAACCTTTAAGTGCCCTTCCAGAGGCTTTAGAACTGCTGGACTTTTAGGTATTTCAGCACGGTAATGGAATGTTAATGGATTGTGTGTGTTTTGGTTTTGTTTTGTTTGTTTCAGGAAGCCCAAAAGAAAGATGCTGCTCTTCTCAACTTCTCAGAAAAAATTAGGGATGTTCATGATGCTGCCAGGTAAGCCAAAAGAAACCTGAAAACTTACAGTTAAACTGTGACTTGAAACTTTCTTATTTGTGAAGCCACGAGGCTCATTCAAAGAAGTCTTGGCACAAAACCTGAGATCTTTACAAATGTTTACTATAGCTTTGAGGGCTTCATTTCCATTTGCTAGCAGAAGTATGCCTGCAATGTGCCTTCAGGTATAAGGGTTTTTTATGACATGATCTCCGTAGGTGTTTTGTAGTTTTGTCTCTGTCAAATAACATGTGCGTGTATGGCTACTTCTAAGAGATCAGAATGGTACTGTTTTTCCTTAGGCCAATTTTCATCTGTGTCTGAGCAGACTACAGTACAATTCCAAGTCCAGTTCCAGATACAGGTCCTGTCCTTGGCTTCTGTTGGGTGTTTTTTGATATTTGGCTTGCTTCTCTGTTTCTGTCTTGGGTGGAGAATCTGAAGGATTCAAGGCTCTATATTTTCATGTCAATGTCTCTGGCTGCATAAATTTAAACTGAAACTGATTTGTACCTCAACTGTACTTGTTTTTATGAGATGTTGTGATTTAAAGCACAAAACTGGAAGCTAGTGATCCTGGAGTTCTGTTCCCAGTTTTGCTACTTCCTTACTCCTTGAGCTTTGGGCAATCTATTTACATTATTTTCCCAGCTGTAAAATGGATCCAATCTCTTCTATCTGATGCAGAATTAAGTCGTGTCTGCAAAGGACTCTGAAATCTTCTGAGGAAAGGAGTGGCCATGGAGTTAATCAGAAAATTTTTGATGGACCACCTGTGTGGCTCTCTGCCATCCAACCCACACACCTCCCTGGCAGTCTGCCTTGTGGCCTGCTGGGGAATGTAGCTTCCCTCAGCATCCAAGCCCCCTGGCAAACTGCAGGGGAGCAGGCAGAATCTGAAAGCTGGTGATGTTTTTCTAGCCATTTTATTCTTTGATCACATTTGTTAATGTTGAAAATCTTCTGTTGTAACTCATGCTGAAATCTATTCAAGGAATGCACTCTACACGAAAATGAAACAAAACAAAATACACGTCTTGCCATTGGGTGTGAGGAAAATCTTTGTTAGAGACAACTGTCATGTAAAAGTTGCTCATAAATCCTTCCAATCAGAGCATGTTCAAACAACTACCATTATGTACTTTATTATCTTGCCTTCCTCCATTGTAGTCCTTCATTCTCCTCCTTTAAGGCAGAAAAATATAGCCTGTATCATCTACACCTTTTCTCATTTGCAAAAACACGTAAGATCTTCCCAATACAGGGAGCTTACCTGAAGTAAGCAGACTAAAACCAGGGAACGTTATTCATTTATACATGCTGTCACTGTGCTCTGCTGTGCTCTGCACTTCAGTTGATCTGCTACAAATTCTTCAGCTTTACTGTTTTAAAGCCTTGCTGCTGGCAGATTGAAAGTAGTTAGGATCATATGTGCAGTTGTTAATTTTTACCATTTTGGAAACAGTAATGCTTCAGCTCCTAGACAGAGCTCAATTATCTTGTGAAGGAAATGCCATAGGTTTAGGAGTGTTGATTCTCAATGTGACTGAGGGATTTAGGTTGGAGCTTCCATTGTGTGGAACCTGAGTCTCCCAGGATAAAGCTTGGATTACATCAGATGAGAGCTCTTTCCTGGGGTCTTAGATTTGTTCAAGTTACATTTACCTGAAAACAGGAGCAGCTCTACTGCTAGTATGTGGCAGAAAGATGTTACAACTACTGGGTTGAGACTGGGGGCTGCACTGCAGTGATAGTTTAGAAGACAGTAATGTGCAATTTCACGATGCCAAATGTTACTGCCAAAATGGGCAGTCCTGCTTGACAGTGTGACTCCTTGTCCTGCCAGCTTTGGCACTTGAATGGTCTTGTAGTCAGATGGACCAAGGAAATGATCCATCTGGAAGCAAATTGTTTTTTTCCTTTTCCTGGATTAATATTCAGTACCCAGATATGGCTGGTCATCTAGAAAATAAGTGCCCAGGGAGAAACAATTGGCAGGGTGACATCGCCCTTTCAGGCAGTAAGGCTGGGTAGGACTGGCTGGAATTAACTGTGAAACCACACCCCATGAGAATCTTTTCAGGTTGCAAATAAGAAGAAATGTGCTTATCTCTCTCCTAACTTTCACTTTATACGCTGGAAAGGTTTCCTGAACAGACAGGTCTTGTTTGATAGCTGGATTGCGCTTCACGTTGAACATCAATTTTGAACATCAGTATTGTGGCTAACCTAGGGGCAACTTCTCAATAAGCATTCTCTGTATATGCGTTTTTTAGGTTATCCATTGATAATTTAGAAGCAGAGCTCCAGTCACTGTCTTTCAAGACAAGATCTGTTAAAGACAGCATTCGGCGAGACCCGAAACTCTTTTACCAGATGGAAAGCTTTCTGCAGGTTTGTACGTTATCTGTGTTAATGTGTTACTGTCACCTGAGTACAGGAACAATCCTCAGCTGAGTGTAATTTATGTGGACATATCAATAAACAGAAGCATTGTTTTAAGATGTCTACCCTATCAGTGGTACAAAAGTGTTCCATCTACATGCTGTTTGTCAAGTTAAGAGTGTTGGAAGGACTGTGTTTTTACTGGGAGGGATATTGAGTGCACATTACCCGAGACTTGTTGGGCAAGTGTGTTTAATGCCTCTGAAATGACTGACAAAGATCAGTAGTTAAAATACAAGACAATTTGAGTTGGTCTCTAGTTTTGTGCTTAACATGCAGATACTATATTTTGGGCAACTGTGATGTTATACTGGACCATGTCAGTTTTCACTGAGAATGTTTCACTGAAGAGAGATTCTTAGAAGCTTGAATGCTAAGAGATTGCTTTCTGTACTAATTTGCCCTTAACACAGAGTGTGTTATTCTAAACCATACCATTACTACTTGGTAGACTTTCCTTTTCTTTTTGAATACCTTCGTATACATATTTATGCCACTTAACTTTGAAGCGAAGTTCTAGGTATTTTCCAAGTACATGGTGATGCCTAGAGAAATATGTACTATATTTCAGTTATATGATTTTTGCTTTTCATGCTACAGCTAATTATTAAAAGAGTAGATATTGATCTGGAACTTAACCCACCCGGATTTTCAACTTGCAAGTGGAATTAATAGTCAATGTAGTTTTTCAGATGTGAAGCTGATGAAGAAAGGGGTGGGTTAAGATTGAAATGGCTGTCCTCATTCACTCTGAATTGTTGGCTTTTATCCATCGCACCCAGACTCTTTAATGTTATGTTCTGACATGTTTGGGTTTTTTTTTTTTTTTCATTTTAATAGCTGGTTTTATGTAACAGTACAACCTTGTTTAGGCCACATTCCAAAAATATGTTGTGAAAAAAATCGTTTTACAAATACATACCTTACATAAACACTTCCGGTTTTTGGTTTTAAATTACAAGTCATAACCAAGCTGATTAAAAGTCAGCTTTCATTATCTCATCCTCATGAATAAATTACTGAAATATGTGGGAGGAACTAATTTTCTATGTATGCTCTTGTCAATTGTCCAGTTTATCTTCAATACGGCCTTTTTTTTTTTTTTTCCATAAATGTTAACAAGTCAGATTTGTTCCTGCACTGCTGGCATAATTTGCCAAGTAGCTTCCTGGCATCCAGGGTTGTCTTAAATGGTCACCAGTGCCTCCAGCTGCCTGTTTGTGCTCCAGTGCTGCAGCATAAAAAGCATTTGGGGGATCGTGAATTGGGCAGTGTCGGAGAGCTGATTTGTCTGGAAATTAACTTTCCCCACAGGGTTATTTTGACTCAGGTGTGTTCTCAAATGTGGGATCGTGCAAGGGTGGCAGTGAATGGCTGGTGGTGCAGATAGGGGAGACAAAGGAGCAACTACGAAAGTTTTTGAGCAGTTCTGCTGCTCAAAGTTTAACCACAGCCTTATTCTTTTCCTCCTGACTTGTTTCTCCGATGGTCTACTCCAACCCTGTCTGTGTAGCTCTACACTTATGATTCACAGTGCTACTTTATAGGGATATTTTTTGGATTTCTTTAAGTATTTCTAGCATTTCCTTACCTGTCTGTCACGAGAGCGTTTTTTGTTCTTGTGGTGGTCTAGCATCAGCTCAGGAGGCAGTTGATTGTGTGATGTGGATCTGTGAATTTTTTTTGAGAAAATTAGGGAGAAGGAACTAACCCATTTAAACTTAGTTGAAAGTTGCAAGGAAAATGGGACAATAAGGCACAATAAGGATCACAATAAGTGATCCACCAGTGTCCTGGTGTTGTCTTTGGTTCTACTCAAGAATTAAAGTCCTAAGTCAATTCAGGGGCTTTTGCACTAATGCCTGGTTTGTATCCTAGTCACTAGAAATTACGTGTTGATTGATGCTGATTTTCCTTGACTTTCCTTCCTCACTTTGCTGAAATGACAAGAAGTTTCCTTTGGTTAGTAGAAGTTCTCCCTCAAAGTCTTAATTTTTTAGGCTCTGCAACAGCTTCTAGGATGGAACATGGATTTCATAAGCTCTTAATATATACATCACCTGTTGTGACTTCAGTTTTTCTATCTGCCATTATATGTTTTTTGCTGCAGTTTGCTGTGAGACATCTCAATGAACTTGAACACCAGAAACGAGAATTACAAAAGGAAGGAGGTGCTCTCATTGACTTTTTCTGTGAGGACAAGGAAACTATGAAGTTGGACGAATGTTTCCAGATATTCAGGGACTTCTGCTTAAGATTCAACAAAGCTGTTAAGGTAAGCACTGTTAAGCTTACAGTAAGGCTGCTGAGCCCTGAACGAGATTCTCATTCATTTGGAATAAATTCTGGTTCACATGAATTGTTTCTTTTTTCTGCATAAGGGATACTTTGTATCTTGTGGTATTTGATATATTTGCTAAATAGCTACAGCAGTGGCTACTTTGTTCTTCGAAATGCTTTTTGTGGGTGAAAACTCACAAAGTTAAACAAACCTACAAAGATACTTCATCCCCAATGTGACTATTTATTTGCTGCATGCCCTGCACTGGTCCCAAATAATTGGAGAAGTGTACTAAGACAAGCTTAGGCAAGAAGTAGTATCAGCATTGGCTACAATTTTGGTTCAGAAAAGTCTGCCTCTTGTTACAAATGTTTTTTAGGCCTTTATAAATAGCATCAATTAGGTGGACCCACAAATTTATTCTTCTGCCTTATGCAATCTGCAGTTGACAGTGCATTGCATAAAAGCTTTAGTTTAGAAAAGAGGGAAAAGCATTCTTGATTTGTAACAAGCTAGCAGGGTGTTCACCTAATGTGCATGTTGTGCCTTTAGCTTACCTGCCTTTTACCGCCCAGCACGTGGTCACACATGAATCCTATACGAATATATGAAACCAAATGGTGGTAACACTTGCAGACATTTTTGTGAGAGGTGACTTCATGCATATATAAAGAACGTGTGCAATTATTTGGAATTGAGGATTTAATTAATAATCACACATTACATACAAGTGGTTGATGTATAGCTTTGAGTTCCAATGTGGATCATACTTCCTCTGTAGTAAGTAGTCACTCTCTAAACGTGACAAATTAGTCTTTTATTTGCAAATATTGAAGAGATTTGCTTACTAAATATTTTGTGAGCCTTAACCTCTGTTCCGAACAAATTAACAGAACAATTCAGAATAAAGACTGCAGTTCTGACGAACGAATGTAACGTATGGACAGCACAGCCAGCAGTCTAAAAAGATGGCTTCTACCACAATGGCCAAGTACACCTATTTTCGCATGTTAAAACACTTCTTGCAATTTTGGAACATGCTCATGTGTGCTTAAAATAGGTTTTTTTATTTGAATAAAATCTCCAGAAACATGTTTTGGGTGAAGTTAAAATGTTCTGTGTCTAATATGGAATATGAAGGTAATTATCTACAACTATTTTTAACAATTTTGCTTTACAATGGGATATTTAAAGTTAAGCTTTAGCATTAGGCAAGAATTAATTATGTAATTCCATGCCTGTGAAAGAAAGCTCCCTGCCACAGACATTTTTCCTGATATTCAAGTTTTTTCTTTTTCCTTTCTTAGCTGTTCGAGTTTCTGAGGTCTCTAATGCATCTTATCTTTCACAGCCCAGTGTCATCTCAAATCCCCTTTAAGAGGTGTAGATTAACTCATTCATCAAAAAGACCTTCAGCATTAGGCCTTTGTTTGCTGAAAGCTTTCAGACAACTATGTGTAGTTGTGCAGTTCTTCTGTTGTCACAACAATCAAACTAGACAGTGCTTCAGACAAATATAGGTGTGTTTTTTTAAAACAGTGTGCTGTATATGCTTTCTGAGAGCAAACTTAACAACATGCTGGAAAATGATGTAGTTTTTGAATCCTCTATCAAGATTAGCCCTTCCTCTTCTTTCCTTTGCTACAACTGTACTGGTTGAAGAAAACCAGGTTCTCCTTATCAGAAAATAACCTGGAAAGTTCAACTGAAGTTTAGCCTAGATTGAATCTGAAGCCTAGAGGTGACAGTTAAAATGTTGGTGTTCTTAGCAAACCACTGCCAATGATTTCAGCAGAAAGGTGTTTCAAACACAAACTGCCTCTTTCTATGACTTTCTAAATCACAGCCCTGCAGCCTGGCTACCAAAATCTCCAGCCTGCCTGAGGCATCTTCTGTGCAGTAGTTGTTAATTTTTGAAGCCAACAGTGAACAAGAGATCCCAAACTGGAACAACGCATTTATTAATTGTCCTTGAGTGATATCAGTTGATGTCTAAGTAACGATCATGAGTCCTTGTGCAAACTTTTTCATTTGCTTTCATATGCAAGTAAATTATGTCTTTTAATAAAATTTCCAATCTGTTGAGTTCAAATTGGAGGTAAATAGCACCCCATAGAAATTCCACTTTCTACTCCAGTTACAGTCGTTGTAGTATGGGAGGATGAAAAGAGCACATTTGCTATATGCTCATCAGATGAGCTTGTCTTTAAAAAAGAATGTAATGCTCAGCTGGAAGTTTAGTCACCGGATAAAATTGTTCACTCTAAACCTACTGAGCATGGACTTGAAGATCTTCATAAACAGCAAGAACTCTGTGTGTGGAAGTAACATCTAGTTGGGTTTGATAAGTCACGTTTTAAGGCTCTGTGGGGACTTGTGCATTTTTCCCTCGTGCTGATTGCACTGATGTGCCTCCAGCATTAGTTATGCAAGGAACTGCTGTCCATATGGTTAATGGTTGCAGACTGTGGTTGCCATGGTGAATTTGTGTGTGTATGTGTTGGGGGTGGAGGAAGGGTGATAGCAGTAGGAACTAGCTTTGATAGGAAGAAATAAAGGGAAAGATAAAGCAATGTAACTTGTTCTCATGCATAGGACACTGTCCTCTTGTAATGCGGATTTATGCGTTTCCTCATCAGGAAAACAGGGAACGAGAGATCCAGGAACTTCATAATTTGCAAAGGCGAAAAGAGCTGGAGGAGAAACGTCGATCCTGGGCAGCTGGAGAGCTTGGGAGCTTTGGACGGAGCAGCAGTGAAAATGATGTGGAAATGTTGGCCAAAAAAGGACTCGAAGAGTTCCTTCCATTCTTGCAGCAGAGACCTCAGAGCCCTTCGTACAGAAATCCCAATTCCAAACGCTCTCGACTTTCTCTGGGGATTACTGCAGATAGGGAGCTGCAGAGTTTCCTGGAAATCTCAAAAGATGAGGATCCCAACAAATTTAACAGCCTTCCCCGTGCAAACACCCGACAAGTAAGGCCAAACGTAGCCTGGACAGAATCCAAAGAAACTAGAGATCCCAATTTAAATACCTTGCACTTACACCAACAGTCTGAAACCAAAGGGAAGAGTAGTGACTTACTGCAGTTGCCTCCAACACAGTCCAGTCACTTTGGTGGTTCAATCGGTACTGGTGCCCGTTATCAACAGAGAAGCACCAACTACGGAACACACGCTTCCAATGCCTCCTGTGAGGAGTCCGCTGATATAAATGCTCTGGCTCTGGCAATTGAGGAGCATGAACTTGTTAAAGGGTTACGTAAATTTGATATTCAAGGAGCAAAGCCTGCAGAGGATACACCTCCAATATATTTAGAGGATGTTGGTGGAACAGACTTGGAGACTCTAGATGATCTAAGCTTGCATTCGCTTAGCACTGCCGATGACGACCTGCCTCCAGCTTGCAGAAGCTCCAGGGAGACCCACAACCATAAAGCCAAGGCAGTGCGTTGCAAGAGTGAAGCTTCAGAGCCCAGCAGCAGCAGCCCTGTGTCGATGGACACAAGTGTTTCGGGAAGTAGGGAAGATGGGCCAATGTTCTATGTGTCGGATACTACGACCGACTGTTCTTTGACACTGGACTCTGAAGAGGGAAATGATTTTAAATCAGCAGGCAATGAAGTAAGAAGTGAGACTGGCAAAGCTCGCTCTTCTGTGAATGGTGCTCAGTACAGGCCTAGAACGCTCTTCTCAAACCTAAGTTCAACTTCTGCCAAGGATCTGTCTCTCCACGCTTCCACAAATGATAAGGACGATGCCAATAGCAAGCACACACTTTCTAAAGAAAAACCCATAAAAAATAAAGACCCAGTAGGACCAAAGAGAAACTCTCTAAAGGATAGATCTCCAAGTTCCTCAAAATCCAGTGGCACTCGCCCTAGCCACACAGCTTCTTCTAGACCTGTTAGAACTTTGAATGCCTCTGAGAATGAAAGTATGAGGAAAGTGGTGCCTATTTCTCGGTCAAACAAAGCACCAAGCACTGTGAAAAAGCCAGAAGCCAAGCCGGCGCTTCGTGAAACTAGTACAGTGGAAAGCCGCCTGTCTCGTCGCAGCTCTGTCCGAGGTACAACAGACACACTGCCAAGGAGTCCTTACAGGCATAGCATGTCAGTGGAAGAGCCAAGGTTACAGAGGGGGACTGTCACCTCAAGCAGTGCTCATTTTGAGAGGGACAGAGTTGCTCTCAAGAAGCCAGGCTCTAAACCGGTTAGGAGTACTGCAAAATCAAAGACAGATGAAACAAAGATGTGTCGCTCCAGCGTAAAACCCCAGACCCCTGTAGATGACACCAAGGTTGCCCCAGTCAGTGCTCCCAAACCACCATCCACTGTCCCCAGCTTTGCAAGGAATACAGTGGCTTCTTCTTCAAAGCGTGCAAAAGTGGATCTATCCACCTCGTCCAAACCTCCAACTATCACCAGGTCTGTGTCCCAGCGGCTGCCTAAGGTGAAGCCAGCAGCAGCCTCTGATGATCCGAGTCCAAGGGAGAACGGAGGGAATGCTTTAAAGAGAGCAAATAGTGCCAGAGTGGTTGGAAAAAGCATCCTCCAGGGAGACACTGTCAGCACAAAAGCAGAGCCTTCACCAAAGGAGCAGGGAACAACGGAAAAGTCCTCTCTTAAACTGAAAGATGCGAACCGGACCACGATAGGTAAAATACTAAAGCCATTACTGAAGTAAGGGAGAGGTTTTTTGAATCTTGGAATGTGAACACTTGTTCAAGCACTGGATGTCTCTGTTATAGAATTCCTTAAAATGGTAACGTTGCTGGTAAGCAGCATCACGTGCTCTTTAAAGTACCGCACACCACTGGAAAAGGGCAACTAGTTGTGTTCTGGTCTAAATCCTTTTTTAAGAATTTGAATGTATTTGAAGCTACTGTGATGGAATGAGAGTGTAACAGCAAATCTTTGAGTATTTGTGATACAAAAGGTCACCAAAAGCCAAAACGTTTAAAGAAGTTGAACTACAAGAAGAAATGCTTTGTGACGGAATACATGGAGAAAGGCCAGTTTTTGTGTACATGAGATTCTTCCCAAGACTCGAGCATTTGTACTGGTTGATTTCTTATTTGATGTCAAAGTGAATCCTGTGGAACAGTACTGAAAACGAACATAGGTGATTGTGCTTTTCATTGTTTCTCCTGCCTCGGATTCAGGAACTCTTTTTTGCCTGTTGCGAAGTCCATTGCTGGCAATTGGACAGACTGGGAACTGCTAGCCAAAAAATAGTAAAACGGGATATTTGCTGTTTGTGGCTGTCTTTAACCTCACTGAAGAATTTTTAGCATGTTTTATGAATGTGTATGTGTGTCTGGAGAAAACTTTCTGCTGGCCGGGAGGCTTATTCTCCAAGAATGTGGCAACATTGTCTTGCATGCACAAGTAGATACGGCTGGTGCTGCGCCGAGCAGCACGGCTGGAGGCTGTACCTGTTGGAAGGGCCGTCAGTAACCACTGGGATGATGACTACTCCTCATCTGACTCGTTTCAGTCACAAGCAAACTTGCCAGCTTTTGGTGATACAGAAGTGCCATATATTTATGATACATATCAAGGATGTTTGCAGTTCAACTCTTGAAGGCTGCGTTGTAGTGCTGAGCACTTTCTTACTATTCCATGTTTCCACTGGTTTATGTACTACCAATTTACTTGAATGTTGCAATGGCTCTGATTGAGCCATCGGTTTCCCTGCCTCCTCTTCTCCTTGTCAACGTGAATATTTAGCATGAAATACGGAGCTTACGCATGACAATGTTTTTGTAGATTTCCTTCGTTGCTTCAAATGTGGTTTTTAATGTTTAAAGACTCCAAAGGATGACTTAAACTAGTATTTGATAAGCTTTTTACAGATAAAAACACCTCCTTTTTCCTGAGGATACAAATTTTCGTCTCTTGCTAGTCTAAGGTACATAGAATGAGGGAAAACTTGTTCAGCGTGCTATGCATCTTCCTAAGGGAAACGTTTGTAGGTGGGGAAACTGACTGCTGTTCTCCTAAGCAGCTTATTTGAAGAGTTGCCTTTTCACTCACTCACGAGTGAAGCCTCATTTAAGAATTTAAAAAAAAAAAAAAAAAAAAGAAAAATGAAAATCTCTTCAGACAAGTGGCATTGACTTACCTAACGGTAGATGTGCTTGTCTGCTCTATCCCTCGGTGCTGGAAGTGTGCAGCTTCATGAGAATGAGCTGGTGTCGGGGACAGCTACCTTCGTGGCTTCAATTTGGCAAGGGGCCCTTAGCGCTTCCTACGTACCAGGAAAATCTTATTGCAGACGTCGTACCCAAACACCACAAAGTATTACATAGGGCCTCTTGCTTGACTCTGTCCCACAGGGAGAATTTATATAGCCCACTTTTTTGCAAGGGTGAATTTTTGCTTGAAACCCTATAAGCTTTTTGAATGCTGCCTCCCTTGTGGGTTAGATTAAAAAAAAAAATCTCCCTTCTCCTTATTTGTATTTGTGTGTATGTATGCACATCTGCGAGAGCGGATGATTAACTCTTCTACTTTATTAAGGAAAAAAAACCAACAAACTTTTATTGGTAGCAAGCTTGAAAAATAATTTAAATGTGTTTTGGAATATGTAAATAAATTTCTATAAATCTGTGTAAAAGAAAACTGAATGTATTTAATGGAACATATGGAACATTTATACATTTCGGAGTAACTTGGTAGTTTAATAAAGTTCCCATTTACTGGGTATAGGCTTTATCCTTCTCTTCACTGTTACGCTTTTGGCTTGGGTCCTGGAGATCGCCAGCAACTGGAGTCTGAGTGCAGGTGGCTGGGGGAAAATCCCCAAAGGAAGGACTTCACAGCCGAAATTTTGGCATTTGAAGTACCAGGCTTGTTTTTGTGCTAAGATGTGCAACTCATCTTTAGTTTCTGAATGTTCCTGAGGCAGGGCTTTCTGCACAGGCCTGGGTATAACGTGAAGGGCATTAGATGGTAGATGCAGCACCTCGCCTGTGCGCTGTGTGTTGTGGCCAAGACAAATGTTTGTGGCAGTAACAAGTCTGGATCTGTCGCTATCTTCATGCCTTTTAGCTTAGCACACTTTATTGAGAAATCCTGGTTTACAGCTCCCAGGGCCTTGCAAATAAAGAACAGCCTGTTTTGCAGGAGCAGCTGGTGATTTCTACGCTGCAATTCTGAATTTTTACCTTCCATCCCATTCTACTATTAATTTTCCCGCTTTATTGTGGAAAAAAAAAAAAAGAAAAGGCGTCCATCCTCCTTGTCCTCACTTCCTCCCCTCTGCTATGGAAATGTTTTTTGGACTGGAATTGCTACTATTTGCAAACTTGCTCAGCCCCTGACTTTTCTTGTTTGGTGAGCAGCGAGCACCTGCTGTCTGCCAGTGCTGAGTGATGGCTGCTGATGGAATCTACGTGGGAAAGCCCTTCGCCATCAAAAGGTGTGTCTCAAAAGTTTATGCTTTTTTAAACTTCATTTTTATTTCAAAAGAGTTTATAATTAGCAATTTATTATTTAAACTACCAGCTGTCAGAGGCAGCGGTGCCCTCTAGGTTTAAGTTCCCATCTCATGAGATTTTCCCAAACGCTAACAGGCCACGGGGCTGGCCGGGCTGCAGGCGCTTTTGAAGAAAGACACGAGAGCTTTTCTGCAGCTTTGTTGTGCCGAGCTGCTGGGGCCTGTGATTGCGATCAGAGGCATCCGTCTCCTTTGATGGCTGTCAGGGTGGCAGCGATGTCAGAGAGTCCGGGGGACTGCGAGGGCATCTGGGGCTGTGGAGCTGGTGGAGATTGTGAGATAGGGGCCTGAGCTGTGGGAGTAGGAGAGAGGTGCTGATTCATACTTGGAGGAATTTAATATTCACATCTCATGTGGGAACTGCATACAAATGAGGGGCTCAGTGCATCCCTCATTACAACAGCTCATTAAATTATCAGGAAAGACAGAAAGAGTTCCCATCACACCTCCCACAGCGTACAAGTCCGGACTGTGTCACTCAAAATAACCCACTGGTATCTCTCTAATCTTAAGCTCTGTCTGTGTGGACGGATGCAGGCAGCCCCCCGTTGGCTCCAACCTAGCCAGGCACGAGCCAGCTCGGGGCTGGGAGCGCACTGCATGCTGGCTAGGTGCTGACCCCGAGCTCTCCTGGCGGGGCTGTAACCGCATCCCCGCACAGCCGGGGGCTGCAGAGCCGCGGTGTCCATGCCCAGGGAGCTGCTCTGCGAAAGGCGGCTGCTGCTGCATGCCAGAATGCGATCCCGGAGAGAGGGGCCCAGCTGAACGCAGCTCCTTTCAGATTTGGCTGCTCAGTGTTTTCCATTAACTTGATACTTGCTGTTTACATCCTACTGCTGCGGTGCCAGAGATAACTGCCTTGGGAACAGCTCCCTGCAGGTATTGTGAGCAGCTGCTGAAAACAAAGGCGTTTGTTTTAGCCACGTCACTATCTAAACAGCCAGAAATACATTGCTTTTTTATTACTAGTTAGCCAATAAAAATCGGTCTTGTTCTCCTGGCCGAAAGATGCATTCTGGAAACCTTGCGTGCTGTTAGGGCTGGCGTCTGAGCAAACAGCCTTGCAACGGTAACGAGCATGACGCTGAGGCGAAGAATGTGTGAAGGGTTCTCGTGGCAACCAAGCATTTCTCCTCCACCTGTCATCACCACCAGCATCCACTACTTGCACTTGGACAAAAGTGCTTCCAGCCAAGGCCACGCAGCTCCTTGCTGTGTAGTTGGCCTCTGTCTCTTCTCAGGCTGAAGGCTGAGGCTGCAGAACGCACACCGTCTCAGCTAGAAACTTACTTTGATTTTAAAAACAAATGAAAAAATCCATCAAACTCCTGCTGCGGATGCCCCTCCTTTCTGCACTGAACCACCAGGAGCACGGAGGCCGTGCTGATACTCTGACTTCAGGGATGGCGATCAGGTTTGTAGCTGCTGAGCAGGTGCTTGGTCAGTGGCCTGCTGTGGAAGGAGGGGAGAGTTTGGGGTGTTTCAGAGAACATTCACCCTGTCTGAAGCAGGAACGCTGGACAGACTGCCTTTGAACAGTGATGTGTCTCCTGCTTTTGATCATGGCTGAACAATAGCCCCTTTTTTTCCTTATTCCATCGTTTACTTGGGAGAATGGGGGACGACGGACTTTGATGCCTTCTCTTGGGCCAAGCAGAGGAGAGGGATGAACTCTACCTACTTTTTTTTTTTTTTAACAATAGAACTTTGACTGTCAAACAGAGCTCAGCTTCAAATAACTCTCAGCTGCACAGGGGCACCAACTGTTTTCAATGGCTGCAGTGATCCAGCAGCAAAGCAGACATGAAAGCAAACCTCTGTGTAGCTCCAGATTGTTCAAGTTTCTGTTCCTACTTCATCCTGAAATAAAAATCTGAGCAACTGAAGAAAAAGGATGTTCATTTGGGCAGCCAAAAGGAGCTGGCTAGGAAACGTTTTATTCCTCTTCTAAATAACGATGTGCAATTAACTTTATGTCCCACTACTCTTCCATTTCTTTCTCACAAGAAGTGAAGCATCTGCCTCCAGCAGTGAAGGAGGGCTGAAGGGTGCAGAGCCAGCACCCACAGCCCTGCTGCGTTGTTCTTGCTGCTGCTTGCTCCTGATCTTTCTCTGTAGATTCAGGGAAAAAGTGAATGGTCTGCCTGTGTGCACTTTCAGTAGTTTCTTCCAAAAAGTAAACTTTTGCATCTTTATGGTGGTCTAAAAGAAGTTCAGGAAGGAATTGAACATGGTTCTGTTTCTAAGATGGACACGTGCGTGAGCGGTATTCTGAATACTGTTCAGTTACTGGCACGCTGTCTGTGGAAATGGGGGAAATGTGTAAGAGGGAAAATGTGATGATTCCAAGCAGATAGACAGAGCTGGAGACAAGATTTTAAGAAACACGCGGAGCCTTTCTCTGTATCATTACCAACCTCACGCTTCCATGGGTGTCGGCTGTTTCTGGCTAACGCCGCTGCAAAACGTGGGGGCTCCAGAGGAAGCGAGGGGTCCCCAGGGCCTGGCCTTGCTCAGTCACTGCAGGGAACACCCGTGCGAGCGCTGCTGGAGCTGCTTCAGGTCTTGTGCTGAACATACGGCACGCTGTGCGCTTCACGTTTTTGTTCCTCGTGTTTCTCATGCAGCATTTAAACTGATTCAAACCTATTCCCTGTGCAAATCTTTCATTTCCCATTTCAGGATGAAGAATGAGTATAAATGTGTTTTTCATTTTTTCCCCACCCTTTTACAGCTGTATTTGCCCCTTTACATCCCATGACTGTTTCCTCCCACTCCTATTTCCTCTGTTACAGTTTTCCATCCTGCTCTATTGCATTCTCCAGCCTCCACTAATAACTCATCTCCCCCCTTTATCTCCCTTTCATGTGCTGATGTTTTTGTGCTCTTCAGCTCACTCCACTCTGCTTTCTGTTTCTGGAGTCCTAAGTGGCTGTTCTGCTCCTTTGAGTTTTTTCTCCTTTCTGCCTTTCCACAAACATCTGTCTGCAAAACCTGCAAGCTGAGACTTCCCTGCTGCTTCCAGTGAGAGAAGGGAACAGAGCAACGGAAACGGACTCTGGTTTTCATATTTACCTGTCTATATTTTGTAGCTCTGTCGTGTCCATGTGAGCAGGTCACTGGAGGTGGCTGTCATTGCCCCATCTTTTCAGTTGTATTCGCGTCTTTGTGCTGATAGTACTTCTCCCCACCTTGTTGAGCAGCCTACAGGGGGCACAGGGCAATTTTGCAGAGGTGGCTGAGGAAATTCTGCCCAACTAAAGGTGTTGGGTAATTTTGCTTTGTGGTTCCAGTCTGGAAAGCCCTAATGAAGGAACATGAGCAGTTCAGCTCAAAAAGCTGTCGGTACAGGGATGCCTCACCCCACCTGTGATCTGGGACCACAAGCAGATAGGTGTGTACGGCCAGCTGAGTGCTGCTTCCCTGTGCATCCCAGCAAAATAATTGCATTGTTTCTCAAATGAGCACGTAGTCATTCATGGTACGGGTTGAGGCTGCGGCAGGTTTCACTTTTCTCTCACATAGTGAGGACTGAGACCTTCATACAACAGCAGGTTGCTCTCAAAAGCCTGGAGATGGTTCTTGGAGAATATGTGCTCAGTTTTCCTTCTGGAGCAGGTGACTAATCGCTGTACCAAACGGAGAGCAGTGAGCGCAGGCGCTGTGTATCTGTACAGCGCAGGCACTGCTTGTTGCTTTCAGCACTGTACTCCTGCACGCCGTGCCCCAGCCCAGCGCTGCTCACCCAGGGGCAGGCTCACAGGGCAGTGCCCCCAGGGACCTGGGGGAACAGGGGGAAGGCAGCTGCCTGTCCCCCTGCCCCAGGGCAGCATTCACTGCAGCTAAACATTTTTGGCAGATGTTTGCTTACTCTGCTCTTAAAGGCTTACCAGTAATAACAAGTTAGGATAAGTGTTCCCAATGACTACCTTGCGTCCTCCAGGATGGGATGTCTGTTTATGAGGATATGGCTAAGCAGCAAATCTTCTGACAAATGTGACGTTTCAGATGCATGTCTTTCCTTGCAACGTGGCTTTTCTAATGAAATCAGTGTACCCACACTTAGGATAGAACCACAATGTTTGTCCCAAGTAATGCAAATGCATTATGAGGTGTGTAAAGCAGCAAACTGGTAAGCTTAGAAATCCATCTGATCTCTTTTCATTGCAGGAAAATACTGTCTGTGCTCCTCAGAAGGGTTTGACGCAATCTATTGCCAGAGATTTGTCACTCAGTGGATGGAGTGTGGGACGGAGCGCAGCAGCTCCTGCTGGCGCCTTTCTGATGGCTCCAGTGTGTGAGACCCTTGTGCAGCGAGGATAGGGTGCAGGATCAGGGCTCGAACGGACCTCGGGTGGGGCAAGGCAGCATGGAGATGGCTACAGTGAGAAGATAAATGCTCGGACAAGACCATCAGGTTCATGCCAGCACCCAGGGATCCAGGGCTGTGGTGTCTCCAACCCACAGAAAGTGGATATCCAAAAGAGCATGGGATGTGGCAGAAGCAATCCATGAGAGAAGGGCGTGTGAGAATGCAGCAGGAGACATTCTGTCATCGTAAAGGCAACCGGCAGTATTGTAAAGGCTATAAAGCAGAGACTGGCAAGAATGCACAGCTTCGACATTCAGCATGAATTGGCAAAGCGGGCATGTGACTAATCACAGAGGTCTATTGTACGACAGAGTCCAACGTCTTGTTTGATGAAATTACTTCTCTGAATAAATCTCACTGAAACTACAGTAAATACCTCCGAATAAAATGTCCAGCCTTAATATACAGCATTTTAAATGTGATAGAGAATTCATCCCAACCTTTGGTAAATAGTCCAAACAGATTATCAAGCTTTCTGTTTAGAGCCGTCACAGTATTTCTAGCACAAATTAATGGGGGTGGAGTGTCTAATTGCTGGTAACTGGATCTGTTACAGCACTGTGTGCCAAGCCGGCAGGCTCCTGTTACCAGATTCCTGCTTCTCAGAGGCAGCCCTTGCAGGGAGGGAGCTGTGATTCCCCCGACAGAGTCCCACAGTGGGACAGGTGCTGGAATTGTGGGAGAGGATGCTGCAGGCTGCGGCCTGCTCGGGCCTTGCTCTCAGGGCGACATGGCAGCTTTGGGCAGCGGAGGAGATCTGGCCTCTGGCTGGTGGGCTGCTGCCATCCTCCTGGCCTGGGAGCACCCAAATCTGCTGCCTAAAACCTGTTTGGCAGGAGCTTGCTGGGGCACAGGGAAAGCTCCATGAGGTTGGACATGACTACAATGCCCTGGTTTCCTAGGCCACTCTTGGGGACCAAAGTTTGCTCTGTCAGAATTGAAAGAATGCCTGACAGAAGGGAGTTGTTTCAGAGCTAAATGATGGTTTTGTTTAGATGTTTGTTTTTAATTAGACATCTGCTCTATGGTCAGCTACGGGGTCTGAAAGCCACTGGGCATTGCCAGAGCCATCCCTGGTCAGATCCCACATGCCCACTGTTCCTCGCGCTCTGGTGGGAGGTGGCTGCACGGACAGGCCTATCTGCTCACCCTTTTGTTGCCCCCACAGCTGTCCTGCAGCTCTCCTCCCCTCTCCTGCTGACCCTTAAGCTAGGAATATGCATTTTCAGTAAAGCTCTTTCCCTCCCCCTGTGGGAACATTCTGTAATTAAGGAGGCAGTGATAACATCTAGCAATTGTTTACTGATGCCCTTTAAAAAGGGAGCTCTGAGCCTGCCCCCTCTTCTCCTGGGTTTCCTCCCCTCCTTGCCTTAAGCAAAGGTTAGTGAGGAGCCTGGAGCTACTCTGATGTGCGTGCAGATTAGACACTGCTTCTCATTTGACCTTATTTTGCCCATATTGACTGTTTTTCTACATGTTAAGGCCTTTTAGAAAGAGGAGACTTTTCTTTTTCCCCCCAGCCTTCTCCCTTTTTTGAGTGTGTGTCCCTACCCACTGTGTTGGGTGCCCCAGAAAGGAGAGACAACTCAATTGAGTGCAACACCTTTGCTGCAGTGCCTCCAGGGAGCTGTAAAACAGATGGCCTCATCCTGGGTCATTTTCTTTATTGATGTTGTTGCAGAACCCTGCGCTATGGCAACCAGAGCAGGAGGGAGGAGGGCCCCAAGATGGCTGCCTGGGGCTGGCGGCTGCCTGGGCCGCGGGTGTTGATCCAGTGCAGGTGAGTCACGGGGCCGTGCTCCACCAAAGACACCTCCGGCAGCTCTGCCGTGAGTCACCGCAGCCTGAGAAGACTTGCAGTGCTTCCTGGGCCACCGGGAGGAGGGCATTGGGGTGACACCACCACCTGCCGCAGGGGTAGAGTCACGTGGAGCCCTGCCTTGGGAGCATCCCAGGAAGGGCTCACAGGTGGCCCAGCTGGGCACGTGCTTTGGTGTTACAGGACTGACGAGGCAAAGACCCTTCCCATGGGGGAGAGAGGAGGGGTGGCAAGATGCATGCAAGTCACTCTGTCACAGCAAAACCTGGGAGATGAGGAGAAGGGATGTGAGGCAGAATTCATGGAGGAGTTAGCGTTAAGAATTTCTTTTGGTGTCTCCTCAACTGCTTTCATGATTCTCCCAGCACTGTTATCTCCCCTGGGTGATCACAGAGAGAAAGTCCCATGTGGTCATCTTTGTACACTGTGTCATGCTGCCAGTGGATCCCAGTTCCCCCAGTGCTAGCTCAAACCAACTGATAGAACCCAGCTGAAGGAACCATTTGAGTTCAGCTCCAGCTGCAGTCAAGTGCTTTTGCCTATTCCAAAAAAACAAGTCACGACAGTTCAACCTTTCCATGGGTTGTGTCATTGTTTCAAAGAGCTTGCCCATTTCTGAGCAGGCATCAAGGGATCTTTTCCAATTTCAAATACAAAAAAACCAAAAGCCCTGTTTTTCTCCTCCAAATCTCAAAGTACAGAGCCCATGAAAGCTGCTAGTTATCTATTAGAGATGTGTTGCTTTTTAAAATTAAGACAAGTGCAGAGAAGTGGTTGAGTTTTTTAATAATGTCTTGAAATTGTATAAGCCGTACCAAAATTGAAAATTGATTCATGTTTTGGCAGGAAAGGCTGGTGGGGTGGATTTTGCTGAAGCTGGAGGCAAACGTGGCCATGGAGCAGCTCCAAGCAGCTCTTCATCCCTGCAACACAGGGATGGGCAGCTGGAGCTCAAGTTCTGGAAGAAAGGAAGCTTCACCCCAGGGACCCTGAGGTCAAGTGCCGATGCCCTATCTCCGACCCACGGCCCTGTGTTGGACAAAGCGCTGATGTGCCTGAAGAAATCAGTCCTGGATGGGACTTCCTCCCTGCAGACCATCAGGCCCATTGCCACATTCTCCACCACTCATGGCTGCTAGCATCTCCTCCAGGTCTGAGCTGCTGAGCCTTGGAGAGGCTCAGAGAAATCTAAGCTGAGGGTGAGTGTGGCGGCTCTCAGTGGCTCTGAACATTAGACCCAAATGTGGACTACTTGTGCAAGCTGGCCTGGCGTATTTTCTTCCTTCCCTTCAGCTTCCTGGTCTGGTTCTAATGTTTGTTCATCCCGAGGCCAGCTCCATGTTTCTGTGGGTAAGAGGGACAGGCTGGTACAATGGAGCTAGGTATCACTGTGCACATGTATGGTGCTCTGCTTGACCTTGATGCTCTGGAGCAACCTGCAGGTAAGGCAGAAAACTTCACAGGAGCAGCCCCTCACCTTTTTCAGAGGAGTCACTTTGCAGGCTGGCGCATGTGTGCATCAGAATGTGTCACCTGCAGGATGTGGCACGCTCTGGGCACGCTCTGCACGGCCCCTGTGTCCCGGATTATAACGACGTGTGCTGCAGCCTTGATGGCATCAGGCAGGTAGCACCGAGTGTGGGTGGGGTGAACGCTGGACGCTCTCCACAGGTGCATTCGGAGCTGTTTGCAGAATGTGGTGCAAGGCTTGCTCTGAGAGGTGCCCCAACAGCCTCCCGCGCGTGTTGGGCAACCCCAGGGTTGCAGGTGTTTTTCTATTGCACTGCCTGAGTGTGAACGTGGGAGAGCCATGGGCAATGGCTCCAGTCTGTGAATTGTGTCTGCAAGTGGCAGAGGGTTTGGAGAGGTTCTCCAGGGAAATGGCTGAAAAGCAAAGGCATTTGGACATGCTCTGAGTGTGGTGGAAAACAGTGGTTTATTGCTCCAGAAGAGGCGGCACAGCTCAGGACCTCGTTTTCTGGAGGCCAGCGGTGTGCTGGGTGTCTCAGTTGCCCCCAGGTGGGCGCCTTGTTTTTGTGAATGAAAAAGCGTGGTATGCCCCGTTCTTTCCACCTGTCTTTTATCAGTTTACTCTTCATAATAGAATTATGCTAATGTATGCCTTGGCCTACATATCGGCTGGGAGCACCCAGCAGCAGCAGCCGGGCCTTTCTGTTTTGGGACAGATATTTGGGGCCATCAAAGTTTCACACCTTAAAATTAACCATTTGGTTACAGGAAGCCATGCTGTTGATTTGATGTCTTAATGACCATGACTATAGTGAAACTGAGCATCTGAACTGGTTCGTTTTGGTATGCTCCTGATTGTAACGAGTGAAATATATCATGAGACATCTACAAGTTAAAGGTCTACATAAAGTGCTTTACAAAGCTAGCTGGATGAAAGAAATGTGATGTATGTGTATGCCATGTACATCATCTACTCTATACAGGAATCTGCTTTTTCTCTGGCAAAGAGAATGGCTGAGGCTGGCAGGGCCCTCGAGGTCCCTCCGGCCCAACCCCAGCTCCAGCAGGACGACCCAGAGCAGGGTGCCCAGGCCCATGTCCAGGCGGCTTTGGGAGATCTCCAAGGAGGAGGCTCCACAGCCCCTCTGGGCAGCCTGTGCTAGTTCTTTGCATTTTGGTCTGCAGGGCTGCTTAGAAGTAGGACACCAATGCTTTCTTGTGAGGAGTCTGGTTCTCCTGCTTAGCACTGGGAATGATCTTCCTGCTTTATTTAATTCATCAAAGAAAGAAAGGAAAATGGGCCCAGGGAGGACATAGTGGGGCATGAGATAGGCAAGATGAGCAGAGCCAAGGGCATTGCAGTGCAGCAACCAAGTGTGCGGAGCAGGTGCCCGCTGCTTTCTTGCAGGAAGAGCTGCACCAGGAGCCGTCGGGCTGGGACATGCACTGTGTAAGCGGTGAGCTGTGTGTCATTACTCAGGGAAGCAAGACAAATGAGAAATCAATTGAACATCAAACCATTGCTGCTGATTGTCTATGTTGAAAATAAATGATTCATCGAGTGCTTTAATTGATTCATATACGTGGCAGGGAGTTCCAGTCTTGATTTGTGGACCTTTCCACCAGTCAGACAGGAAAGTCTCGCTCCCACTCACTTTATTTGTGCAACAAACATCCTTTTCTCCTGGCATGGGTTAAGCCAACCCTCTTGCAAGCGTTTTTCTCCCTGTTTGTTTACTTTGTCTTTAAGTGATTGGTCACTTGGCTCACTCATGCAGCACTGCTGCTACCGGAACCAGGTTACTGATTTGGATTTTATTTCAGAGGCATCTGGAAGGCATGAGGATAGCCCCGAGCGAAGCACTGGGCGCTGCAGCTCAGAGAGCCACAGCCTACAGTGCACTATGGATTTAGGTCCACTGCTGAATCAGTGGGAAAAGGGATGTTTGGTGAATTAAAAGCCTCCTGTAACTCCTGTGGCGTGCTTTGTCTCAAAGCCTGTATGCCCACAGATCTGAGTGACTGCTTGCAGGGGTTGAATGAGCACTTTCTCCCTGCTGCTGTCCCACCTGAGGAGGAGGTGCTGGAGATCTGCCTTTGCCTTCCCACAACAGTCCCACAGGTCGTCAAAACAGCAGGGCAGCCGGCGGGTGTTGGCTGTGGGTGAGGAGGTGGATGGCGGCTTGCCTAACCCGCGGGTGGCACCGCGGCAGGGCAGGGAGAGCAGGGCTCTGTCAGCACTGGCACACGGGTACGGCACAAGGAGGAGAAAAGGCCTATGAGAGTTGTCTTGGGGTTTGTCAGGCAGCTAAAGGCAGCGTTATTAACTGTGTGTGCCCCCAGCTGTGCAGAGGGGAAGCAGCCATCACTGCAGCATCACTAAGCTGCAGGGCGGTGGCATATGCTGTTGGGCTGTGTTTTCCCCTAGGTTTTTCTGTGCAGAGAAATAGAGCAAGTTATCTGAAGAGATCTGTAATAAAGCTATTAGAGAGCATCCAAAGGAGGGCTATGAAGATGGGGAAGGGTCTGAAGGACAAGGAGCAGCTGAGGTCCCTTGGTTTGCTCAGCCCAGAGCACAGGAGGCTGAGGGGAGGCCTCATGGCAGCCTACTGCTTCCTCAAGAGGGGAGCGGAGGGGCAGCACTGAGCTCTGCTCTCTGATGACAGCGACAGGGCCCAAGGGAATGTCATGGAGCTGTGTCAGGGAAGGGCCAGGTGGGGGTTAGGTACAGGTTCTGCACCAGAGGGGTGGGCATGGAACAGGCTGTGATCACGGCAGTGGTCATGGTCCCAAGCTGCTGGAGTTCAAGGAGTATTTGGACAACACTCAGACATAAGGTTTGATTTTGGCCGGTGCCATGTGGAGCCAGAGGTTGGGCTCAATGATTCTTGTGGGTCTCTTCCAACTCGGGATGTTCCATGATTCTACGATACTGCAGTCAAATGTCACCAAGCTCCTTGATCTGCCACGAACCACAAGAGATGCTGCAATTTGCAGATAGGTTGAAATGGTCTGAGAAACAAAAAAACCCCGCAGCAGCAATCTCTTGCAGTGGTTTGACTCTGAGTAGAGGAGTCGTAACTCAGTTGCCCGGGGGCTCATTAAGGATGGAGACTGAGAAGCCTTTGGCTTGGTACAGCCCACAGCTGCTGCATTGCTGTAGGATATACTGGGCTGCAGGATCTATCTGGCTAAGAAATAATGCTTTTCACCAGGTTATTTTTCAGCTGGATCATTTTTTTCACCTGGTTCTTTACACTAATGCTTGGGCTGGTGTGGTGGGAGCAAAGGAGCTGCTTTTTTTCTGTATCAGTTCTGCTGAATTCCACATCATTGCTATTGGGACTTGCACTTACAGTGTTACATAGTCCACTGGAAAGTGTGCCCAGCCTCTGGAAACACAAGATGCTTTCGCTATTTGTTCAACTTGCATTTTTGCCTCAGTCTGTTTGGCAGTGGGACAGCAAACGGTGCTGCTGCATACTTTTGTCTTTCTTGGGTGATATATATTTAGGTTGTTTTGAAAACAATTTGTACCTTGTGTCAGTCTACTCAGTTCTTGTTTAGGAGGGAGTCCTCTCAAATGAGGAAAATAAACTTGGAAACATTCCTGGGTCTGCACCAGAGCTGTCTCAGAGCCCCATGAGCCTGAGCTTCCCACAGCCCAGCAGTGTAGTGTGAACAAATTGTCTGAGCTGCCTTTTCCCTACTGATTCCCTGGGTTTTGTAACAAAGGGTTTCCAAAGCCGTGCCAGGGATGGGTCCTGGGCCTTTGGCTCCTGGGCAGAAAAGCAGTGCAGGGATGTGCTGGTGGGAATGATCTGTGTTCACATTGGTACTCTGACCACAGGAGCTGCATTGAAGCTGGGTCTGGTTGCTCCTTTTCTTGGTGTGCAGCTTGTCTGGCTCTGCAGTGTTTCACTGGAGATGGTGTGAATTGGGTCCGGTGAGGGGGAGCAGGGCTAAGAGTTGAAAGCTTTGAAGTTCAGAGTAAGCTGTCTAAGAAAGCAGACAAATGGTGAAAAGTAAGAAGAGGGAGATGCTGATGCTTCTGGGCAGACACACATTATGTTGTGGTTGTCACAGGCAAGGACAAAATCCTGCTGGGGAAGGATGCTGGGTGTGCTTGTTCTGCTCTTTACTGGTCCAAAGTCAGCAACATAAATCTGGGGGGTTTCCTTGTTCCCCATGTGAAGGACATAGGTGAGCAGAGAAGTGCCTCTGTAAGCATTGCTCCAGCGCTGGTTCTGCAAAGAGGTTGAAGGAACTCATTATTCATGATTTTATCTTGCTACCTGAAATACATAAATAGCCTGAAGGTTCCTTTGATGGCCTTTTTCCAGCTCTTTGATGTGCCAAGGATAATTTCTGTGCATACTCCCTCAACCTGTCCCCACTCCCTAGCTAGGGTTTGATGTTTCTACTTGTCATGTTTACCTGTCTGTACTAGGCTGCAAGCTCCACAAGGCAGGAGCCTTGCCATCTTTCATGTCAGAGGAGTTGTAACATCAACAGCCATAAAACGGGATACAAATTATCAAAGCAACAAAAAACGAGGCAGCTGTACTCTTGGGCATCTTGCGCACTGAGAAGCTCGCATGGAGCCTCGTAGTGCTCTGGATTTCAAGTCAGTGGGACTGCAGCAGTGGGAGCAGACAGGTGCATCCCTAGACCTGTCCCCAGGCCACTGCACATTATATGCAAGAGATGTACAGAGCAGGGCCGTGTGTGCTGCCTGGCCCTAACCCTTGCAGCTGGGACGTGACCTGAGCTTCCCTGTGGTCCAGCACTGTGTCTTGGAGCCTGTGCCCTGAGCTGGAGCCTCCAGCACGCTGACAGCCAGGTCTGCTTGCCTTCCCATCCTGGGAGCCTCTTGAGCCTGGGATGGGTCAGGGAGAGGCCTTGTTGTGATAACCTCCTGTTATGGCTGGGGGTGGTGCCTCTGTGGGGAGCCGGCTTTGATCCCGCGCATCCATGCTTCCTCTGGGATCCCAGCCACTGAGTCTCCCTCGCCCAGGGCAACAGCCAAGAGGATTTCCCCACAGTGCACAGCCATCAAACATTATCTTGCAGTTCCTCACCACCCACAGCCAGCACCTGGCCTGCGGCACAGAACCGGGGAGAGACCAGTCCCTGGGGCCCCTCACTCAGCACCCAGCCACTGGAGGGAGGGCTCTGCTGGAGGAGCCCTTCCAGCAACGGGTGGAGGGCTGCGGAAGCCCCGACAACCTGCTCACACACAGAGCAGCACCCCCTGGGTGTCCCAGTGCCCGGGCAGCCAGACCTTGCTCAGGGCTGGCCCCTCACTGGGATCCAGGAGCGCTCACATCTCGAGCTCCTTCTTGTGCCCATCTGCTCCCATGGACTGCTCGAGGCTCTTCCACACTTCTCTCAAACAAAGCTATTATTTTGCTGACCCGGGCCTGCTGTTCACTGATGAATTGGATGCTGTTCGTTGCAGCTCGAAATACTCTTTGCTGCTCTTAATGCTTTTCATTCATTTTCTGTGGCTATCAGATTCATAGCAGCAGCTCCACAGCTTTCATTGATACTCGATGCAGCAGCCATACCCTCAGCAAAGGCTTTTTTGTGCATCAGGCTCCGAACCTTTCAAGCAAGCTATGGGGGAAAGCCATAATGTCCCTTTTCTGCCATGCTCCAAGCCACCTGCAGCCTGTGAAAGGGCACATTGTTTCCACAATTAAAGAAACAACACGGGCAGTGTCTGTGCTGCCTGTGAGGGAGGGCTCTGGGTAATCCCTTCTTGCTTTGCCCCCATCCTTTATCCCCCCCCATCCTGTCTGGGGCCCAATTTCAGCCCCACCGCTGCTTCATGCCAAATGGGGGGTGGGGGGGGATTTTGCAGCATGGGATTTTTTTTTCCAGCAGCTAACTGAGCCTCCTGACATCATGTTACCAGGTGGGCTGGCTCTGCTGGGTGCTGTGAGCAGCTCCTAGGTGCCAGGGCTTTAAATGAGCAGCCACAGTTTCCTTCTTCTTGCTTTCTCTGGAAAACTGTGTGCCTCTACTCGACTGGTGTGGGGAGGGAGGTGTTGGATTGTTGGTTTTTTCTTCTTTTCCCTTTTCTTTTTTCTCTTCCCAAAAAAGCATTGTGTAGGGGGAAGATGCTGCTCTACCTTTTGCTCAGAGAAAAGGAGCCTGACAGCTTAGCGCTGCTCAAAGACAGGAAGATTGCTTTGTCTGGTGAATATTCTAAAGAGATTAAATAACAGGGCACGATCAAAACCCTCTGCGTAGCAGAAGAGCTGCCTAACTCCTGCAAAGCCAACAATTTCTTTGTTTTACTTAGCATTTGCAGAACAATGTGAGAGAAGGAGCAGCAGAGGTTTGCGATTGTTTCTGCTAACGAAGTGGGAGGCTTGGGCTGCAGTTTGTGCTGGCAGCCACCAGAGCAGTCCCTGCCCCAGCAGATAAGCTGGGGTTTACCATGGGCAAGCCCTGCTGGCGCTTGCCCGGTTCACCTGCTGGAGAAAGGAGCTGTCACCGGCAGCTCGGCGCTGTCAGCAGCCACCCAGCCGCAGCGCGGGCGCGTTGGCATGGTGCGGTGCCAGCCCTGCACTTACCCTGCTTGTTTTCCATAAACGGAGCTGCGTCGTGCAGGGAACAGCAGTGCTGCCTAAGGGAAAACAACTGCTGAACCAAGGGTGGCTTACACGCTGGGCTAGCACAGGGCCAGAGGCAGCAGGGCTCTCCCAGGGGCTGCGGCTGCCAACCCCACTGGGTTTGGTGGGGCCATCCCTCAGGCATGGCTTGTGGTAAAGTCAGGCACAGGGACGGTCGCTGGGCCGAGCCGCCTGTTTGTCTTCTGGGAGAAGTCCCCAGCTGCAGTCAGCTTTGCCTATTTGATCCGGTCTGAGGTCATTTCTTCTCCTATCTACAATATTTCTATTGTGAATGCCCGCAAGCATTTAATTGAAGTAACACCTCTAATTGCCCAACAAACATATTGCCTCCATTGTCCCCATGATCCCAGCCACAAACACCGGGGCAGGCACCTACCAGTTGCTGGCTTAGAGACAGAAGTGCTGGTAAACAGCAGCTCGCCGTGGGTGTCACTGGGAGGTGATCCTGGCCAGGGCTGGCACTGGGCTGCCCTGAGGGGGAGGCAGGTGCAGCATCACCAGCATGGCTGCTGGGGTGCTCAAACACATTTTTACAGTGCGCCCAATGCCCTGTGCTGCCACCATGCAGCCATGGGATGGTGGCTGTGCGGCACACCTGGTGATCCCGCTGTGCCTGCAGGGGAAATGCAGGGGCGTAGGGCAGGAACAGCCATAGGTGTGCGATTCTGCCTCTGTGAGAGGAGACCCCATCCATCAGCGTCAGCCTGGAAAAGAGGGCTGGGGGCTATGGTGGGAGCCTGCGACATGATGAATAGCAGGAGGAATGGGAGCCTTTGCTCGTGAGATGTAAGGGATGTTAAATGGAGTCATGGGGCAGATATTTTCAAGGCATTGAGGAGGAAGTCATTCACATGGCTGTAATTAATTGGTGAAACTCATTGCCATGGGATGCTTCAGGTGCTGAAACTATACATTGGTTCAAAAGCAATTAGGCAAATTAATGGGACAGCAGCCCGCGGAGGGCCAGCATGGCTGATGCTGCCTGTGGCTCAGGAAGCCGCTCTACCCCCGTGACCAGAGCTGCAGCCCAGCCTCAGCATGTCTTCTCTTCCCAGGGCTCTCTGTGCAGGATTTGCAATACTCCCAGTGTAGGGAATTTTCCTAAACATGGAAAGAAATCCCAGGCCCACAGCACCACCTGCACCCTATCAGGAGCTGGAGCAGGGGCCCCAGCACACGTGTCTTCTTCACCTCTCCCTCTCTTCCGCCGGATGGACGATCCCCAGGGCACTTTGCCTGCGGTTTGCACAGCAGTAATGGGGCTGTGGGTGGGGTGTGCAGGTGCCATGAGATGCAGGTGCAATGCCCAGGAATTGAGAGCAAATAGCCCCCATGCTATATGCAGGAGAAGGGGGGGGTAGTCTGCAGGCTGTGATTAAAGCTCAGTGCGTTTACATTTTAAATGCTCCAGTGCTCAGTCAGTTTAGATAGCTTAATCTTTGAGAATTAGATAGCTTAATCAGACAGAAATAGAAACAGCACAAAGAAGGTTCTGTAAAACCCCAGGGCTCTGGGTAGGGGAGCTCCAAGCTCGACTTCATTTTTGTTTAATGCAGCGGTCTGCTGGGTGCTTTCTAGACAAAGTGCCGGAAAGAGATTTCATGAGAGGCGATATGTAAAGCGAGACCTGTGATTTGTTTATTATATTAAAGAACACAGGCAGAGCTTTCGGATAAAAGGGTGTAAAATAAAATGTCATGGGAACCAAACACCACCTCTTTATGCCTGGCAGAGACAGCGGTGGGACGTAGGTCGTGCCGGGTCACCTCCTCTGCACCGCCCTGGGCTTGGAGGGATGCTTGTGCTGGCTTAGGCTTGTGGGGACACTTGCTGCCCCAGTAAGAAAAGAGTCAATGGACAAGGTCTACAGGGAATAAACAGGAAATAATACAGAGAATAAACTACTTCTGGCTCTGCTTGTTGAGGTTCACCAAACAGGCACAATTTCTTCCCAAGCAGATGGGTTTATTTTCTTCTTCTTCTTTTTTTTTTTTAATCTGGCTGAGTGTGTCTCCAGAGCTACTCCAAGGCTGTTTATTGTAAACCAAAAAATTACCTTTGGAAACCAGTTGTGGAAAACAGCACAGGTGACAGCAGAGCATACCTGTGACACAGCATTCCTGGGCCTCCGTGGAAAATCATCGGCCCCGCTGTATAATCAAGTCTCCTACTCCCAGTTAGCCTATCTTGATCACTTGGAAAATCTGTATTCACCCGTGAAAAATGCACTCGCCCCAAGGTGTGCAGGCGTGGGATTGTTTACCCACAGTTGGTACGGGCAGTGAGTGCCCAGCAAATCCAATCTGTGCAGGGTGAGCAGCGCAGTTTTTGTTGAAGCTCTCCATCCAGTTACAGATCCTTCCTTGTGTCTTTCCTCCGTTTATTCTCTTTTTTTTCCCCCCCTGTAATGATGCTTGAGAAACACTATAGAAACACTCCTTTTGGGCAGCCTGTTTCCCCTCGTTGTTCCTGTTTGTCTCTGCAAACAAGCCACTCCCGGAGCTCCTCAGGTGCAGCAGTGCATCACCAGCCCCCTGCCCTGTGCATGGAGCTGATGCTGTGTTTTATGGTGCAAAGCAAAGTGAAAACCTCTGCAGTTACAATCCCCAGTCAGATAGCTCAAGGCAGCAAGGAGAGAGAGGATAATCTATTCAGGTCATTAAGATGTGGGCAGAACTCAGCCTGTCCTAATTAATCCTCTTTGAAATTTGCCATGTGCATAATTCGTCTTGCAAGCCAGTGGGTCCTGACTGAAACCGGTATTGCAATTCTGCTTTTAGACATCTGCTTTTGCATTCAGTACTTGGAGGCAGTTTACATAAATGGGTGGCTTTAAGCTGTGCCCCCACCCTAGCTGCCTCACAGCTGTGTGGGGCTGTGCCCCCACCACCCACTTTTCTCAGAGACAGGCTCACTGGGGGCACTGGGGTACTGGCATCATGGCATGTGCTTTGCGGTGGGCACCGAGCCCTCCTTGCCATCCCAAGGGGCCTGGGGGTCCCTGTGCCAGCCCAGGAGAGAAACTGGGCTGGGGACAATGGAAGCTGCCTCAAGGAACTCCCAGGGAACCAGCTTTGTTTGTACACGGGTTTGTTTGGTTTCCTTTAGTGATGTTGAACAACTGAGCTGTTCCCAGAACGCGCTGCCTAAGCTGACCTTACTCCCACAGCTCCTGTTCGCTCCCCTGGCTCCTTACGAGTGCTGGTGGGGATGGTTTGTGGCGGGGCATGTGACCTCTGGCAGCGGCGTATCACACTGCAGCATCTACCGCCACGTGCCTCTCATCTTGATTTGGGGTCTTTGGAGGTGGCCAGGGCAGGCACCCCAGGAGATTTCCAGACAGAATTCCCACCTGCCAGGCACATCAGCACTGAGTAGCACTGGCTCCAATTTAACAAAGGAAATGTGGCTTTAGCCTGTGATGGCAGGGCAGTGAGAGGCAGCAGGCTTCATTACTGCCCTGCAAAGGGTCCCAGGAGTATGCCGTCCTCCTGCTGCCCCAGGGCCTTTCCCACCGCTCCGACCGCTTTTGTTTTAGCAGCTCTGCTTATCTGGGTGTGTGGCTGTACATTTCATGTCTGCCTTTTCTGCCCGGCTCTGGAGGTTTTGCTGGAGCCTGCGGCCTGGAGCAGAAGCATGTGGCAGAGGAATACGAACAACTGAGAGGAAGGCTGCTGATAACCGAGCGCATCCTCCTGCACTTTGAGCAACTGCATCGATCTCAGCTCAAAGCTGAAGCTTTTGCTGTAAACAATGAGCGACAGAGGCCAGACTGTTGAACAGCCTCTCTGATGTCCTGGGAGGACACAAGACTGCTTTGTAAGTGCAGGAGCCAGTGCTGGTACTGACAAGGCAGAGAGGAAGGGAGAAACATGGCACCACTGTGTTCAATGCTGAAATGGTGGTGATGGGTGTCAAGAGGCCCGTGTGCGGGTGCCATGGGAGGCAGATGGGCCCAGCAGGCCTTTGGCATGGCCTGGGGCACAGCAGTGGTGCAAAGTGGGGCCCAAGACTCAGGGCACCTGGACAGACTTTGAGGGACAGCCCTGAGGGCTTTAATACCACGGTGCCACCAAAGGGCCTCCACCTGCCTTGGTCAGGTAGCACAGCTGGGGCAAAGGGTGAGCTACCCTCGGCCAAGGGTGTTGTCTAAGCTTGCCTAAACCTCAGTAATATAGAAAAATAGAGAGTTTTTTTGTTATTTTTTTGTTTTCTTTGTTATTCACCAAATTTAAACCATGTTAAGTAATAATTTGCATTCTGAAGTTAAAGTAACAAATCACATTTTAAAAAGTTATTTCTGTTTGTTAAGGTAGCCGGACTCTTGAAATTGACCAATATCTCCTCACAACTGATCACCAAAGCCAAGGGAACAAAGGGCCCAGCTTTTCACAGGTGATGACCCTACAGCTCCAGCCCTGTAAATGAGCTCAGCTGTGCTCCTTGACACTGCCTGCAAGGCCCAGGATGGTCACCTCGCACCCCAGTGCCTGCAGGCAGCAAGGCTCACTGGTACTTCTGCTTGGTAACGTGGCTACCGAATGTCATCTGTCCCAGGTAGCTGAGGAGTGTGACAATGATGACTCACTGGGGACACACCTTGACCACCGACACTTTTGTGAGCCTACCACGCCTTTTCCTGCAGGCTTTGACTTGCCTTGACCGAAAAGCATCTTAAAGTTTTTGTCTTGACGGAAAGTGGTCCTCTGACAGCTTGTATATAAGGTATAAACCTGTGATTGTACCACCCACTTTGCATATTGTATTGTTAATGCCTGTTAATGGTGCCTTGCCTGAAGACATTTGCATTTAGAGAGCTGGGATGCAGAAAACATTCATTTTATGCTTACTGAAAGCAGAGGTTACCACAATGACACACACATCCACTTGACAAAGTAAATACAAAACCAGACTTCTTTTTGGATAATACTTTTAGGCTTGGACAGAGAATGTGTATTTGCAGATTTATCTAATGATTTACTAAAGATTTTATTTTTTTCTCACATGATTATGTAATTTGTTTAGTGCCTTGCAAAGTTTAAGATCTGGCCCTGTTTTCACACCAGTTTCTCTGAAGTTTATATCCGATCTGTGTGTGCAGCTCTCACTGTAATGCAGATTTAGCTAATCCCTGTTCCAGGTTCAACAAATAACCTAACTAGTGTTAAAAGTTACAAGATGTGGCTGTATTTACATTCTTCTCCCTGCCCACCACAGTCCATAATATTTACTAATAGATGTAATTTAAATTTAGCCTGACAATCTGCATTGTAATGATTTTCTAAATGCTGCAATTAATTGATTTGATTTGCTAATGCTTTTTTTTTTTACCTTTCCCCTTTCATTTCCACATTTGTCTCCTTTGCTTACAGTGCCTTTAAGAAGTTATAAACAGATTTTCCCCCACCATATTTGTTTAGATATGGACATGACTGTAGGTAAACTAGTTTACAAAATAAAGGGGATGGTTTTAACTACGTTTTTGGTGGGATAATCCTTTCTGTTGTGGGCAGCTGAGTACACTTTAGCTCTGCTGGCTCCAAAGAGATGGAGACAAATCACTGCAAGAGGTCTGGGTGAACAAGATCTGGGACTGCCACCTCTTGCAGCTGGGGAGTCCCAGGGCTTTGCCTTTCCACAGCTTCAGTTTTCAGCCTCTTGTCACCACACCCACATAAGAGTACATTGCCAGCCATTTTGCTACCACAGGTGCCCACAGTTTGATAATTTCCCTGAACTTTCTGCTCTGTGCATCCCATGAGGTTGTGTTTTTGTTTTATTCCCTCTATTTTTCTCCATTGTCCCGTATTTCTCTCCACGGCTGCACCCCTCGCGAAGGAAGACAGGCAGCATTGTGTCCAGCTTGCTGTCACAGGACCATCTAGAAGCCAGGACTGTCCTCATAGTAATCGCAAAGGCCGGGAGGGGCAGCCACGGGGAAGCAAGGAGCACCTTGCCTGTCTGCCAGCTCCTGGAAGGCTGTCAATGAGCAGAAGTCCTAAGAGCTACCAAGCTCCCTGTTCCCTACATAACCAAAAGCAGCTATTACAGAGCAGGCCCTTCGACCCTAAAAACAACATGGCAATCCAGAAGCCCCTCCTTTCATTTCCCAAACTCATTTCTGGCTTCCAAATCTACCTATACTGACATCATCCCCTGCAAAGGGTGAATCAGTGCCGTTGGGGAGTAGGGTTTTGCAATCTCTTAATGACAATTCGCCACAGCTTGTCCCTGTATCAACTGGCCGGGGAAACAACATTAGTGCCCGGTAAGCAAGAAACGTGTTTAAACCTGTGGTTTAGGCAATGCAGCTGATGTTGCAGCTGTGCGCATGGCCGGCGAGTAACTGTGATGCCATCTAGTGGCATCGTCTTTGGAAAGACAATGCCTCGTGGGTGGGTGACAGCGGGGATTGTGGGTGTCTGTCAGGCTTATTTAATTACAGTTTTCTCCTTTTGGATGGATGTATGCATAAGCAGGCATATTGGTGCAGATAGCTATGTATTATGCGTACGCAAAATGGTGCAGAATCACTGAAATGCTGCAGAAAGGCAGAAATTAGGGATAAAGCTCCTCTGTGCAGCCCCCTTGTTCTCTTGTAACCATTGTGTGTTCTTTCAGGGATTGTTTTGCTCAGGTGCTGCATCTTATCTCAGTCCTGGACCACTGTTAGGTGTCCTTCATGAGGCAGGTCCTTAAGCCTGAGGTAGGGTGCTCGGTGCTCCTGAAACACAGAAAATAGTAGCAAGATGTGGTGAACTCAAGTGAACATCACTCTAAGTAGCAGTTTAGGTCTGTAACCAGTCTGAGGTGTGCTTGGGCTGGGTTTTGGCTCAGGCATGTGAAAGGATCTAGCCAAGAAGCTTGGATGTAGTCACAAAATGCTTTTGTTCCTGGCTGGGGATTTGTTTGTCTTCAGTGAGCTTTGGAAAGCCAGTTTAAATCCAGAATCCATAATGGATAAGATTCATGTTAACCTTTTGGCAGGTTGTAACTCTTTTTCTTTGAAATTTTGTATTTCCCATGGTAATTTATGTAGAAGAACCAGAAAGCAAGAGTGACTCAAAGCTATGGAGGAGAGATAATGCCGAAATCAGCAGGATTGTGAAAAGACTATTTGCATATTTCCCCTAGGGATGCTCATTTTTGATATAGAGAGGTGCAAAAAGTAAGGATTTTTGCTTATAGTGATGTGGGCTTTATTAATAACATCCTTGAGTAAGAGTTTCTTGAACATACTACTCAATCTGGAGATAGATGTGTGTAGCAGGGTTCTGTGCCTCACTGAGGAGGGACATTTTGAGTGGCTTATAGAGTCCTCAGGATCAACAAATCCATAGGAAAGTACTGCTCAGCTCTCACATGCTGCAGTACCTTTCAACTTCAAAGTGCTTTGCACACATTAACTCATCTGAGATGCGTTCTGTCATGAAACTGTTATGCCTTTGTTTTTTTGTACTGTGCTGTTATTATACATATTAACCTGGTGCCTAGAGGCCCAACTGAGATCAGGGCTCTGTCATGCACAGACAGAATTAAAAAGTCAGCTTCTATCCAGATGAATCCACAATCTGAAAAAGAAGCAATGGGTGGGAAAGGAAAGAGAGACAAGGGGAAGTATGCCTTATGTCACTCAGTTGGAGCTTGCAGAGCACAGGTTTTCTGAGTTTGAGGCCGGCACGCAGTCTTTTGGCTTCACTGCCTCCTGTTAATGCCCAAGTTGGTAAGACAACCTGCCAGCCATTTTGTCTCCAGCTCAGAACAGGCTAAACAGACAAAATTGTCCTCACTAGTGTTTTGCTTGGGTTGTTTCCTTCTGGTTCCTTAATCTAAACTAAGAGTTATTCTAAAGTAGGGGTTATTCTCACTGATATCACATTATGTGAAAAAAAACACAACCACAGGTGTAGTGACCATTATCTGTGACTCCATCTGCACAATGGATCTAACTTACAGGCTCATCTGTACATACGCACGTGCTGAAGTGGAGATTACGTCAGATCTGACATTTCTCTGCTGTAGTTTACCATTGCAGTTACACTGCAGTATCTTGACAGCTTGGGCACAGAGCAAGTGGGTAGTTTTGTTAAATGTGAAATACTGCTAGAAAAACTTCCCAAATAGCTTTGATGGTTATTTTGTTCAGTGCTTTGATGATACAAAAGAGAAAAATAACAAGTGTTATTATTACTAGCATTACCTAATATAAAGAATTTGCCCATGCTAGTGAGGAGCAGTGGATTCAGAAATGTGTAAGTAGAATGCTAGATGGCTGTGCAACCTAGGACAGTTTTGGGGGGAAAAAAAAAAAAAGGAAAAGAACACCAACAAAACCTTCAAATATGAATGAGTTAGCAGCTCATGTGTTGCAAATAATGTCTCAACAGACAATAGGTACAAGAGTGTGCATCTGAGTATGTGCTGTTAAACTGCATGCCAGGTTTGGAGACGTGTTACTAGGACTCTTGGAGCAGTGGGGTTACCATTAGCCTCCTGTGAGTTATTCTATGGAAAATCAGTCGTGGGGATCAGGTAGATTCTAGGAGTTTACTGCAGGCTTGTGACATTCCTGGGGGATGTGATGCCAATCTCTGTTGCTGTAGCAGATCTCTGGAGGATGGCTCTGAGGCACTGCGGGAAGGTTGACATTTCAAATTCGTAAGTAGACATCCTCATCTTAGATTAATTCCCAATGTGTTTTATAGAGTGATATCTTCACTTCTACAGCTCATTCATTTGGTTTCTATTTTATCTTCTTCTCTCCAACCTTGTACAGAGGGAATGTAAGCATTTTGGGGGCAGAGACTAGTTCTGTTTTTACGTGCCTAACATAATAAGGCCCCACCTTGAGGGGCCCTAGGCTGAATTAATTGGATGATCATCTCCTTTAACCGTGTGGGAGGAATAATGCTAGTGGACCTTTTCCTCCTTTCGTCAGTTTTCAGAAGTTTGCTTTGGATGCTCATGACAGCTCAGGCATGTGCCACAGAACTTGCCCGTGCAATCTGTCCTGGTGAAGAGCCCCACTCCCCCAGCTTGTATCTTGTCTGGGGCTGATACTGTTTTTCAAAGGTCATATTCTGGTTTGGTGCTTCCTTCTCTCCGTGGGCTACATGCCCCTCTGACCAGCTTCGCACTAGCTTGTCCACATCAGTCAGGAACAGACAAGCAGCGAATCCATGATTTATCTAGATTCTGGAGAAGAGAATAAATACTTGTAAATGTTCTATTTCATTCACACTTCGCCTTTGTGTAATTTATCATCTTTCAGCATCTTGCCTGTGCTTTTTAATTACTGCAACCCTTCCATCATTTTTTTTTTTAATTTCAAAAAAGCTAATTATATGACAATCTTGATTGCCTAATAGTTGTAGTAAAATGTGCACATGTAAGTAAGGATGATTGTTCTTTCTTGTTTGTTTTTGTTCTATTTGTCTTTCAGATTTCTAAGTTATATAATTGTTCCCTTTGGCTTGTGATCAAGGTTTGAGATTAACTATGGCTCTGCTGTAGTGTGCTTTGGGGATCTGACATATGGCTAATCCACTTGACAGGCTCTGGCTTCTCATTCCTTAAAAGCGTGGGAATGGAGGATTTTGCTGTTAAAATGGCACTGACAGCCATGTATTAAGCAAAATCAATGTCCTTGATCTCCATCTCTAATACAGTGTCTAGAAGGAAGTTCAGCGGTGGAATACAATGCTACTCTTCTTGTGGATGGACTAGCAGAAGTGTAGGAGTCTCAGCTCCCTCTGGTTATTGGGTGGGATTATACAGGTTTAACAATTTTAAAAATCAGATGTGTATGACTCAAACCCGCCAGTGTTTTTCCCACATTATCAAAAATACCAATCTGAGATCTTCTCTTACATTTGTAGGGTATATATGATATTTTGTGTCCTACCTCAAGAGAATACCTTGCAGTGAGGCTTCCATACAACAATTTATTGCTTTTTAGTACCTGTTTGTTTGTATTGGCAGAGTATCTGGCAGAGCTTCCAGCAGCCTGTGACACCAAAGCTGCAAGCACTGAACTAGCAGATGACAAGATGGTCCATACACTCTAAAAGGTGTAAAAAAACCTGAGACAATATTTGTCTTCAATGTACTCTTGTCTGAAGTGTTATCTTAAGACAATACTTAAATGCAAGGATGTGACTAGCTACTTGTGCCCACAAATATTTTCAGGAATGCAGGCCTGGGTCCACCCACACAGCCCATCAAGTAAGGTTTTGTGTGGGTACAAGGTATGTGTGCCCATTGACGACAGTTTCCAAGGGAGAGACCGGATAAACAGCTCCTTTGCTAGCTGTCTCTGGCAATGCATCACTGGTGCAATTGAGTAATAGAAAAATAGCCTATTAAAAAATGTACTGCAGGTGGTGGTGCCCTTCAGATGAAGGAGGGCAGACTGTTCTGGAAGATGTATTTGTGTTCCTCTCTACAGAGAGAAGAGTCTTACAAAGTTCCAAAGACAAGTACTTGACAGCAATGCTAAGAAAAATGCCACTTTCAGTATTTGGAAAGAGGACTATGAAAAGCAAAAGTCTTTGAGAAGGTCTGAGGAAACCAAGAATACAATTAGATTACCAGATCGCTTTGCAGGTAACCAAAAAAACCCACCCCTGTCATCATAAAAATTACAGGCTGTACAAAACAAAGCAACTGGGAAACACTGTGTTGCTGTCTTCCCTGCGGATAAGGATCTGTTCATTGCTATCAAAACAAGACATAAACAAAGCTAGGCTAGAGAGAGTGTGTAGCATAAGAAGATGGAAGTATACAGTGATGGGAAGAAACCTGGAGAGAAAGGGTTTGGATTGCTGATGCTGCAGGTGGGGAGGCAGTACGAGGAGTGAGGGTACCCCAGGAAGAGGTGACGGAAAGTGTGTGCTTCTTGGGTGGAAAAGAAAGAAAACCAGAGTCAGTTCAGACTAAGTTTGAGGACTGCACATTAGCCACAATTAGATTTTATACCTTAGTTCCTGCAGATGTTGAGATTCAAGATAAGCGATTGAGACATTGCATTAAAAATTGTTCTAGTTAAACTATTATAAACGGCAGCTCTGTGATGTTAAAAAACAAATGCTTTCAATTATCTCATTTAAGAGGTTGAAGGAGGCAATACATCCAAGGGTATCTGAAGAGATTACTGTGTCTCTTTGTAGCGCTCACTTCAGCGCGGCCGTACCACTAAGCTTTGGCAGGAATTCTTGGAATAAAATTTCATTTTTTTTTTTTTAATTATGTAGCAAATTTGCAGGCCTAGATCTCACAGCTGGGGGCAGAGG